>VXBX01006682.1:250-115381 GCA_013400415.1 Scytalopus superciliaris
CCCGCCCGCAGTCCCCAGCCCGTTCCCGTTCCCATTCCCGGCCCCACATTCCCGGCCCGATCCCCGCGCTCCGAGCCGGGCCGGGGCCGCCGAAAGCCCCCTGCCTCCGCCCCGCCCTGCCGGGCAGCGCTCCCGGAACCAGGCGGGTTCCCCCGGCCCAGGTTTGGCAATTGGAACTGAGAGAGTTCGAAGTCTGGTAACTAATCCGTGATTTTCAATTGTTTTTACAGATGAATGATCATAAGGCAGTTTCCCCAGAACTGTTTCCACTGGTAGAGTTTGATCGGATCCCTCATTCCGAGCTGGCATTTCGAGTCTATTCATGAGGCGTTAGCAAAAATGAATAATAAAATAAGTTATTTGTTAAACACTGCTAGATGCCTAAGTAGGTGCAGTTCCGTGCTGACTCCCAAATCTCCAGGCGCAGCAAGAAAACGCATTTTCTGGATTAGCACAGGCAGGGATCCGTCGAGAAGCGTGAACTTGAGGGATTTATTTCTAACCATCCTGCCTTCCGTGCACGGCTCGCCGCTCCGGTTCCTGTCACAGAAACCCGACGCGCTGGGCGCGGGGGCCGAGGGCGCTGCGGCCGAGGCCGCCCCCGCCGCCCTGGACGGCCCCGGGCGCTCCCGGGCCCGGCGGGACCGCAGCGACCCCTTCTTTGACAGCCTCCACAAGTGCTCCTGCCCCTGCGACGCGCTCGACCTGGCGGCGGGCTCGGCCCTCTCCATTAAGCACTACACAAACTGTCTGACCACGGCCTGGAGGCTCTTCAAGAGCCTGTCGGAGGAGCAGCAGCGCTACGAGAAGCAGCTGATCTTTGAGCACCCGGCGTTCGGCAGGCTGTGCCAGCAGCTGCTGCGCGACTCCCGCAGGATGACCCGCGGGGACCTGGTGTTCAGCCTGCACGCCACCGTCAACCTCGGCGTGCCACAGAACACGCTCCTGGTGCAGACTTTGCTGAGAGTGTGCCAAGTAAGTATGAAAATCCTTCTCCTAAATGTGGGCTGAAAATGCCCGCTGCTCCTGGGTAGTTCTGGGAGGCTGGGCGGCATCCGAGAGAACCGGATTATGTCCCGGGTTTAGCCTGATGTTCCATGGAAACAGGTTTCCTATAGTTCATTACGGTGTACTTCTAATCTCCTTCATCTTTGAAATCACTGCCCGATTTCAGATGCAACAGAGCCTTTCAAATCGACTAAATTTGGTTTGAGTCCTTCCAAGGGTCACTGCAGAATTAAAGCTTGTGAGTTGACTTTTGAGAGGAAGGAGAAAACGGCAGGTTCAGATTAAGAGTGGTCAGTTTTTCCTTTCTGAAACTTGTTTTGTGTTGAAGTAACCTGACGCTGTGAAAACTTTTACAGGAGAAGCTCAATCAACTTGATAACCGATGTGTCTCAGTTTTGGCAACTACTTTAGCAGGGATGGAAAAAGACAAGAATGTGAGCGCTCTTCAAGCTGGATTACAGTGAGAAAAACATATCTTTCATGTGTCCTTCCTATTTAATTGTTGTTTCAATACATGTCTGTTGGAAATCATCAAGGGAATGCCTGTGCATAGAATACATACGTTGCTTTTAGGATTTAAATGATCACATGAGGTAAGAGCTGTGCTGGACTGTAATCTTTGGCAGTGTCTTCACAGTTTCAAGCAGCAGAGCTTCCAGTGGTATAGGGTGCTAGTCTGGTCAGGGGATTGTGTTCTGGCTGCAGCTCCACCACTGTGGGTTTTTTGTGATGTTGATCAATATATATATATGTCACATATATATTCCTCTTTTATCTGTGTGTAGACAGGAGATAATGAGACTAGCTTACTTTATGAAGTATTTTGGTTTTTCATGATTAAAAATGCTGTTTAACAAACTGGGAATATTTTCTTTTAATTTAGTAAGTAACAATTAAGATGAAGATTAGTTGCATCCAGCGAGTCCCTCTGTGCAGTGCTTTTTCAGAATAACTACTTTGACTGTAGTGAATTTTTTCTGGGCCAATGTGATTTATGTGGCTAACCAATCTGCTTGCTCCCTTGAGATTGTTCTTACTGAGGCTGTCACAAAACTTGCCATGGATTAGTACTTTTGATCCTGTATCAGGTTGTGCTTTGAGAAGCTGGATGTGCAAAAACCAGGTTCTCCTGGAAGTTCAGGTACACAGTTCTTACAAGTTGCTGGAAAGCAGGAGACACCTGTAGAGCTCTCTCTCTGTCTTGATGTCTGGAGCTCTTGCCTATTTGCAGGGGTGAATTTCAGACCAGTGCACTGCCTTAGAAAGTGACACTTCATAATTTTGTAGCTGTGCAGATATATTTAAGGGTTGTTCAGACATAAGACTTACAATACCACCCTCTGAACCAGAAAAGCAGGTGCTAGGAATGCAGAATTCCTTCATCTTGTGTTTGTGATCCCTCTGTGTTGTGAAATCCCCTTCTGTTCTTGCAGCCCACAGCACTGCTTGTTTGGTTTTTAACCTTGCTTGCACCAAATTGTGTTCAGTGCCCGTTCATGAGTTTCCTGGCAGTTTCAGAACTTCCCTGCATGTAGATGATTCTGAGATAAAAATAGGCAGTTATTTTTTGAGAAGGGTGTTAATTCCTTGACACTTAATGGGACTCACATCTACACATGTGCAGTCTGGTCAGGTGCCCCTGCTGTTAGTGTATCAGCAACAACATTCATCTATCAGGATAGTATTAAGAAAGCATATATAATTATTTCCATGTGTAAAATATCTGTGCTGCAGCTACATCATACAGAGTTATGCCAGCATCACAAAGAAAAGGGGGTGGGAGAGGAGCAGGGAACTGCAGCCTTAACTTAGGGGTACATCAGTGAGGAAGAATGGGAGTGCCTACCTGTTTCTGCTGAAATGAGGAAAGTTTTGTGTGTGTTTCTTCATCAGGTTACTAGTGGAGCAGCGCATTTCAACTATCAGAGACATCTTTATTCTGCAAAACCTGATGAAATGCATGGGAAAAGATGTTCCAGTCTTTCTGAAAAAGAAATTAGAGGTAATTTTAGGTGGAGACTCACTTTTACTTCCACAAAGCCTATTCTCTTGCATCATTTATAAATTGGGTATGGTTCTTTGCAGACACTTAAAGAGAAAATATAATAGAAAGGTGACTGTATTTGCAGTGTGAATCACAGTCCAGATATATCTGCAGAAACAACTTAAATTTGGAGGTTGGGAACAAAAGGAGTTGAGGCAGTAAAATAGCAGTGTCCTCACCATTTTGAGCTGGCCACATGGTGTTTAACAGAAGTGCTTAAAGGCTATTCCCTGATTCCCTTGCCCAGCTTGTGACTCGAAGACATGACAACAGAAAACTGGTCTGTGATGGGGCTGTGTTCAGTAATGGTAAAGGGATGGAAGACTGATGGGACTGAGGTGCTAGAACTCCCCTAGCTCATGGCCTTACCTTTCTGTGTATCTGAAAGGCCCCCTGGGAAACACAGTGCTTGGGAATAGGCTTTAGGTTTCATGGCAGGGTGTACTGGGTTTTGTGCCCCGATTTAAAATCCCTTTTTGAAACCACTTTTCAAACAGGGCCCAGTAGCATTTTCATCACATAACTGAAGGGCTCAGAGGTCAGAATTTGTAATGGCATTCATGAAACATTACAAAGGGAAAGTAACGTTTGTGCTTGTTAATGAAAAGGGGCTCTTAATTTTCTGAGCCCGCAGGGTGCTATTTTTATACAGTGTAATTTCTACTGTAGATGCATTTTGTATTTAACCTTTTATATGAATGCAGTAAGAATATTGTATTTTAATAGCCAATATACTTTGTAGCCTCATTTTTACTGTCATTTATATCTATCTAATTACTGCTTCAATAAAATGAAATCTCTTGTGGCATCAGAGCTGACCACCACTGCCTCAGTCTACATTTGTAGATGGGTGTTTGTATTAAAGATAGGCCACTTGGTGTTACTATTGGATCCCTTTGGAGGCTTACAGCTTTCATGGGCATGCAAAACAGTAATTGAAGTACTATTCAGTAAGTTAACTGTTTCATTTTTACTTCTGCTACTCTTTTAAGAGTTGGCAGAAGATACATAATTCACAGTATTTGGAAATGACCTTTGCTGAGACTTCTTTCTTATAAAATAAGCATTAAAGGCAAATTGCTGGGAACTTGCATAGTGGCACATCTCTAGAGCACTTGACCTGTTAAAATTGTATATTAAGAAATTGAGAGTAGTTACTTTATGCTTTTGCTATTTTTTGCTTTTTTTTTCTTTCATATGAATCTGAACTAAGGAATTTGGGAAAGTTTTGGTGAAAGTCTATTCACCAGAAAGCAGTGATAATATACCAGAAGAATGAAGGATTTAATAAACTCTGATTCACTTTAGATGGCAGTTTTGAAAGAAATAGACCATCTGACCTTTCCGAATGCTCTGCGTGTGTTTTTCGCTCTTGTTGCAATGAATTATTGTTCCTATCCAATCTTGAATGTCTGCAGTAAGAAGATCCAGGGTAAGAAAAAAAATATGTTTATTAAATTTCCCTTCCTTATACCAAATTCGTCCTAATTATTGTCTCATCTCCCTTTTCTGACTTCCTTTAAAACTCAGGAAACATCTTTGATTTGCAGGATGTTATAGTTGTGTGGAGCCATTTGACAAGCAGCAAGACAAAAAATTACTGATCAATAATGAGAACAAATAGCTCTTGTCATCTCTGCCCTTCTTAGCATTTACCTGAATTACATGTTTTTATTTATGTTTTTCTGTACACAGGGTTCAGGAAAAAGAATTTAATTCTAGCAAGAAAAAAACATTTGAAATAAAATTGTAAGAGAAATCTGAATTGGAAACGGACAACTTACAGGATGGATTGGCAGCTTAGTATGATTAGTTGGTAAACTAAGTGGAAAATAGTGTTTCCCTTATGAACTGTATTTAATTATTGAGTACTGCTTAATAACTGACCTCATGCCATAGCCCATAAAAACATTAAATGAAAGCTAATGCTTTCACCTCTCTCCATACCTTTACAATACATTGCTTAAGTATATGTAGTCAATATGTATTGATTCATTCTTAAAATACATATGCATTTGTGTCTCAAAAAGCATTAAAATAGCAAAATAGCATTTTTAACATAAATAAGCCAGAAGGGTTTTGGCTGCTTGTACAGCCTTTATTTGTCCTGGTTGTTCATACGTGTTAGGACACAGTGTTTAATTGCACATACTGACTTCTCCCATGGGACTTCCACCACACTCAGGACACAAGCCAGGTGGCACGCACAGAGTGAGCAGCAACTTTTCTCAGCATTTTCTAGTGCATGCTGAAACTCAAGAAACCTGGAACAGAAGATGTCCTGGGAACATAATCTTCTTGCTTATTTTGTTAATTTGTTCCCTTTTGCTGATTAGTGTATTCTAGCTTGATTCTGACTCTGGTTTTTTTCTGTCTCAGTTTCTTCATGTGTTTTAGCTCAGCTAAGCTTTGCCTAACTAGTCTCAGTCTGTTCCACAGTTTCCTATCAGATTTTTATCCTCCCCATCCCTTAACCAAGCTGTCCCCACAGTCTCCAACCTACAGCTCCCAATGCTTTGTATCATTTGTCCTTTTTTGATCCACTGTTACAGAAAATGTCCATGATGCTCCATTACGGCAGTTAATTCTCATTCTGGAAGCTTGTCACACCCTCCAGTACCGTAATGTGAAACTGTTCTCAGCATTAGCAGACTATGTTAATTCTACTGTTTGCCTCTGGGACAAAAGACAGGTGAGTTTGAGACCAAATAATTTAGAGCAGTACTAATAAAGTATCTGATGCTTTCCGTCTTCATGTTTGTATTTGATCTTTGGTGAACAGATTTTTAGGAATACCAGTCTGGTGAAGTTGATAGTTAAATTTTTAAAATGCTCTTCTATTTATTGATAAGCAAAGAAACAAATAAAAGTGGTGTTACAATTTGAAAAATTTGCTTTCATTAAAATTGTCTTTTATGAAGTCAATAGGTAGGATTTATTCGCTGGTTTTCTTGACCTGTAAAACTCTCTTTTCTTTCAGATTGTCCTTTTCCTTTCTGCCTGTGAGACACTTGCCTTTCAGCCTAGTGAGTTGCTGGAGATTTTTGCTGAGAAGGTGACAGAAGACCCCGAATTCCTTAACTTGAAAAACCTTTTGATTGTTCTCCGGGTGTATTCACGACTCAACTATGTTCCCAGAGTCCAAAAGCATGAGTAGGTTTTCATGTAGGATGAATGATAATGCGTTATGTAGTTGTTATAGAGTAATGTATGACAACTAGTATTTGATTTCAGTTGTGGAAGAGTTCATAATCCCATTTCATTAGTCTGTAAGGTAAATTTGATGTGTCTTTTCACATTTTTTTCTACATGGGATTTTTTTTCTCTGACTGAAGACTTTGGTTCTAGACTGACTAGGCTACTAACTCTGTTGATAGGTAGCTGTATCCTCAAAGTAAGAATCAAATGCTAATGTTAGATAACAAAAAATATTATTGTACAAGATAATGAAAATTTCTAACTTGTATTTTTTTTAAATGGGTATTTTATATAGCCCTTATTTGTGTATTTAGAGCCTTTTCTTCTGATTTTGTAAAAGGTTTTTTGACACTCTTCATAGCTGCTTGAACAAATGCCTGCCTCAGATTTCCGACACAGAACTGCTGAAGGCAGTGTATTCACTTTGCATCTTAGGATATCTTCCCCATCAAGCACTTGATGAGCTGCTGCAGAAGGACAGTAGGAATGAACTTATACTGTCAGGTCAGACCTTACTTTGTCATGTTCTTGTTTTAAAAGGAGTAGTCTGCCTGTGTACAGAATTTGTTGTAATTGTGTTAAAATATTGGAAATTAAAGAACAAAACTGGACTAAATACTAAATTTGAAGTCCTCCAGACAAAGCTAATGTAGTGATGATGGTGTGAGTGATCAGGCTTTGTATTAGGGCATCAGCCTTATTGTCTTGGGTCCTATGGTGGAAACAATGCAATTAAATGGAGAGAGGTGAAGAAGGGATTTGTGGAAATGGTAGAAATGTACAAGAGCCAGAGGTTCTACACTCAATGGATGTTCAGGCATTTTTAAAAATATAGGAAGTCTTGACCTTTATAAACTAACTAGTACCTTGAGTCATGAGTAGAAGGGGGATTTGGACTGCTCTGAGTTACAATGAGGTACTTGTAGTGGTTTGTAGAAGAATTTGGTTTCCAATTACAATTTTGTACAGCTAGTAGAATAGCTGAGCAAAGCAGAGATTCAGTCTAAACACTGTGCCTTGCTGTTGAGCCTGCTGTGTCTCAGCCTGAAAGCTGTAAAGCTGTAACTGCTTAGAGTTTGCTCAGTTTAATGGTCTTCTGGTACAGTTTCAAAATTTTGCCTGAGTCTGATAGCCCTTTTTGGTTTATAAATAGTGCGCTGGTTGTCTGGATTTTATGAATGGTTTTTGTGCATGCTCTCCCATGATAACTGATAGTGTGCACAGAGCTGTGTACAGTAGAGGGGAAAGACTGCATAAATGGGCAAGGTCCTAGCCACAGGTTTTAATATTGTAATTAGTGAATTGATGGTGTGTATTTAACAATACATTGAAGAGACTCAATAATATTCAGTGAAAATCAATGGGGTTTTGCTTCTTACATCGAAATTCATTTGCTATCCTAGAACAGACTACAGATGATAATAAAATGAAAAATTCTGTGGGATGATACATCATATGTAATATCTTTTGTATCTTTTTCAGACGATCTCTACAAAGAACAAAAGGAAATGATGCTTCGCTGTGTGAAAACATGTATGGAACTTGACAGCTCTTCCTTCACAAAGCCTGCATTTTTACTGACTGAGAATTTGTCCTCATCAGTATCTCTTAATCTCAGAAAGGCTCAGGAGACACTGATAGAACTTCTGGGAGATGAGAACATGTTTCTGCAAAATGTTCAGCTGCCATATAAATATCACATTGGTATGAAGCTAAATAACTGTCATATTCTTTTTAATATAGATTTATAATCCCCAGAATAACAAGGTGGTATTAAGTTTGCATAGTGTGAAATGGGATATGACCTTTTGACAGGTGATCATTTCAGAAGGTTTGGTTTATTTTATGTTTTGATATTGCTAATTTTTTTTGTCAGCCATCCAGCTTACCAGTTTTTCTGTACGTGTGATAATTTTCTTCCTAAATATTTCCAATGAGGAATTGGACTACAGGAAAGTCTTGAGTAGGCATGACAGCCTGTGATCAGGAGTAGTTTCTTTAAACCATGATTTCACTTTCATAAAGTTACATCTACAGTGTCCAGATATTTATTTTTTTCTGGAGATGTGCAAGCTATAGGTGTTCATATTAGTTGCAGAGAGGGAAAAGGTATCAGTAGTAAGTCAGTTACTAGAGAACAGCAATTAAAAATAGACCAGTGATGATGCTTATTAACTTTTTTAAATGGACTGTTCATTTGAAAACAGTTTGAACAATTAATGTGTTTGAATGAGAACGTTAATTGTAACCTCTTGCAGAGTTAAATGTTTTGTTGTTTTGTTTTCAGATTTTGAAATCAGAATGGATTCAGACAGAAAAAAAGTGCTCCCTGTAAATGCAACAGATGATCATCCTGACTCAAGTGTTCAGAGGTGTCTCTCTTACTGCATCTTTTTCTAGCAGGCTAGTTTTATTTGTATTGCATTCCATCCAGTTACTTCTTCAGTTCACTGATTTGCAGAAGCAAAGTAGATAACTACATTGTTACTTGTGGTCACTGAAATAATATACAGAAATTGATGTGTGGGTTCAGAGCAACAATTCATGCAGCTTGATACCTTCTTTTAAGAGAAGCTAAACTTAACATTTCAGAGAAAGAGTCAGGAAACATCACAGTGATCTGAAACTCTTGTAATGGATGCAGATAGCAATTTTAAAATTCCAAGTATTTGTGTGTCCATTTAAACATTCAGTTTTTCTCTCAAGTCTTGAAAATGTGCATCTCAATGGTATGTTACGGCAGTTAATTCAGCTACTGAAATATAATTTGAATAAAAAGGATTGTCATATGCACATTTTAGGTGATTAATCTTGTGTAGAAGAATATCCTCAGTAACTGAAGCAAGACATGTATCATTTAAGTAATGCTTGAGTAGAACTCGGTGATACTTAACGTTTGTGTGCTGGATCACTGCACAGTAATGTATTTTATACAGTTTGCTTTTCAGTAAAAAGAGAGCTAGTGAATTGTGTAACAGAAACTCACCCTTCCAAGTAGGGTTTTTATGGTAGGAAGTAACTGATTCTGAATATCCTTAGCAAGGGATCAGAGTAAATGCAGAATCTCTCAGATAAGCTGAGAATGCTGAATGATCTATTACCTTCTCATTGTGGCAGAAGCGGAGCTCTAAGTATTTTATTCTGCTGTAGGTATTTGAGTAGATGGTAGTTGTATGAAGCTCCTGGAAGAGAGGGTCTAAATTACTTAAGTGTGAAGAAGGAAGAGGATACTGAAATTTGTGTAGTCCTGGTATTTTTGCCTACCAGGGAGACAGCTGTATATTCTGCAGTGTTGACAGACATCACTGAATCATTGTCTTAAGAATGCTTGTTCTGCATTTGTACTCTTCTGGGTTGTAGGTTGGCTCTTCTGTTTGTTCCTCTGTCTACCTTCTGCATGGGCACAATGCATCCCCAAGGGAAGCTGGCAATGAAGAAGCGGCATCTAAATAAATTGGGCTATCACGTGATCCTGGTAAGAAGAGTCACGTTATTCTCTCTGTTTGGGTTCTGTTATCAGTGCAGTGATGAGTGTGTTTGGTACAATAGGCCTTGTTCTACCAAACATGAAGGCTCACCAGGAATGGTGGGCCTTTTTCAGAGTGGTAATTACATATGTTTGCTAGTTACAATACAGTGGTGGTGTCACTAGGGAGAAAGGACAGAGGAACTCTAAAAGACAAGGTACCACTTACCATCCTCATCAGCAAAATAAATATAATCATAGTTGAGGGGGAAAAAAAATAAGCAACTGAATTCCTTTGTACCCAATATCCCTGTGTGTCTTTGGCTTATTTCCCTGAGTTCTATAGAATGAATGATTGAAGTGAACTTGTTTTCAAAATACAGCAACTCCCTATGGCCTTCCCATCACTGAGCACTTGGTTTGTAGGACAGGGTAGTTTGGACAATAGAAATAATGTACCCTTTCCTTTTACCTTCCTCCAGATCCAGAACAAGAAGTTTCAGGAAATGGCAAAGGAAGATGCAGTTGAGTTTTTGAAAGGAAAAATTTATTCAGAAGATGCTTACTCTTTATCTGAAGTAACTGTGCAAGATAATAATTAAAATAAATGAACGGATTTGGTCTCCTGATCTCTCTTTTTCCTTCGTAATTAATGTAAGGTTTTAACAGAAGAGACAAGTAGTTTTATACACAACTGCCTATCCAAAGTATTACAGATTAAGAAAGTTTGTGAAATGAACAATGCCTACTGATAGTGGGAATTTTCTTTTGTGAAATGGGAGTGGATTTTTGTTAGTGCAAGGAAATAATCCAAATAGCATCCTGACATCTATTGCTGTTGAAATGTCTTAATTTAATCTGTAGTTTGTTTCCCCTCCTGCATTCCCCAAGTCAAATTTCTCTCTTGAGCTGGGTCAGGGAAAGGATGCGACTATTTTGAGTGCTCTTGGAACCTGGTCTACAATGAGGCACTGGAAGGATTCCCCCCCAACATCCCACGTAGTTCTTTATGCAGAACTATATATGGTAAAGCAGTAAATAAGTCAGCCTAAGTGGTATATTAAAAGATCTGGTAATGTGAAAACTTTCCGAAGAAATCAATCTCCCTCAGTTTTCTGGAGTTCAGGCCAGTAATGGTTCAGTGAGCTGTTTGCTTTTTGTTTTGAACAGTTTGCTTCACTGCTATTGTAATAGACTTTGAGACTTCTCACTACAAGAACACAGGTCTTCCGTGTCTTTACAAACTGGCTCCTGCTCTCTGTTTCTGATATTAGTGTCTCCACAGTATTCAAAGAGGTGTTGCAATACTCAGATTTGTTTGTTACATACTGTGATGCATCTCCATTGGCCAGTTAAGTAGTGGTGCAATATGTTGGCAGGGTTCTTAGAAGTGCAAAGCAGCTTTGGGCCCTTTACCTGAAGGAGCAGAGAGAACCGATACATTTTTTCCATTCTTGGTAACATGTACGTATAAAATGCATTTTGTTCTGCTGGAATTGCTGAAGTACTTGGAGCATCGAAGTGCTCAAAATACATTTGCCAACAACAGCGTGCTTGTTTCTGTGGTGTAATCAGATCTTCAGTGGCAGTTTTGCTGTAGCACAGCCACAGACCCATCGGCATGAAGGGAGACAGCAATACTTTGTACAATGACTGTGTGCTACCTAACCGTGGTGCCCTTGCTTCACTTGCTACACTACAAGCACTACGTTCTTTGTCTTTCTGAAGTAGCATGGACACATGGTTAAGGTACTACAGTGGTGAGGTAACAAAGGTATTGCAGTGATGAGATAAGGTGAAAAGAAGGAATATGCTTAGAAAAAGTCACTGCTCAACTTCTCGTGGAACATGTAGATAGAATACAGTGCATATTTATGAAGAAAGCAGTGCCACCCAAGCAGCATTGTCACTGCCTGTCTGGCATAAAAAGCAGAGTGAGCTGTTCAGTACTTCAGTCTCTGAAATACAGCACATACAGGAAAACAGATTTGATGCAATTGTAAAGCTTAACAACCAGAGCAAAGTTCATGTGCTTAATTTGAGTAGTTTGTTATGCCTCCTTTTTTGGATCTACTGCTTCAAGAAAGTATTGTCTGTACAATTTCATCCGTGAAGCAGACTGGTCAGTGCCATTCTGTTGTTCTAGCTGGCTGACTGACTCATGGTGCCAGCCTGTGCTGGAGGAAATCTGAAATACTCTCTGCTGGAGGGGCAGGTAGTGCACAGAGCTGTGTTTGGGAAAACACTTGGTGCTGTTTGAAGCTGGAACCCTGCAAACCAATAGTGCAGTGTCAGCTATGGCTCTCACCTGGGCTGGGGAACTGCTCCTCTGTCTGCTTCAAGCTTTTCAGTCAGGTTCCCTCTGTAGAAGGTACATAACTCCCATCTCTTCAGGAATAAAACACAGGCAGGGAAGTATACGGTCCTCTTGGATGCCAGCAGCCTGGACAGAATTAGCCACCAGTGGGCACAAAATGACATAGCATGTTATTAAATTAGCTGATCACCATATAGACTTTGTTAAACACCTTACAAGAAGATAGAAACTAATACAATCAGCATGGAAGTGTAGTAGTCTGTGCTTACTGAAATTTCTTGCTTTATGCTTTCTCAATAATTTATGTTGTTCCTATGTCATCTACACTGATTCATAGCTCCAAGCACTATGTAGCTACTGCCAGACACTTCAGAGTTCTGGGTTTCTTGAATCTTTACATATGCTAAAAAGCTAGTCTGCTGAAAATAAAGCCAGGTTTTTCAGGTGTCATTTCATGTAGTGAAGATCTGGTCCCCTGTTCTTTGCATTACAATCTGTATTTAGAATACCATTCTCCTCTCATGAATAATTATTAAAATTAGTGGGAGACTCACAACAGATCAACAGTAATTATTTTGCTCCTTTGTTTACGGGGATTGTCACTGCATTGTGTGAAAGGTGCAGTCCCCCTTTTTAAGCAAAACAGATACAAAACAGATGATTTTAGTTGACCTGCCAGTGGGGCCAACTGGAGGTGCAAGCTGCATCTTTCTCTACCATTTTCACCGTCTGCCTGCAGATTTAGGAACATGTGTTTCTAACCTTTATTCATACTTGGAACACCTTGTAAGTGCAGTGGCTGGAATTTTTTTCTCAATGAAGAGTAAGGAAAAAGGAAGCTTAATGTGGGTTTATTTCATACGATCCATGGTTGTATCTTATCAATGGGTGGAACCCAAACATTTGCTGTGGTGTTTGACTGACTAAAGGTAGTTCAGGGGGATATCCAACCCATATCAAGGCCAAGGTTCCCAACTCCCTATAAAGTTAAAATAGGTAATTTATTAAGTAAACTAAATTGCTGAAGCAGGGAAGGATTTTCAGTAAATTGAAGGCTTGTTAAAGCAAGCATAGGGCTTAGAGTAATCATATATAGCTATGCCTTAAAGACAGTGGACTCAGCTGCAAAAAGCAACCAATATATTTGATCAGACTCTTGTATGAGAGAAGCATATTTTTTTCCTGGGCCACAAAGAAGTCTGAAAGATAGAAGCATACTGATCGTTCCTTCATTCTGAGCTCTGAAATACAGACTTCAGTATTTGTCCTTCTAATCTCAAAGAAACAGATACTGCCTTTTCTGATTCCTGATTTTTACATACTGCTTGCTATTAGGCAGTTTTTGATTCATAAATCTTATCTTATTACAAAACAGTAAAATGTCGTTATAAAGCTGGCTTATCTGGTAAATTCTTCCTTGAGAATAATATATATATTGTTCATCTTGTGAAATCTCCAGGTCATCTGAAGGCTATCCACATACCAAAGGGTGACAAGGTTAGATCATTGTCATATACCACATAATAAAAAAGAAAACAGGGAGAAGGATTTACAAATGTAAGGTATGTAGCAAACTCCACTGGCCCAAGGATCATGTTAAGCATTGCAGGATGTGTGAACAGATCTAAATGAGAGCAAGAAACAGAAAGGCAGAAAATGTGGGTTGCAAGGGTCAGGAAGTTTCTTGCATGAACAGAAAATAAACTAGTACCATCTGAACAAAAATAAAGTTTGTGAGTAATGCAGAATGAGAACAGTGACTGGAAAAACAAACTCTCCATAAGCAGCCGATGATCTGCAGTTCTCTCTTGCTTGGATTTCCTTATCTAAAACCATTTTTGAGCCCTAATTCCAGCCTTCTCAGGGTGTGAAGTATTCCAGCCACTCATGCACAAAAAACATCCAGGAACTCTCTTTAAAACTTCCACTTTGTTCTCAAGATGGTCAAGATATACAAAAGTGACTGGGACAGAGGGACTAAAAGTACATTGAAAGAGTTTGGGTTTTGTTAAAAAATCAGATTCTAAATAATCTGGAGCTCGAATTAGAGAATTAAAGTCTATTTCTCAAATATTGCCACTGTTTCTGCATAGGCAAAAGACTGAGTAATGCTTTGTATGCCAAAACCTAGAGATGTGGTTCTGATTAATTGCTAAAGTGAAGAAAATACTAAGGCTTCCTTCTAATGTGCTTTTCCCCCCCGGTCATTGCAGTAAGTATGATTTTATATTGCCATTTGTTACTGATAAGTTATTATCTTTGCACACAAGTCTCAGAGTACATAAGTTTGCATGACTGAGGTTCTAGTTCCAATACCTCTTTACTGACACTAGAAAATCTGAATGAAAATAGAACTGCAGGTGTTTTATAGAGCTCA
The DNA here is from genome assembly GCA_013400415.1 of Scytalopus superciliaris. Taxonomy (NCBI): domain Eukaryota; kingdom Metazoa; phylum Chordata; class Aves; order Passeriformes; family Rhinocryptidae; genus Scytalopus; species Scytalopus superciliaris. Next base: position 14,661 of record VXBX01006682.1, read on the forward strand.
AAAAAGGGGGAGTGTTGGCTCCTAGGTGAAATGGGCTGGAATTAGTTATTTCAGAGCATAAACAACCAAAGCCATCTGTTGGTTGTGACATGCATACTTTTAAAGTGACTATGGTACTTAAACATGGGTTTTACTGAATATATAATCCTGTGCTTCTGGTTTTTAGCTAGTAACCATAGTAGTTTTAGTAGTTCTGTATTGTTCATCTCTTTTAACTGATGCAAATGTAATGGAACTCTGATTAAAATCAGTCCTTCTTGTTGTATCAGGTTTCCCCCACTTTTTTCATTATTTTTGGACAATAATAGTATAAAGTGAAAGCATGGATGTGGTGGCAACTCTAATTAGCCACCCAGGAACAAGAAGAAAGAGAATCTGTGTTTGTGTCTGCAGCAAAAGTCCTTGAGTCCACAGAGCAGTGGGCGTTTTGTTTCACCTGGTTCTCTCTCCAAAAGTGCTCCTATGCATGCTCCAGTAACATTGTTGCCATGGCACCTACTATAGCCAAGATACGCTCTTGCTTTATGCAAAACATGCATTTTCTTCATAAACAGGAGAATTTTTTTTTCACTGCTATAGGTGAGGGACTCTATTCATGCCTCCAGACAGGGGCAATAATTTTTGAACACTCTTCATTCCTGAGTATGTGCCATAATTTGTTCTTATTAGTACAATCCACAAAGGGCACTTGCTAAATTTTCTGTATTTGCCCATTTGATTTTCATGGTACAGATTCTGCTGCACGTAAGATATCACCTCTACCCGACCACCCATTAGAAAGGTGGGGAACTGTGTGAGGGAAGGGGGAGTGGCTCATCAGCTGTTTCAGATCACAATCAGGGCACTGCAGCAAATATACACCAGCTGAGGCAGTGGCTCTGCAGCTTCAAAGGAGAAAACTTGAACTATTAAGTGAGTTCTGTTCTCTCCTTCTGCAATGGGGAACAGCTGGTGAACCAGCCTCTGACTGCACAGAGGCTGGTGGCAATGGTGAGAATTGTCACTGAAGTCCTGACTTGTGCTGACACAGATGAAATGTGACTCGGGAAATACGCAATGACCTGTTGTGGAGGAGATTATATAAACATTTGTATGTTTAGAAGTTAATACACACAATAGCTAGGGAGGGAGGAGAGACCAAGCATGGAGCCCACATTTGAAATGTCATTCACATGATGAAAGACTTCTTTAATCTTCTAAAATATACACATTGAAGACCAATACTGGATTGTCACTTGCCCTTTGTAATGGCTCACCAGTTAGTTATCAGCTTTATCAGAGCAACAAACAGTTCCTTGACACACAGAATTCTCCAGAAAATACAAAAGTAACCTGCATCCCTTGCACACCACAGTGTACAGGGCAAGATGAGGGCAAAGACTGCTGATGCATTTGTGTCTGTTGGTTTAGAATATGCTCCATTTTGTCAAGGAGCAATTTGTCCCAGGGATACACCATCTTCTAAATGAATCTTCAGTCCGGGTCACTTCTGTATAAATGTAAGGAAAACGATGGAGAAATGAAAAGTTCTGTAAACAAAAAATATGTGTGTGCATGTGTGTTTGGAGATTTTCTCTGTATCAGTCTATGCTCAAGGAACAGTACAAATGGTGAATGCCTCACTGATGTCAAGCTTCTCAGTAGGCAGGAATCCCCCCAAAAGGAGAAGGATGTAGGTTGGTTCAATTTCTGCTGATGCAGAATCAAAAAAAAAAAGAACTTTCCAAACTTTCCCCTACTGGTGGTAGGTTTGATATTCATTTGCTGAATCTAATAACTCAGTAGTTGAAGGGGATAAAAAGAGAACAAGAATGAAGGTATCAAAACCACTCTCTCTGAACAGTGATAAAATTATCTGACACTAAAGCAGTAGTCAGAGACATGGGGAATCTGAGTTCAGCTTCCTGCTTGCCACTGCTTATCTGTCTGCTCACAGGAAAGTCACTCAGGAGCTCCCTGGGGCACAACCAGATTCCTGTTGTTCCATACTCGTCTTGGTAGTACATGACTCAAAGGAATGCCTTGTTTGGCAGCAGGGGCACAGTTCCAGCACAGCCAGGAAGTCTCTGTTCCCTGTCTGTATTATGGGGACACTCCCATGTTGAGTTGCTTGGATTTGTAAGCTCTCCCAGGCAGAGCTGCCTGATGTTTCAGATCCGCTTCTCATACAAAGAGTAGGAACAGTTCAGACATGAGAGTGGAGAAAATCTTGGCTTCATTCACTGAAGAACCCCGAAACTTGTGACCAATGCAAGACATGCCAACAGCCTTACTGCAAACCTATCCAGCCCTGCCACAACAAGCACTTCAAAGCAACACTACCCAGTCCCTTCTCAGTTACTATTAGCAGCAATTATTTATAACAAAATCATACACCAAAACACAAGTTGTTTCCACTGCATGTCACACCCACACATATATATCACACTTCAAATCTGGTTTATAAGTTACATAGAATGAACTTGTTTGGCTCAAACAAGAACTGCTTTGAAATGTTTTGTTGGGTACTACAGTTTCATTAATCTCTGAGATTCCTCAGGGACATCATAAGCATTTTTAACAGATTCTGAGAATGGTTGAGGGGTTTGGAGCATTACTCACCTTGCACTAACACACATAACTGCATGTATGCAAAAAATACTGTTACATTCAGTGATGCTGTCACTAAACAGAAAGCTTAGTGTGTGTGTCATTGATAGAGGACAAAGGTTAATATGAATATGTTTTATAGTTGCAAAAGCTAATTACTTTATATACAGTGTATATTGTTTGGGCTAAGGAATTGCACACAAGCATATTCGCATCTAATTGTAAAGTATTTTAGTGCTTGTAATAGAACTCATTAAAAATAATGTTGGTTATTCTAGGATACAGTGCAGTAAGCTTGTTTTTTAACCACTAAGCAATAATAAAGACTTATGTGCTGTCCTTTACAGTTCTGCTAGTAGCAATAATATCATACTAATTTATTTACATACAAAGGTATTTATTTTATTTTAAAAATACAAGCCAGACTTCTAATGTTACATAACATCTTCTTTTAAAAGGCCTAATTAAAACAGTGTATTACTTTGACAGCTAAAGCTTTACAAGAAGTTTTGTTTTTTCACAAAATCAAGGATTCTTGCCTAATTCTTGCCCACTCAGAACTTCAGTACAGGATCAAACACTTCTGAAAATCCTTTTCCCCCAGAGCAATACCTTTGAAATCATAAGTTCTAATCATGTCATCAGAAGATATTCTTATAAAGGGAAGCTTTCAGGACTGGAGAAGGTAAGTGAGAAAAAAATAACTGCTTTTTCTGATAGTAGATTCAGGCACATTAAAATCTATGAGCAAATTGAGTCTTTCCTTTGATCAAACTACAAGGACAATATTTTGCAGCTTGTATGTATGGACTTTGGGTTCAGCAATTTACTACTGCACCTGAAATATACTACTAGTATTTTTTTAACATTAAATGGCACGATTCTTATGCAGACAAATTTCCCATAGGAATTGTGTTTATGTAAGGACCGTAGGATTTTGTGCACAAATCCTTGTAAATGTGATCGCCATTAACTCCTAGAACTGAAACAGATGTGTTTGTTATGTTTTAGTAACAGGTGATAAATACAATTTTGATTTCAGACTGTATGTTAAAGTTCAAGGTCCTTAGCAGTGATATTTTGATATGTAAGGGATGAAGTAAAAATAACCACTCAGGCCACATGTTGTTAAGACAATACAATAATGACATTTTTCTTTCCTGGTTAAGGAAAATGGTGTCTGAGGAAGCTGCTCTGCCAGCCTAATTAAACCAATACAGATTTTGTCAGCCTGCTTCTGCCTGCCTCCATAAGGAACTGTTTGCTGAATGGGTACTTAAAGCTCCTCTCTTAAAGCTGCCTAAAAACTACATCATAAAACTCATGGAGAAAAGGCAGGTGTTATTTCCCACACTGATACAACACACTTGTATTTATGGTTGTGCTCAAATATGTGAGTAGGCATGTATATAAATGCTGTAAAATCTGTGGATAAATCTTTGAAAGTATCTGTAAATGCACCTCTCTTGAAATTACTAGATCATGTGGCAATCATTGAATTAGTTTCACCAAGCCAAGACTTATGCATCCTGTGTCACTTGATGATCTCTGCAGGACATTCAACTTTGGCTTAATTGAACTAATTTTAAGGTTTGCTAGTAACGTTGTTCTAATCTAGTGTATGCTTGCTGGAATTCTTTCTGGCTTAAGTTCCAAATGTAAGGTTGATGGGATGAACTCAGTATAATCTCAGAGAAAGAGAGAGAACAAGGAAATCTCAACAAGACTCCAGAAAAAAATTGTAACTCATCATAGTTTCCAGTATACTCCCATTTATGCTAGGATTGTTGCTGGAGTTAATGAGGTTTGAGAACAGTTAGCACTGTCAAATCACAATGGAGTCCAGAGATTTTCAGCCTTTCTCTAACAAGGCTGTGAAAGCTGAAGACTTGGCATACTGAGAGAACAATGATTCACACTGCAGACCACACAACATATTGCTGAATATACTTCTGCTATAGAATTACAACCATGTGTTTAATCTTCTAGAATGAATTGGAATATTTTGAACATTGCACAGAAAAAACAGAAATATCTTTAATACTCATAGAAAAAGATAATAGCTTTAGAATATGCTATCTACTCTGACAAGACAATGGGAAACAGAATTGCCAATTTATTGTGTGCTTCCTCCAAGTAAAGCTACAGTGATAACCAGAGGATATTTTAGTAAAACAGCTGAATTATCTATCCCCCTCTTTGGTGGAGCAGAAGACTGGGATTTAAGGCACGTTAGTCAGCATGCTACTGTTTTGACCCTACTGAGTGATGATTCTGTTTTGGACACATACTGTGAGTTTTCTGCAGCAATGAGAGGAGGTTTCTGGAGGATGATTTTCTCAAAATCAAAGTGATGATTTAAAAAAATGTTGATCATGCTGAATTCCAGATAGTTCAGTTAGGTTTTCAGTACAGATGGAGTCAGTGTGGGATTTAGCTGTTAACTGAGAAAGCTTAACATGATGAACTGATGTTTGTGGAGAAACACCAGTGTGTACAATTTTTTGTCTTTTTAATAAGCTCTTTGTCCTTGTAAGTTACACGCAACTCGTTAGGAAATCTGGGTGCAGGCAGCTACCAGGATCAAACTCACTGCTATATGATAGTTGTTCAAAACATGTGGTGTGCTTCGGGATGGAATCTTTAAACAAAACAGTTCTAGCTTGCGGCTGTTGCTGCACAGACTGTATGCAGATAAGTCACAAATAGCTGAGCATATGTGTGGTGCAAGGTTAAAACAATAACAAGCAGGTCGAATCATTCAAACACTGGAAATCACTTTGACTCCAGGCCAAAAGCTTAGCTTGAGATGATATCAGTATGGGATAGAAAGAGGATAAACTAACAGGCTTAGCAGCCAGCTTGTTGGAGTCAGCATATAGTATCTATACTTCCAGCAGGAGAGCAGATGGTCATATATTTAAGGAAGCACCAGACAGGGAGTCAGGAGATCTGAATTCTATTCTTGGCTCTGCAGCAATGTTCCTATGTCACCTTGGGGAGCCACTTTTCCCCCCTTTTTTCTTAATCTTTTAAGTAGTGGAAATAATATTTGCTTCTCTAACAGGGCAGATGAGAGGCTAAACTGATGCTGAAAAAAATGCTCTGACGCTCTGAGAAGAATATATGGAAGCAGTGCAAAGGAAACTTGTTTGGAAGAAAGGACATCACATGATTTCATATGGCATGTTTGTGCCACATGTTTATGACCTTTCCTCTCCCCAGAAAGTCCCATGCCTTTTTGAGCACAGTTTTCAAGGAGGGAATAAATGGATTAAGCTGCCTTCCACATTTGCTAGAAAGATAAGCAGCTGCCAGTAAGAACCTGACCAAAGAACAGACTTTATTACTGAGAGAGACATTATTTATGCCCAAGAGGGCAATAGGCTTGTTGAAGTTAACTCTTCATCCCAAGTTGTTTTTTTGCATTGGTGACAGAATAATGTCTCTAATGGCCTTTATTCTGAATTCAGCAGTGCTGCTTGCAAGCTGAACACAAGTACAAAATTAGGTATTGTCTTTTATGAACCAACCTTCTGCTGAAATCCCCAAACAAGTCCATTTCTTAAATCAGAGGAATGTCCATGATTATTTGCACTGATCTTTCATCTAAAGCTCATTAAAATCAACTAGACTTCAAAGGAATCTGAATCAAGGACCTAGCAAGCAACTGTCATTTCTTCTGAATTCTACAATCATTAAGAAAAATGATCTTATCTACCTTTATAACTATTTGCCATCATAGGAGTAATGTTTTCACCTCAGAATACACAGCTTCTTTCAACATGAAAGTGTAAGCTTTGAGCTGGAGTTCATTTTTGGTTCTTATCATGATTTGCTCCATTTCTCTTTATGTCTCCATTTTTCTTGCAACTAGATTCTGAGCCCCTGTCAAGGAACTGAACTCCAATTCAAAGCCAGGTCTGTTAAAAGTGCACAGAAGTCTTGAAAACATTAGTCCACCTCATAGTAGTGGACAAAGGAAACAGAAGCAAAGATTATCCAAGTGTCAATATGATCTTCCAACATGAGTTTGTTTTTCTGATTGCTCACAAATGAAGATGTCTCTAATCCCATAAACTGGATTTATTTCAGATTTTCTGTTAGTCATCGTGTGTTGGAAACCTACATGGAGGGGAATACTCAGTGTTTTCAGGTTCAGGCTGTTGAGCAGGTTATAGCATGTTGCAATAAAATGGAAAGGGCCTGATGTGATTTATGAAGAAGAACATATTCTTCTCTTGCTGGTTTAGTGAGAACATGTTTCTGAGTTAAGCTGTTCCTCTTTTATAGTGGGACAGTTCTGCTGCCTGTTTCCTTGATAACAGATTATTAGAAATGTAAAAGGACTTCATACTTTGATGAGAAGGATTTACAAATTACAGTATGGTATCATATCTATTGCACGTGTACACAAACAAACTGACTTACTGACTTACTGAACTCTCTTCACCCCAAATCCACACAGTTTTCTTCATTAAATCACCATGAAATAGCTTTAATCCAAGTGACAAGATGAGTGAAACAATTTCTTTCTGAAGAACTGTGCTGTATGACTAACTGTAGTCTATAAATGTTTACTCTTGATATATGAACTAAACAAGACATTAAATATTTCAGATAGTAATGAGCCAACTGTTTTGAGTATATAATGAAGAGACTCTCTTTGTGGGAGTGTAGAATTGTTAGACTCTGGATAGAGATTGATCTGGTCCAAATTAAATTGGTTTAGGTGAGATTCTGATGTCCCCACTTTTCTTTCCCTTTTACAGGAGTGTTGTCTATTCTTTCATGCCCTCTTTCTAGTTAGGCAAGTGAGAGAATTGCAGTTAAAAGGTCAAAGAAGTTCTCCATAAAGACATAACACAAGAAGAAAGAGAGTAAGGATGGAACTTGTTTTACCACTGTTCTTTTGTTCTTCCCCTACACCCCATCCCCATGATTTTTAAAAGCTGATCTTCACTACTTGCCATGGTGGACCTTGCAGGTAACACTTTATCCAATTACTACCGATTTTGTCACATAACATTTTCAAAGACAGAAAGGTGACTTAAAGAAAAATCTTACTTCTCAGAAAAAGTGTTTCAGTGAGAATGTTGTTAATTATGTTTGTGTTTTGGGGTGTGGAAAAGAGCTTCAAGAATTAAGGAAAAGTAGAACTATTTACAAGTGAAGTTAATGATTCAACAAGGGCAGATTGCCTTCCAGGGTAAGTCTAGTTAAACATGTATTGTCATTATATAAATCAAGTGTTCAGTCCAGATCTATCCTCCTCCTCTCTAGTCCTGCACTGTGTTGCTAAATATGTGGCTTTCTCTTGGGATCATCTTTTCTCTGGGGATGTTAATTCCTGGAAAACTCAGCTTGAAATTGCAATATGACAGGTAAGTGTGAATGGGGTATCATGAAGAATTGTGCATGCAGTGAAATTCCCAGGAACTGTGTAAGAATAATAACAATTATGAGGTGAAAACCTGGACACAGGTTTACTAAGCTGTAATATTTGTAAAGAAAATATAAACATGAGAAATGAAGAATGAGTGAATCATATCCAAGGCAACAAAGATGTAACAGTAGGAGCCACAAAATGGCCCTCAAATGCATCTCAGGATGCTCTGCTTCCATTAGCTGAAGTTCATTTGGCTTAGCCTCTCACAATGAACTTTGCAAACAGATGTTGTAGGAATAAAATGTCTTTTCTGAGTATAAAGCAAGGACGATGACTGAGCAAAATTTTATCTGTTAATAAAAGATAGGTTACATGAAAAAGATAGTGAAGCCCGGTTGGAAACCTGTAACAATTACCAAAAAATGCTAAGGGAGTTGTTCTAGACAATCTTCACTCAGAGAATGAGATTATAACATTTTTTTATAACTGATGAATGTTTTTGAGAAGTATGAAATCTCTAGTTTTGCTGTATTTTCCATTCTCGGTTCCACTTCTTCAGAAAATGAGTGATGTAAAACTGTGCTGTTTGCCTAAGTTGTTTTTGTTTCATTCACCCTCAGCTTTCAAGGAATGACGGGTCACTCTGCCATTGTGGCAGCTGGGATTTGCAGGAGGGGGATGAGCACAGTGTGGAGGGCACTGTCCACATAGGAGTTTATACAGAGAAATTTCTAAAGTGAACAGAGAAAGTAGTCCAGTACTGATTGCTTCTAGACTAACTTTATTCCCAGAACATAGTTATAAAAAGGACAGAAAACCAAGCAATACCTACAGCAAGCAAATTCCTTCATAGTATAACCATTCAGCAGCTCTCCTGGAAAAGCACCTAGCAGAGCACTCAGAGTCACTACTTAAAAGTGTGATTTCCCTTGGATAATATTTAGCCTTAAGATTTGTATTAGGGATGTAGCCAGTCTGTTGATCTCAGTGAAGAGAATGCAACAGACCCTTGGATGTGTAGGGTTCATTTTTGTTCCTAATTACTGTCCAGGACTGAGCCTATTGAGTACTTGCATGGAATATAAAATCAAGTATTGAATGGTCAGTGTGACTTTGGGTGGGCAGCACCTGCACAGAGATGATATTATTAGTAAGCATTATTTTTATTGTCATTTGCTCTGTTCAACAAGTTCAGTAAAAAATCTGATCTACAAGAACCCAAGGAAACACAGCTAGTGCTGAGAACAGCCCTTTATTTTGGTAAGAAAGCTTAACTAGCATTTTAAAAACTGTAGTTTTCATGTGGTCACATGGGCTGACTTTGCACTTCTGCACTGCGAAACTTAGTCCATAATCATAAATGAATATGTGCTTTCTAATCTTAGTTTACTATTAAAAATTATTTGTCTCCACACTGGCTATTGTGAAAGGTTTATCAGTAAATAAGAGCTGGCCATCTGGCAGCAATCTGACTGTCTGGAATTTCTCTGATTTGGTGTAATTAAGACATAATGTCAAAGAGGATAGAAAGATATTATAGGATATTGTTTTCCTTCCTGATAGACAAAGAGCAAAGCAAGCCCAGGCATTTAGAGAGAATAAACTCTGAACTGCAGCTGAGATGTTTATTCTGCTCACAAAGATGTTTATCCTGCATGTACAAGGTTTATTACAAAGATATCATGGCTGTTGTACGAATTGTTAGCAATGGAAATGTATTCATTTTGCCCCATAGACAAGGGGTTAACAGCATCTCCAGAACCAGTGGTAGACTGTCCACTTTAGCTATCAAGTGCTCCATCAACAAAGGTGATATTTTCAAGAGAGATGTTAAAAACCCACAAATTCTCCTATTTCTCTAGGAATACAGCAAATGAATAGTGAATTCTATTTGCATGTCTATTAAGCTAATTGTACATTTCTGTATGGAAGCACCAATGAGGGCAGTTGTAGGTCAGGTGGTGAGAGCACATTAATGACTGTAACGACCATGGCTTTAATAAAAAGCCACACAAGGCTTTTGCAACATGGATTTTTGTTACAAAAGCTTTAAAATGTCCCTTTCTTTTTTTTTGTACTTGTCCTGTCAAGGCTCCAAGGCCAATTGAAGCCACCAAATGAGACTGTGAAGCAGCAGTTGTTGGTTGCTAAAAAATAGGTAAATTTCTAGGATTCCCCTTTCTATCACAGCAGTAGGGGATAACTGCTATCTCACCTTGGAGTTATGCTATGTAGTCATCAACATCCATTCCTCACTGTGAAGCCCTTTCACTGGAAACATCACACTTGCTATCAGTGCAGGAAAGCCCATCTGAATGAACACTGGAAAAACAAAAAGGAAAATAATTACAAGGACTTTTTTAACAGAACATACAGATCTGGGATTTTTCTGCATTTCCAACCATTTTAATTTGTTCCTTGTAAACTTTCAATATTTTTTACCAGATTAAGCCTGTAGGAAATGAAAGTTTCGTGGAGCTTCACAAAAATAAATGCTAAGACACTGGATCTGTGTATCTTTTCTAGAAATGAAAAATTATCAATACTGTACCAGAAATTTTTATTTCCTGTGAATTGAATAAGAATATGCAATTCTGGAGACCACAATATTCACTATTTATGGAATAAATTGGATATTTTCATGACAAGCAGTTTGTGGACATGTGAAGCTCATAGCAATGTTCATTTATCTTGACTACCTAATGTTTTTGCATGCTGAAATAGATCAGCCAAGCATAAAGTCAATCTGGAATAATTGTACAAACTCCAAATGAGAGAACAAAAAGTGACATCTTATCAAATAAATAGTTTATCATATATTACCAATGCTCTCATTTTGGCCCTGGTCCTGTAAAGGCAGAAACACACACCAGGACTCATGCGAGCTGTTGGCTTCAGTGAAGCTGGTGTGGTGAATAAAGGACTACCACTGGCAAAAAACCAGAGTGGTTAATGCTCCAGCATCAGAAAACTCACATCATTTAGTCCTCTTTGCAGCTAAAACATTCCAGGAGTTCATCACTCAGACACGTTTTTTTGGGAACAGCACTCAGTTACATGCTCTGTCTTCCTTCTGTGTAACTAAACATCTCCTTTTGACTTACGAAATCATAGATACTTTAATGGACATTAAAACTGATCTTGTTTCTCTGTTGAATTTCCAGGGATCAGGTTTTGCATATTGTGCCAGAAACATTTCAGCAAGTCCAGCATCTTCAGCTTCTTTGCAGTGCTTTACTGGTGAGTAAGAATAACCACACGTGCCCAAAAAGCAGAGCTGGATCTTGAGCTGTAAAACAAGTGTGCATGTAGCTTTGGACAGAAAGGAAGGTTTAAGTAAACTTGAAAAAGCTTTACATAACTTTTCCATTGTCTTAGTGTAGGATGGACTCTGAAGGAATTTATATGGAGAAATTACTTTCCCTGTATGGCTCTCTGAAGGTGTTGCTCCTTAACAGTGGTGCCCGAGTCAATAGAAACACTAAGCCTGTGCTGCATGGTCTATGAACAGATGACTGGAGGCTTATGGGGAGAATTTGAAGGAAACTTCTTTCATTTATTGATATGCAGCTACTCTATTTTAAATATATTTTCTCATTCAGAAAACAGAGCTTCACTTGTGCATATTTTTTCTTCTCTGCACAGCTGGATTTGTGGAAGCCTCTGATGCCTGAAGATATCATGGCTGGTGAAGACCTGCACGTAAGGGTCCCAGCCCCTCTGCTGCAGGAGGTGAAACACAGCTTAGATCAGCATATGATCTCTTACAGGTATGGCCTCTAATATCCTGATGGAAAAGACAGGCTCTGACAGTCTTCCTTGCTATCACAAAAGGACCCAGTCCTTTCCAATGAACAGTCAGCAAGTACTGGCATAGGAGCCAAACTTTGTTCCAAATGCCTACAACTTACCTTGACCAGCCAAATGCACAGATACAATATAATCTTTGAATTTTAAAAGCACATTTCCCTATGCCCTATGTATTCACCTTCCAGCTATCCTGGACTGTGAGTTTGGAGCTGGGACCAAAGACAGCCCAGTCTTTGTTGTTTCCTGCTGTTGCTTTCTCAGTGCCAGAGGATGGTACTTGGATGTATGACTCAGTTTTTTTAGTCTGAAGTCAAGAAACCAAACTTGGTACAACCACTATCTGTAGGAGTATGCTTTGCTCTTCGTAAACATAGATATTTGAATCAGGGTGCTGCCTGTTTTGGAGGTCCCAAAGGTTTAATTGGTGTCACTGCAGAGAAGCAGTCTTTAGTTCTCCTTTTCTCTTTCCTGTCTACTGTTGATCCTCTGGTGAAGGACAGCCCTTTCAAAGTGAGTTTTCAGCTGGTTTCTTCAAAGCTGCAGTTTCCTATCCCTAATCCCACCACCAGGCTGGTAAGAATTTCCTGGCACCATCCAGCAAAACAGAGACATCCCAGCTTGGGACAAAAATCCCCATGGCAGTTGCCCTGCCAGTTGGGATTGGTGACCTGCAAATGGCCCATGATGCTTTATCACACCTACCTAGCCACATGACTTCACTAATTGCCATGCTTCTACTTCCAACCAGAAGATCTAATACAGATAGAAAGAGTGTTTATAAAGCCAAATGGGATTAAATAACATCTATTCCTCACACAGTCCTGTTCTCATTTGGAACGGACTCTCTCAGGAAAGCAGTAGCTAATTTAATTTAGCAATATTTAATATAAACAATCCTATAGTCATTCAGGGCTGATGACAAATGGCCTATGGACATACACAGACATTTACCAATCAAAGATGTCTAAGGATGATTGGTGCCACTTCAAAGCTGTTTTGAGTTAAAGCTGATCTTGACATCTTGCATCTTGCCTGACAAGTCCTTTTAGTAAGTGTGATGCCTTGACAACCAGAGATGAAGAGATATGAGGCTGGAGCCCGTACAAATGATCTAGCATCAAGTTTTGGTATTCAGGACTTAGAGAACATTCCAGAAGGTATTTAACCTGTTATTTATGTCAAGACTCTTCATTTTCTAATGGCTTCCACTGATTCTAGTGGAAATTTAAAGACTGAACTGAAATTAGCAGCTTAACTTTGTTTTCCTTTGGACTGGGGCCAGAACAGTATCCACCAAAGATAGGGTTCAAAAGAAAGAGATGAGTAATTAATAGTCAAGCTGAAATTGCAAAGGGGTTGAGAGGAGCGCGGCAATGTTAAAGTCCCTATAACAGATTCAAAGCAGAAACCACCTTTTAGAAGGCAGTTGACATGCAAGGAAGGTAACATGACAGTCAGGTATATAATGATAGAGACATAGATGACAAATTATAATCAGGACATCAATATTCTGACTGTGTCAGACTCTGGGATTTCAATTCTTCAGAGCACTGATAAGGCATTTTGTGTGGGGGGGTTCAGTTCATGGGAATTTGCACTGAATTTTAGTTTGAAGTTTAGATGTGAATAAACATCAAAGCTCAAAGTAAAGTCAGCTTTAACTACTAAAAAATTTCTAATGTGCAGTTTCCAGAATTGCCGATCAGTGCTACTGTCAGCACAAAAGCCTATTAGCACTTAGAGCACTTGAGATCAACAGTGCTTAAGCTACCTCTGCAATTGTCTTATCGCAAGCATTTACAATAGCACAGATTTGTAGCAGTTTTACAAGGGGTTGATTGCAGTGAGAAAGAACAGCCTGTGATCCAAAGTCCTCTGAACCTAAGAAAAAGGTTTTATTGACTTCCTTGATCATGGAATATGTTATACTGTGTTATACTAATTATTGAGCAAATTTTGTATCTAAAAAGCAAAAAGAGCTGTTTGAAGGAAATAAGAGTTTTGTTCTGATTTCTGCCAATTGCATTGAGTCTTTCTGTGAAATCTCTGTAAGCTGAAAATGTCTCAATAAATTGCAATGAAACACTAATCTTAAATTTATCTCTTTCCCTTCCTTTTCCCAAAAGGTAGTATTTTCAGAGTTTTGCTCAGAAATAGAAGTGATGAAGAAAAATTATGAACTTTTAGATCTTTTTTTGGTAGAAAATTGACAACTTAAAAAAAATCTGTCAAAAATTATTATGATATTGTTAAGACCCTGTGAAAAAATCTCAATAATTTAAACTTTGCCTTACATGAAAGTAACCATAATGCTGAAGGCGGTGATTTTGCCAGGTCATCCACAATAGAAGAGACTTCCTTTCATTTCATTTCACTTCCTTTAATTTGCTGATGTAATGTACAGTGTGCCCACCAGGAGAGTTGTGCAATAACTTTTGGGGACTGTTTTCTTTTCCATATTCCCCTTGCCCTCCCCTCAGAGTCCTAATACCTGATGTGCAGGAACTTGTGGATCAGAGCATGCCAAAGGAGAGGAGCAGCCACAGACAGGTCCAAGAAGGTTATGTCTACACCAAATATCATCCAATGGGAGAGGTAAAGAGGAATCCAAGTCTGCTTGTGTTCTCTGTTGTTTATGTTTTGTAAAGGCCACAGCAGGCAACTCTGTGCTTGCAGAAAGCTCACCCAAAGCCAGCGGATCTCTTTCGGGCTTTCTTCTTTTCAGAATCAGTCCTTACTCTTTGACTAGAATCTTGGTCTGGTTGAATTGAACATGGATTTGCCATTGATTTTGATCAAATCCCCAATTCCTCACTGATTAAACCTGAATGCTCTGCTTGAAGATTTGGTGGTGTGGCTTTGTGTTTGGTGAACTCAACAGGAAGATGCCCAATATTGATGGGCATATTGAATGAAAGCCAGAATGCAGTATCTGTGTATTGCAGTGAGGTCCTCTTCTAACATCCAGTGAGACATGACCACACCTTTGGTAGGGGCATGTAAAAGACCTTCCCATGAGTGTAAGTGACATCACAGATCGAAATAGACTATGAGGAAAACATTGCTTCTCTATGCAAAAGAAAACGTTTTAATCTGGGAATGGAGGTGGGAAAAAGAAGGAAATTCCCACTTTAGACCAAGAATTCTCTGCAATATTTTCAGATTTATGAATGGATGACTCAGATCCAGAAGAACTACAGTGAGCTGGTCACTCAAGACTTCCTGGGAATGACGTTTGAGAATCGACCAATGTATTATCTACAGGTGAAGGAGGAACTTTCCCTTAATAGTAAAAGGTATCTTAACAAAGAAAAAAGTACACAGGAGAAGACAGGATTCAGATATTTCCCAAGATAATGCTCATCCCAATTCACTGAAATAGCAGGAGATAGTTTTACTCCTCTACAGTACAGTAAGATTTGCCAGCTTTGATATACGCTATCACTATAAGCTTGCTATTGCTATTATGGAGTGAAAACAACAAATTTAGCTGAAGTCTTGTTTAGAAATACAAATCAAGCTGAAACTAGCTTGGGAATAGCTATGTGAGAATAAAGACTTCTGGTTTGTTATTTTTATTAGTTTCTACAGCATATAGCCTTTCTGCTAGGAGTATTCCACGACATTTTTTATTGGGCACACTGGTAAAAACCATAGTCTTAATATTTGGGTTAGTTATTGTCTAATCTGTTCTTATCACTGAGTAAAGTTAGATTCCCTGCCTTTTTGTGCTTTCCCTTCTAAAAAAAAAAAAAAAGGAAAAAAAAAAGAAGTTGTTCTATTAACTGTTCTATTGACGCTCTTGCTCAACAGACACTTTAAAGCTCATGCCTTACAATGCTACAGAGATGGGGTTATTAGGAAGGAAAGCTTGTCATAATGATGTCTGTAATAATAATAATAATCTCAGATGGCTCAATGGCATATCAAGGCACATCCTTTACTTTCTGTATTGCATTAGGCTATTTCATTGTAATGTAACAGTTTTTAAATGATCATTTTTACAATCTCTCAGATCAGTCAACCATCAAATAAACCCAAAAAGATAATTTGGATGGACTGTGGGATTCATGCCAGAGAATGGATCTCTCCAGCCTTCTGTCAGTGGTTTGTGAAAGAAGTGAGTCTTCGCTTTTCCATTTAGATAATGAAAAAGACATATAATTTATGATATTTCAGTCCTCTTCTTTATCACAGCACCAAGAATTATGCTTTTCTCTTAACATATGATTTTCAAAATTAGTACATAGCACATATATCTGTGGAGAACTAAGTCCAAATCATAGTTTGAGATACAGAACAATACTAGTTAGTGCATCAATTCTTCCACCCAAACTGTTTCCAAAGCCTTCCAAAATTTGGTAGCAACCTTCCTCTCCTTCCTCTTTCCCACTATGGCTTTTGGATCAAGCCTCTCTGTATCACAAAGTCAGAGTCCTCCTGAAATAAGAAACCTAAGCTACGGTCTAGCAACCTTCCATGTGTACAGAAAGGATCTGATGCACAGGTACACTGTGGTGCAGCTTTCATACCCGCAAGACCGTATCCATATGAAGTACACTCCCACTGGATATCCTGTTACTTTGTTAATGACAAAAGGTAGTTACCTCAGCATATCTGGAGCTCAGGTTGATGTTGGATGCCATAGTGATATCCAGGAGTGAGGGATTCCCTAATGACAGTTCTAAACTTTCCAGTGATTGCCACTAAATTATCTGCTCAGTGCTCTGTACTTTTTCTTCTCAGATTCTTCAAAATTACAAATCTGACCCAAAGATAAGAAGAATTCTGCAGAATCTGGACCTCTATGTCTTGCCAGTCCTCAATATTGATGGCTACATCTATTCCTGGGAAAAAGTAAGTAGTGAAAATCCAGGAACTCGAATGAAAGTTAGATGTGCGCTTTTAGTCATAGCAATTATATTTAAACAGAAAACAGTGACATTACTCACAGAAATCCTCTCATGGCAGAGAGGTTTCATTTCTTCTGGCAAGTCAGTAGTCACTTGAGACCGCAGAGCTAAAAATTCCTAGCAAATGTCATGACCATTGGGAAGACAAAACCACAGGACCAATTCCCCAGAAACCAACTGGGTTTCTGGGGATCACAGAATCATAGAATATGCTGAGTTGGAAGGGACCCACAAGGATTGTTGAGTCCAGCTCCTGGACCTACATAGGACCATCCCCAAGAGTCACACCATGTGCTTGAGAGTATCATCCCAGTGCTGCTTGAACTCTGTCAGGCTTTGTGCGGTGACCACTGCCCTGGGGAGCCTGTTCCAATGCCCAACAACCCACTGCGTGAAGAACCTTTTCCTAATATCTGATCTAAACCTCACCTGACACAACTTCAGGCCATTCCCTCATGTCCTGTCACTGGTCACCATAGAGAAGAGATCAGTGCCTGCCCCTCATCTTCCTCTGGTGAGGAAGTTGTAACTGTAATGAGGTCTCCCCTCAGTCTCCTCTTCTCCAGGATGAACACACCAAGTGCCCTCAGCTGCTCCTCACATGGCTTCCCCTTAAGGCCCTTCCCCATCTTCATTGCCCTCCTTTGAACACTCTCTAAACAGCTCAGTATCTTTCCTACATTTCAGTGCCCAAAACTGCACACAGTACTCAAGGCGAGGGTGCCCCAGTGCAGAGCAAAATCCCCTTCCTTGACTGGCTGATGATACTTTGCCCTCCAGGACATTGTTGGCCCTCCTGGCTGCCAAGGCACTGCTGACTCATATTCATATATGGGCTTACTTCCTTGATAACTGCTTAAGGCCTGGTTGCGGAGTTAAGCAAGTCTGCAAGAGTTATTCATTCTTCACAAAAGATCTCAACTATCAGACGGGTCTTAGCATCTTTGCATGGGACAGAAGAATTGGTCAAATATTGGGCTATTTGCTTTTGAAATAGGTGTGCCCTCCCAAATAGTCTACTGACATAGAGGATAATGCAAAATGTTGGTTTTCAACCACTCTCATCATGCTTCCAGGCTCTTGAGCTCAGTTGAAGCACCTTTTAATGGGGGACCTCAGTATAGCCCAAGAGCTCAGCCTATCACCATGTGGATCCTGCTCTCTCCCAGCTTGCTCTCTGGCAGGTCTGGGGCGTACCACACACTGCACTTGGATGCACAGGTAATTCAGTTGGGAAGCTCATACAGGCTCATACAGTGAGGTCTGCACAGAACCAAGTATAGCAGTGAGTGTAGTAGGGAACCAAGGCGCAGTAGCAAGATTAGCTGACAAAAACGACTTAGTCTTCTTGAATCTGAAGCAAACAGAAGTTCAGCTATCACCTCTTATCCCTCACAATGCCAAGTCTTGCTTAGGACTGCAGCACCACATGGGAAGCAGTTGAGTAGTACAGAAAGAGCATAATTTCTTTCTTTAAAAAAAAGCTCAGGAAGCTCATTTCAGGGTGCATACAGCTTGTGGCAGGTGACAGCCTGGCTGTAGTAGGTGAGTTGTTCTATCACTAAGCTTTATCACTTGGTACACAGATTCATTTTATACAATGCAAGAGTTAATTAGAATGCAGAGGTCTAAAATAAATGAGTCTTTACACTGTATTTTCCCTGGGCCATGTGGATCATTGAGTTGTTATTATGTAACAGAAGTTAATTTTCTTTAGGATCGTTTGTGGAGGAAAAACCGTTCTCCATATGAGAATGGCACCTGCTATGGAACAGATCTGAACCGAAACTTCAATTCATCCTGGGGCAGTAAGTTTGAAGTATTTCAGATCATGAATACAAATGTAAAGCAAGGGTAATTCTTAGCTTCTGAAAAAAGATGAAGTCCTATAAGAAAGGATTTGTTGTCATCAAGATAGATGGAAAAACAAAATTCTGGTTTGGAAAAATGTTAACTCATTGGCTTTCAACTGGCATTTATTTTTGTGAGCAGAAAATTGCTGCTCACGTAACTATACCTCTAATTCACTGCAGGAGGAAGCATCAGCTCTAGACAGCAATGTCAGGAGTTAGTAACTTAACAGCCAGCTTTTACGTTTGCCATGAATTTCAAGGAGGCTCCAAAGCTTCCCTGGCAGGTGGTACACGCTGGTGGTGTCACAGTGTTTTTGTTGCAGCCATCCTGTAAATGTGCATTACATATTTCAGTCTTGTAGAGAATTTTAGTTGCTACCGATAGAGTATAATGTTAAAGTCCCACTGAGCTGTCTAGTCTCCTTGCCCACATAAACACATACATACTTAAACATTGCAAGGTAAATTTCCTGGTTCCCTCTGAACTGGTGTTTTATGTGTCTCTTTTGATTCACTTTCTGTATTCCCCTCCAGGTATTGGTGTTTCTTTTAACTGCAGCAGTGATGTCTTCTGTGGATCTGGACCAGAATCAGAGCCCGAGACACGAGCTGTGGCTCAGTTTATCAGAAGGAAGCAGAGAGACATTGTGTGCTATTTAACGATTCACTCGTATGGACAGCTGATCCTCACTCCATACGGTTCCACAACGAAACCTCCAAGTAACAATGAAGAACTGGTAGGGCAAAGCATTCATCTTCTATACTTAGAGAGAGCAAGTACAGACAGTAGAAGTACAGACAGTAGCATGTGGCACAACTCTACTTGCCCTCTTGCCTTTCCTTCAGAAGAGAGAGGCTTACCTGGGGCCTTGGCTCCCAGAGTAACTGCTGCTCTGTGCAGTATCAGTAAGGGTTATTTGCCTCAGAAATCCCAATTATTCATCTTAAATCAGGAAAATCGAACTATTACAGACAGGGTTAATGCAATGCAAGGTGAGTGGAGAAGAGCACCAGTTTTTTGCTGCATACAAGAATGAGTTTGCACTTTGGGATGCCACCAAGTTATACACATACGGCTGCCATGTCTGTATTCCAAATGTGCTCTCACAAGAACAGGTACAAAGCAAGCACCTACTTCTTGGTTACTTCTCCCCTCAGTTTCTGAGTGTTCTGATTTGAGTTCGTTTACATGTGTATTTATGAAGATTCCAGTATCTGAAACATGAGTCAAGAGCATGAGGGATTTGGGTTTGGACTTCATGAGTCATTGGAGAAATCATTTTCTTTGCCTATGGCTCAGTTTCTAAAGAGAGAGAGATACAGAGTCTATGGCAATAAAACGAGTAAGAGGTCAGTCACTGCTGTAGTCAGTAGCAATGTCTTTACAGCATGGACTCTTAATTTTTCAAAGTATAGCCCTCCAGCTTTACAACAAAGCAAATAGCACCTCTATCTAGCAGCAGAGTAATTACAAAAAAAAAAAAAAAAATTAACATAATTTGCATTAAAAAAAAATCAAGAAGAATTTGTCCAAATGTTTGTAATGGGTTCCACTAAAGACCTGAAGTAATAATATTAAAACTTAAAGCTGATCATGTGTAAATGTAAAGCTGAAAGTGACAAAAATTTGGGTTCACTTGAAATAATTGCCAAAGGTACTGCCAGTGATGACAATGCTTTTGCTATTTTGAATTTCCAGATGCAAGTTGGACAGAAAGCAGCTGCTGCACTGAAGGGAAAGTATGGGACCAGTTATAAAGTAGGACCACCCTCTTTAATTTTATGTAAGTTTCTCTGTTTCCCTTCTTTTTCAAAGAAGAGAGTCATTCTTGTGTCACAGGCATCAGCAAGTACTGTTTTGCTGAGTTTTCTCTTTGAGTAATATTTAAAGGGCTGGTTTGGTGGAATATCTAAGCAGCAGTCATTTGAATAAAAGGTAACTGTAAGTTATAAAGCTGACTGCAGGAATGAAGGAAGCATTGATCAGAAGCTAGTTCGTACATGGATTCCTCACAGATACATCACAGGAGACAGAAGGAGACTGGTGATAGATCATCCTGACTCAGCTGAAGTCAGCAGCAAAACTCCTATTTATCTTCACTGGAGTCAAGCAAAAATTAAAATCCCAATCAGGTCTATAGTTACTCCATCAGACACTATCACATGGCAGCTGCTTGCAGTTCTCTGCGAAATATATTGGTTTCAGCCTTTTTCCTAATAGACTGGATAGCCACATCAGGAACACAACATCACTGCTGATACGAGTTGACAGAGGGCTAGAGGGCCTTAGAGACTGCCTGGTAAACCCAATATTTTCCCAGTAAGCAAGAAGAGTAACATAGCTGGCTCCAGAATGCATGTGGTTTGCATATTCCAGTGTCTGCCTCTCCCAGTCCCTGAGAGCCAGTCTCTGAGTCACCTACTGCATGAGCAATGCAGTCTAAGTGTAAGGTCACTTGCCCCTCCCTAGGACTGTATTTTGCCAGGGTTTGCACTTATACTGAATAGGTAAGAAAAAAGATCCATGAAGAAAAACAGTGATACAGGGAGCAGCAAGACATCTTTCAGATTTGACCAAAATTATCTTAAAACCAACTATAAATAGAAACGCCAATCAGCATCAATGTAGGAAATGAAGTACCAGAACAGACAAGTCACCAATCCACCTTGTAGCCCATACACAGTAAAGTGTTAAAAACACAGAATCCCTGAAACTCATCTCCTGTTATTGAACAACACCATCTTATGAAGAATTGTGTGACTTAGGAAACTCCATGGAAGACTTTTAGTATAATTAAGAATTGCAGCACCTAGAAACTCTGTTCTCCATGTCAGAGTGATATATGGTTACTGCTTAGTTCAGAGATTCTGGTATAAACTCACATTAACTATAGCAAGAAGTATTTTCAAAGAACTTAATACAGTATCTCCCCCCTTTTTTTTTTTTTCCTTTTTTTTTAAATTCAGACAATAACTCAGGCTCCTCACGGGACTGGACCCACATGATTGGCATTCCTCTTTCCTACACATTTGAACTGCGAGACAATGGTACTCATGGATTTATTCTCCCTCCTGACCAGATCCAGCCTACATGTGAGGAGACTATGTTGGCTGTAACAACTATCATGGATTATGTTCATAAGGAGTACGTCCCAGGTGGGGCTGTGGTGCTGACCTCCAGCAGCCTGGGCTTGAGCCTTTGCCTGAGTATTGTACTTACATGGACTGTTTCTTAAAAACGGCTTAGAGAACCCAGCAAGAGACTCACATGCAAAGTACAGTGTGCCTTGGAAAATAGGAAATTACACAAGCAGAGGAACTAAATGTCAAGTATTTCAATAAAGGCTCATCCCACAAAATAAAAGCATTGACTTGTGGTTTTGATAGCTATGTTTTAGGAAAGGAGGAAAGGATTAAGAGCTGTGGCAATTTCCCAATCATCACCTGCTGGCTCTGCTTTTTCTTTAAGGGACCTTAAAACAATCATTCCCAGTAAGTACCCAAAGGCACAGAGCAGTTTTCTTCCCTGGTTCTGGAGCACTTTTCCAGGGGCTCACATAGGCCTGTGTAGCCCTTCTGTCAGCTGTAGTCCTGCTCTGTCACAATTTTCCCACTGCCTGAACCTGCTATCTTCCAGGTCTTGCTGACCCTAGCAGGATGCCTGTGAGACTTAAATGTCCTCAATTCCCACTTCAGAAAATTGGATGGCTTCCTTGACATCCACCTTCCTTCCCAAAACTGCCCTATTGGGATTTGCTAGAAAATACAGGGCCTCAAAACCTGATGAAAGGTCATAACCAGGAAACCACCACCAGCAGCCTGAAACAAGCTGAAAATTTGAGCTGCAAGTGTGTGGGACAGAGATAGATTTTGATATAGTCAGATTAGTGAAGATAGAAGCTCCCCAAATCCTTCAAAAATTCAAAAAGGGAAAAGAAAGATAAGAATAGGTTGCTATTCCTACAGAGCAGACCAGAAAGTGGTTTCTTTGCATGCTCAAACTCCAAAACTGTGACTGGGGGGTGTCAATTATCGTAAGGGATTTCATTACAGATTGTACATAAAGAAAGTCTGTTTACAGAGGGGTTTCTTTCTTACCAACCCCCTTAATCCTTTGAGGCTGATTCTGCAGAAGGACTGAGACCCTGCAGCCTGCAGGGATCTGCCTGGTGTCCTCATATGAAGCTGGAAGCTCAGTGGAGTGCCAGAGGAAAGGAAACGTTTCAGCCCATCAAGCAGGAACTCTCCACCTTAGCCTCTTCAAAGGGAGTGCCAAGGAAAGAGCTTCTGTGTTGTTACAGCCAACACCAGAGGATGCAGGGCATTCACTGAAATAGAGAGGGCCTATTTTAACCTGTACTCTGGTTTTGAATCCAGGAGTCTTGCATCCCAGAAATATGTCCACCAGTCTTAGCTACTGCACATGAAAGACTATTTTTTTGTCCTGATAGAAAATGAAGAATCCAGGGAAAAGAAAAAAAAAAAACAAAAACTTATGAAACATCTGATTTCCTTAGCAAATGTCAAGACTGTGCTTGAAAATAGAAAGTGTTCTAACCAGAGATTTTTCAACAAAATATTTCTAACTTTGTGCAAGAGAATGCTTTTTCTTTTCTCCGACTGCTTGAAGGCTAGTGATGGAAAATGTAGACCATGAGCTTCTGCCACAAAACTCACAGATGGACACTGAGAGAACTAAAACCTTACTGTCCTCAAGTTGTAAAGTACAGTGAGGTGCAGTAACTTAAGATCTCAGAGAGGGTCTGTGGCAGAACCTGGAAAATTCTTATGTCCAATTCTCTTCCAGTGTTGCCAAGCGAAGGATGTGTATCACTTCACCACGGTATTGCAAAAAAACCCAAAAGACAAAACAAACAAACAAACAAAACGACCAACCTTGCAGTCATTTCTCCAAAGCACATCCTATTGCCATTTTATCTGTACTATTAGTTGAAAAATCTTAGCTCGTGTGTACATGGTCCACAGATTATTACCAGTTGGTGTAACTAAATCTGCCTAACTCCTGCAGGTTCCCCAGAGCATTGTCTTTCCAGACCAACCACTCATTTACAGTAAGACCCGTCTGGTGCTGGGCTCTGGAGCAGGTGTCACTAATTAGCACCTCCCCCCACAGAAGCATCACTCCCCAAACTTATGTTTACTTTAGGATGTGACTTGTAAGTCTTTATATTTGTATTTGTATATTCTGTCTTTAGAATGGTAAGGAACAAGACAAGTCCATCTGGCCCATGACTGTGAGCTGTCTTTAAGTAAGTGGGGTTTGACCACAAGTGCTTTGTAGCCTTTTGCTGGCAAACAGCAGCGAAGCTCCCTGGTGCCACCAGCAGCAGATGGCAGGGCCCTCTGGGAACCAGTGCCCACACACTCACCTTGCCAAAGCCAACCCAAGCTTGGGCTGCCATGTTGTGCTTTCCAAAACTAACCCATGGCTACACTGGTACAAAAGTACTGCCAGTCAGGACTTTACTGAATTCAGAGACATTGCACAGACTCTATGCCTAGAGTCAGAGAAGAAGGGAGCTGGTTTTGCTGATTGTAGGTATCTCTTGATAAAAATGTTTACCACTACAAGATAAACCCAGACGTGCCCTAAAGTTAATTGGCAGGCTTCTGTGGAATGGCTCAGTCCCTCACTAGCTCCTCTAGTTGTAATAACACTCATGGGCACATGGCATGGAGGCAAGAGAATGAGGAGGGATTTTGTCTCCAGTGTTCCCAGTATTCAAGAATCATGGAAGCAGAGGGGAAAGCTTCACCAGAAAAAAAAAAAAAGAGATATCAGGCAATAATCATTACCTATAAGAATGTCTGCTGCTGTCAGGACATTGATTATGCCTGGGCTTACAGCTCCTGGGATCTGTTAGCAATGGCTCACCCCCTTTGCACAGTGAAGCAATAAATGAAGGTTGTGTGAAACAGCACCTTGCCCCAGTGCCACTGTAGAACAGACATCCTGCAGTGAAGTGCTTACGACCTCTCTCAGGAACCACCATTGCACAAGCAAGCCACAATCGCTAAAAGGCCAATGCTGCAGCAAATTGATATTTACAAACCTTACATGGGCTCTGTATTTTACACACCCTCCCAGTTTGCTGATTTCTCTGTGTACATTTTGTGCTTGTAAGAGTGATATGTATGGCTGACAAAAATCACTGCAGAGAGGGTGTATTTTACCAGCCATGTTTTGCAAAGGAAAATTTTAAAGAAAAACATAGTAAGGATGTCTCTACTGAAACTCCCCTTCCTTGATGAATCCTGGCTTTTCCTCTCTTGCATTCCTTTGTTGCTTTCTTTGACCCTTGAGAGGTTTTGCTTTATGGTGAAGTATGGAAAGAGCCACATTCTGGTTTCTGACATGTTAGCAGAAGCACAGCATTATCCTACTGAGACGGCAGTGTGACTTTCCATTCACTCATGCAAACACATGCAAAACTAAAAGTTATCATGAAAAACTAGAAGAGTCTTCTATTCATTGTCATTTTTTCCCAATAATTTTACCAAGGACCATGCTCCTTTCCTTTCTTTCTCACAGTTAAACACCTGTATTGTGGTTGCTTTATTATATAACTAGTACTGTGAAGGTTTAGTTACTTTTGGTCGTTCAGGTTACTGGAAAAACCAAAGACAGCAATTCTGAATAACAGTGTTCTATATTATCCTTGTTGACAGTTTGTCTGTAATACAAAAATAAAGATCGACAAAAGGACTATCAATGATCTCATTCCATTTCACACAAGTAGCTTCTCTCTCCCTTAATTTCTCCTCCATGCTATGTTAATTTGATACAGTCCTCAGGCTCCTAACAAGTTAGCAACGCTGCCCTCATTAAGGAAAGTGAAGATATCACAAGGGAACTATAGTATTAAATGAACATGTGTAGCCTCATTTCTTAGAGCATCACAGGATGGAAGAGCAAAAACCTACAGTTTTGAGGGGACTGTGGAAAACACTTCTGTCAGATGACCTTTTGAGGAAGCACTTGCAATGCAAGTTGTTACTTCCTGACAATCCACTTATGCTCCAAACATTTTTCTTTTGTGCAGATTCTATTCAAAGCAAAAAACTTGCAGATTTGAATACCTTACACAGTGTATGAAGATTTGAAGGAGTCTTAATCAGAATAAACCTGCTCAGAAATAGGGAAAGATGTTCTCAGTGTGTTCCAGACAATTTTCCAAACGTAGTCTGGGAACTTCAGACAGAAGGGTCGGGCTCTGAATGAAATCAAAGTATGCTGATCTGCTTTTGGGTTCCCTCTAGGCAACAAGCTGTAGGTATGTGTGGTCCTGATAAGCTTTATCTCATTCCCCACGTCTTCTTTTGGCTTTATCCAGAGCTGGGGTTTCTTGACTAGATGGGATGTCCAGTTATATCACACACAAAACCCACAGCAGAACCCATGCTGTGCTAACAGTTTCCTTCCACATGAATGGCTGGCCAAGGATGCTTTGTTTTCATTACCACTAAGCTGAGAGGGGACAAATAATAAGAAAAAATTACCAGGGTTTCTGACTGGGCATTATGATTAGCAAACTTGAATATTCTTAATGAAGATCTTGTCTAAGATGCATTTTACATTTCATGTATCTGCCTTCCAACAAATCCGGATGATCTTTGTTGGTATAAAATATAAAGGAATAATTTGATGACAACCTGTCATCACTTGCTCCTGTCTGCCAAATCTCATGGAGTCTGTTTATGTGCATGGTAGACATTCATAAAACCCGCTCCTTTCCTGCAAGCTGGCAAACAATATGAGCTCACTACTCAGAAGTCAGCCAGTGGTGAGCAGAAAGAGTAAATGCAGTGCTGTCCTTGCACCTTTTAATTCACCTAGATACACTGACCCAAGACACATCCCATCACAGCTGCACTCTGTGAGAGTGCCTCAAATGAAGGCAGTGTAATTGAGGGAGTAGTTAGGATTGCATAGTACCAACTGCAATAGAAAATTCCTAGAGGAGGGAGAGCATTTGCAAAAATATTGGAAATTTATTGTGCTGACAAAGATGGCTTTAGCAGTGGGAAAGAGGAAATGGATAGGTCACAGATGGACTAATAATGCCGTTTTCCTAGCTTTAGCTTCTTCTGCATGAGCATCTAAGAGACAGCCCTTGTTTTAAAAATACAAACTTTTCCTGTTCTCAAACACCCATACAGCTTTACCGGGGAGAGTTCTGGGGAGGAAAAGGATTACTGATGATTGATACTTAGCTCTGATTAGTGAGGCACAGGGCAGAAGGAGGGTAAGACTAATGAGGGAGATACCAGGCACAGGCAATAACCAGGCAGCAAAGAACACAGAGTAGGCAACACACTCTTTGATAATTAGGTGTAAAAGTCTATTTACCAGAGACACATAACAGAAGTTCCCGTCCTGTTATTGCAGTACAGGCTTTTATATCATTTACTGCTAGTGCCAGGGCAGGTCAATCAACTGACTGTAGCAAGTATTCTCCATCCACTGCCATTGTCTAACACACAAAAAGTAAGAAACTGTGTTCCTATTTTCTAAACACAAAACAGAAACACGTGAATCTCTGAAAAAGGTCACTTTATCACAAACTCTCTTCTCACTTCAGTCACTGTTCCTGCAAAGTTTTTAGATTTGTCTGTTGGGACCTTTTTCCCCTAACTACCTAATTAGAAACGAATGAAGATTTTATTTTTTTTTTAAATCTGGTTTTGGAGGGGCTTATGCTTTAGCTTCTACTTGAAAAATGAATATTCCTTGGGATTAGCAATGTCCCTTGTGGTCGATACTTGTGATACTGGAACTGTCTATGAATTCATTGGAGTTTGCTTCACCAGCTACCTGTGACATTGGTCTGAACCAATTATGGTTTTGTGAAAACACTTAAAGGGATCATTATCTAGATGTAGAAATCTGGGAAAGCCAGCTCTGTGTCAAAGTGTTAACTAGGAAACACTATAAAAGGTATATAGACTATACTCAGGGTAACAAACCATCCCACACCAGGAGAATGTCATTCTGTTGGGGAAATGATTGCACAAGACTGCACAGTCAAAATGCATTACTTGGTGTTGCTCCCGTCTCAGAGGCAGATATTAAGGTACTTGTGCATGGAAAAATACATCCAGCTGTATTTTGTCTGCTACTCAGAAAG
Organism: Scytalopus superciliaris; assembly: GCA_013400415.1. Lineage (NCBI taxonomy): Eukaryota > Metazoa > Chordata > Aves > Passeriformes > Rhinocryptidae > Scytalopus > Scytalopus superciliaris. The sequence continues at coordinate 42,364 of VXBX01006682.1, forward strand.
TCCCATTCATTTCATAAACTTATTAGTACCTTAAATCCCCAAAACATTATCCATGGATATTCTTAGCATCCAAGCAACTGGGAATCAATAAGTCTTGGGAAAGGATGGAAGGGGAATAAGGGTTAGTAACAATTATTCATGGAAAGCAATCTAAACCATTTTTACATATGACTTGGAGTGCCAAATTTAAAGGTCTCTTGAATGCTAAGGCCATTTTCATCATGATGATCCTGTGTCTTATTGGGTAGGACCAGAGTATTACCCATTTTCTGTGACCCTGAGTTGTCAAGGACATGCTGGGCAAACAGCCAAGGTAATAGAAGCTCCTTAATAATAATCTATACTTAAAAGTTAACATGACGGCTACTACATGATGGCTGTGCCAATTGGAGGAATATCTTCCAGCTCTGGTAACTGCTTGACTTAGCACTTTTTTTAGTGCATGAGAAATGTTATAAAATAAAGCATATATCTTACAAGGGGGAGAAAAGTCATGCAATGTAATCATCAAAGAAATGGGAAGAACTTGCAGAACGATGGTGTGGAGAAGCAGTGAATCCAAAAGCAGTTTGGACATGTTTTTTTAGGGAAAAAAGTCAGTAAAACCCCTGTGGTGCCATCTGCACATAGGACTGTCCTTGTGGGTGCCAGGAGAACAGATAGAGAGATTGATAGGAGCTCTGTTCTGTTCAAGGGACATGGAAATGTGTGAAATCAAAGAAGTTAGAAATGGACAATGAAAGACTATCTATCTCCTAAGACTGCTCTCTGGAGTACATTTCTGGGCATGGTTGTCTAGTTGAGTCATTAAAATCACAATCTCTCCTCTTCTGTGTCTCACTTCAAACTGTGGAGCTGTATGTTTACCTTCAGTTTTCAACCTTTGACTCTTCAGCAGATGTATTTTTCATAGATATACTTGTTTTGTTCAGCAAGTCTTACTTGTCTTAGTTACTTCTGTGGAACCCATGGACTTCCAAACCACTGGCTTCACCCACTGACCATCTTGTGACATACAGTGTGCCAGGGATGAAAAAAGAGTAAGTTCCAGAAATTTTAACTTCCTTTAGGCTGCACGGATAAGTTGGTCATGAAGCATTTTTTCATCTGTAATATATGGGTTTTGTCCAGGTCACTAGGAATCTGATTTTGTAGCTACTGTATGCTTTCTTTATAATATCAGCAAAAGATTGAGTTCTTTGACGATCTACCAAGGACAATCAAGAACTCCAGCTGAGTTCTCAAGCCTAAGACAGCTGTTGAGACAACCATTGTTCTAACCTCACACCTACCATGTAGGATCACTCAAATTAGGGAGTCTGGTCAGTCTAGCTGAAGGTCCTCTCAGAGGGTCCAGGTTGATGTAAAAGTGACCAGAAAAGAAGAGGCTATTTGTTTACTGAATAGGCTAATTTGGCACTTTCCCATATGGTAACCTTTCAGGGACAGACAGCATTTATTTTACGTCCCTGTATATCAAATACAACAACACCTACTGCAGAACTACTTTTGAGTTCTATTTGAACAACAAAAATATTTTTTATGTGACTACAGTACCTCCAGTGAGACTAACAGAGTGAAGCCCACATGACTACTGAAGGTCTTACGCTTGGTAGAAAGTGAAACTACGCAAAAACCACAAGTGAACTGAAGGGAAAGAGAACCATCTTGCATAAGGATACCCAGTAAGATGGACTACAGAGCACAGAATGGGCCCTACTCACAACCCTGTAGCATTCAAACTGAGACACAGAGCTTTAAAATGAAAAGAGGCTTCAGAGGAAAAGAAACTGTTTCTAACCACAGGTCTACTCTAAAAATGCACAGCATCCTAGAGTTAATCAGTAAATCCTATTTCTCTCACATAGTATTTTTAGTAATGTAGTGCTAATTTCTCATTGTGCTTTTCCAAAGAAAAACCAAGAAAAGCATTTGATAGTATGTTTAACAGGTATTCTATGAATTCACACCCTGCTTAAAGGTCACGTTTTTTGAGAGAGAGAGACCTTAGATTTCTATATGAAGAGCAGCAGGTTTTGCTTAGAGGACTAAACCCAAAGGTTGACATGTGCCATAGTAGTCTGTGAAATTACTGTCTCCACCTCTCTCTCAGCTTCAAAACACACGGATACTTTGGAGAAACCCACCAGGAACATTAATATGAATCTGTGTCAGAAGGAGGCTGCAGTGAGCGGGTGACGAGTTCTGACCTCACAGAAAGCCAGAGTGTCTCAGAGGGCTCCTCACTAAAGAACAGCATTTTCCAAATGCAAGAGTGGAAACAGAAGCTGCTTAAAGAGAAATCACCCTCTTTGTTGAGCAGTCCTTTTTTCTAGATGAAAAGGAAAAGAATTTATAAAATGTACCTTCGAGAGGCAAATACTATAAATATTATCTAACATATTTAAGGAGAAAATATAGCTGACTGTAATGTAAATGGCAGCGTTAAACTGGCTGTAGAGACTATTCTAAATTTAAGCTTGAAATTAGTCCAGTACACCATCAGTGTTTTAGAAATTTCTAAGGTTTCTGTCACCATGGTAGCTAAGTGGCAATGGGCTTAATCCTGCACTCATTGAGTCCCATTATCAGACTTCTCCTGGCCTTAGCAATGCTGGATCTGACCCTGTAAATCCTAACATGCTTGAGACCACAGCATGATTTCTAAAACCTTTTTACCAACTTTCCCACGGCAACCTGGGTTGGGAATTTTGTGGAAACCATTCACTTGAAAGATGTCTGGGGGAGATTTCTTTCATTCAGCAACAAATCCCTGACTGATTAAAAGAACTATGTTGACAGCCCAACAGGAAGCCATGCCATCCACTTCTTGGGCAGCAGGCAATTTTGGCAACATGCACCAATTTACAAGACCAGGAACAGTAAGGGAGGGGAATCAGAGTCAGACAAAGTCCCTGGAAACTTCCAAGTTGCTTAAAATAGAAGGGTGGCTTTGGTTAAATGCAATTTCCAGTCTCTCACAGCCAACTAGACAAATCAACCATTATACTAAAATATTTATATTGTCCTCAGTGGATGATGATAGAATGTAATGATTAGATAATAAGCAGGAGACTACATAATAACTACTCAACAAAATCACCAGCTCCATGGGATGAAGTCGCCTCTAAAAACCCAGGTCCATAGACATAAACACTTGGGGTCTAATCACCTTCGGGTTTTATCCTCTTTTCCTGAAGAAATAAGGCCTGAGAGATCATACTGTCTATCTCTCAGCCTCTCCTTAATAACTCTCAAACCAGCTGGCTGCCTTCAGCAAACTGGCAGTGTGAAAGAGGTCACAAAAGGAAGACGTTCCTGCAAGCTCCATAAGAAAAGGCAGCTGTGAGGGGTACAGACCCCACTTAGTGCCTTTAAGAGGGAAAAGGGTGTAGCTGAGGTCAGTAATTAGGACTTGTTTGAAAAGAGCAAGGGGAAGCCTCTCCAAGGAAAGAGCCGAGGAAATTGCGGGTGTTTTTTGGCACACTTATGAAGGAAATTATGCAGAAGTGGGTCACAGACTGTGTGTGGGCAGGGACACAGTTTCAGAGAAAACTAGACTTCGTTAATTCTGCTGCTTGCTTGTATTATTGTTTTCTATAAAAATGATGAGGATTATTAGACATAGCTGGTAATTGCATTACCACGATGAAAAGGCCTGAACAAAACCACAAGGGGATGATGAGAAAAGAAGCTCCAATACTAAGAAGCCATGTAATATGTCATACACAAGAAGAGCTAAATCAACATGTAACTTACACTGCATTTGGATTAAGGTAATGTATTTGCTGAAAGGCCTCAAGACTAGGGAAGAACCTGCAGGAAATTTAGAGTAAGGGTGGCACCTTCATAAATTGGTGTGTATTTTAGGACATACCTGAGTTCAGCCAAAGGTTGTTCTGAGAATTCCTTGATCCTTCGGAAAATTGGACAAACAAAAATTGGACAAACAAAACAAACTGAAACACCTTATTACTGAACTGTAGCTTCTTGTGGAAGTGTTGACTCAGAAGTGACCATTGCACACTCTAGAAACACACTTGAACAACCTTCTGTTTTGTAGGAATATGCTTAGGGCATCAGCATAAATGCTTAGAGATAAAGTAAGCCCTTAAAAAACACATCCTTCAGAGAGAAGAGACCTGACATGAGGCCTGTGTAGAGAAATGAGGAAGCTACACACTAGGCAGGAACTGCCCTTACGAAGTTACTGAAGAGTTAGATTCTGCTCCCATTTGGGGCTTGAAAAGCAAGAGTAAGCCTGTAGAAATGCCAGGCTTTTTTCCCCATTTAAAGCCAATCTGGGAACAAAATCTGGTCTCTACAAATTTAGCTCCTGCTGAAAAGAGGACTGTCTCACTCTTCAATTGTTAAAATACTACTTTTTAAAAGCAAGCAGAAGGGAAGGCAAGGAGGGATTTTTGCTCTGCAGTTACGAAGACCTGTTAAGCACATATCCCACGTCTTTATCAGGTGACAGGATGATAATCCTGAACAACATTTTCTTTTGAATAAGTGTCACAAGGCTCAAGGGGACTGCTAACTCCCTCTCCTACAATGACTCAGGCAGGGATTTCCTTTACTTTTGTTATTAGCCTAGTTGCTATTTTTCCTCCTACCCATTTTGTTGCTTAGGAGACTGCTAGTCATGATAAAAACTCCACAGATAAAACAAAATTTANATCCCACGTCTTTATCAGGTGACAGGATGATAATCCTGAACAACATTTTCTTTTGAATAAGTGTCACAAGGCTCAAGGGGACTGCTATCTCCCTCTCCTACAATGACTCAGGCAGGGATTTCCTTTACTTTTGTTATTAGCCTAGTTGCTATTTTTCCTCCTACCCATTTTGTTGCTTAGGAGACTGCTAGTCATGATAAAAACTCCACAGATAAAACAAAATTTAAAAAAAAACAAACAAAAAAAAAACCACCAAAAAACCCCAAAACAAAGGCCCATTCTTACCACTGTGATCCCAAGTTATGGAATGCTGAATGCTTTTGGGTTCTGGGATCTGCCTGCACAGAAGGAACATACTTTGTTAATATAAATAGCTGCCAAGGAAGTAATTTTCCAGGCATAGTCACAGTTTACTCTCCAAAAGCCAGGTAGTATGGATTTATTTTTCCTGTCTATGGAGCAGTAATAGAAATTTCTTCAGTGGAACAATGTAACTGGGCAATGATTTCTGGGACAGGAGGTTAGTTATAAGACAGGGTCACAGACCTAAGCAGCAATTTCCCTGTCATTACATCAGGACTATGCAGTCCTATAACAATTATACTTACATCCCTATATAAATATAAGAGCAAATTCTCCTTTTCCTGGGGAGGCTATTTGTACATATTCTAGTCCAGTATGGTTATGGTGCCCCACAACAACTGCTGACTCTTCTGTACCATTTTCATCAGGATATTTCAGTCTCCTTCCTAAATCTGGTCATCATAATTTCCTCTCTTCTCCTTACAATTTTACCCTCCCCACCTTTAATTTTATAGAAGGTGAAAGTGCAGCCAAGAGATCTGATCAACAATAAGAGGTGCTGAACATTCCTGGACCCTGGTCCAGTCCTCTAATGGATGGCTATCATGCTCAAGAGAAGCCAGTGTAAAATGCTATACAACACTTCACACATGGTAGAAAATGAGTCCTGCATTAGAAACCCTGTCTTTTCTTGTTTTCTGGCTTTTCAGGAGGACTAAACACATAATTTCTTGATGATGGGTTGAAGCTCTTTAGATTTCATCACTCTTGAAAATACTGGTGCTTATTTTAGGATTCCAGCTACAGATTTAAGAAATTAACATCAAGCTACTGTTCTTGACATGCTGAAAGTATGGGTTTCTGGCACATGCATTTAAAAAGGGATATGTTATAAATTGGCTTCCTAGGGTCTGAGGACTTTGGAAAAAGACTTATTAAAAGATATGTAGCATTAGAAAGCAGAACACCTTCAAAAACTGCTGCTGTACAGGATGACTCATAGGGTTATCCCACTGATTTTGCTATAACACCAGAGGAAAATTATGTCCTAGATCAAAAATACTCAGATGTTGCAAACTTGTTCCTGGGGAAGACACATGACACGTTTTACCAGGCTTATTTCCTTAGCTGAATAAAGTGACTGGGAAAGTAGATAATATCAGCATATTCAATACAAGCAACAGGCAATGACGGGCTAAGTTCTTGTGTCTTGATCTTGCTCTTATTCGTAGGTGCTGATACATCTCCCTTGGACTTCAGGAAAGTAGGACTGACACCAACACAGCTGTCCTTAATTTCCTGGTTTCTCTTCCAATGAATTCCTCCTATCTGTGGCTTCCTGTGGCTGATCATTTTAGATTCCCCCTCCAGGAAGCTTGTTCATGTCTTCTTATCTGTTTGCCTAAGCCATTCGGGCAGAATATGAAGCTCTTTGCGTTTATATAACATTTGCTTACTATCCAGTGATATCTTTGGAAGAGCTGGCACTTTCAAGGATCTATCTGAAGCACATACAAAATGATAAGACCGTTAATGTCCTTTGAAAATTACTGTCCTCCCATGGGCAGGGGCAAGGACATAGGTGGGTTATATGTGAACCAAAATATACGATCAAGAAAGAACAAAGGGACTGAAGCACTCTCCCACAAGGAGAAAGCAGGTGAGGTTACATTCAAAATATGCGTTCCATTGTGGAGTGACAGCTTATGGCTGAAGACTACTAGGGAGAATGGAAATATGCATTATGGGGTCACGACCAGCCCACCCTTCCTTTATTGTTAAGCTGGGAGAATTTATGTATTAATTTCTATTTCTGTAGCTCTTAAGACCAATACCAAGAGGTCAGGGCCATGCTGGACAAGGTATAGTGACATTTAAAACAAAGACAGTGCCGCTTCCACATAGATAGCACATACCTTGCAACCTAGACAGCATGCAGCACAAGGAGAGTGACACATTACAAATGGGAGACAAATGGGGGGCAAAGCAAGAGCCAAGCCAGGGACACCAGAGGAGGCTTGCTGCTCAGTCACAGGCAGAGTCAAGCATCCTGATTGATGTCTGCCGCAAGCTAACTGGGTCATGCGGGCTGAGGGTGTGAAGCAGATTTCATTTTCATTGCCATCCTGCTTTGCTACCGACAGCAGGGATAGCATAATTCAGTTTACATGAGTTCAGGAGCCCACAAATAACTGCCTAGAGCCCCCAGTACGATGCCCTTGCCTCCATCAAGGGGAGGGCACTTCTCATCAAGTATGGGTGTTTTAATTTCCCCCTCATTTTAACATGAGCCAAAACAGCTGAGTCAGATGGGAAAATCAGGTCTTCTGGCTCCAACTCCTGGACTTTGAGCTCTTGTCTGTCTGTCACCTCCATCAGCTGGGAACTGCTTGGCTCAGCTGGTCATTTCACATTCATTTTCTCCACTGATTTCCTTTGTAAACCTGTTGTGCATCATCTCTTTAGATAATAAGGCTCTTCGGTATCTTCACTATAATCTGTATGTACAGTGCCAAGCATGACATGGCACCAGATCCCTGCTTGGAGGGTCCATACTTGACTAAAATCCAAACAGAGGCATAGGAAGGCTAGAATAAAGAGAAACAACTCCAAGAGATTATGGTGGGCATAAGAAGGAACAAATATATTAGTGTTCCATTAGCTTCTGCTATGAGGAAAGGGGCAACAGCGTCCGTGATGGGAGCTACCAGGAATGTCCTCAGTGAGAGAGGGGGAGATGGGAGCTGTGGTTAGTGATACACAACAGGGACCCATGTATCTCATGGGAGCACTCTTTTTCTATTCACTTTAACATCTCTTCTGACAGCTTCTAGCTTTTTTCCTTTTATTTTAATCAAATAGGAGCAGTTGGAAGTAGGCCCACTTCTGAGTGCCTAATGCTCTGTTTTGGGAAGCTAGGGAAATACAGTGTCATCTCCATCTTGTCTGACAGGGATTAAAGACGTCACAGACCTTACATAGGCTACTGCTTCCCTGTGGACTGTTATTGCAGGGTTAAGCCCTGTTTTAAAAATGGAGAAAACTTGTATGAAAAGTGCCTGGGGGCTTTTGAACTCGTTTATAAAAATAGCTGCCTGAAGAAGAAAAAGAAGAGAAAAAGAAAGGTGAAAAACCAACTCAACACCAAATAGTTTCTAATGTACCCGTCTATTGCAACTAGTGTGATATTAATAGAATACACAACAGCAGGGAGTGGGAAAATAAACATATTTTCACTCACATAAAGGGACTGCCTAAATGACTCACATATGCAAAAATAAATAAATGGCTCCCCATGATAATCTGAAACTATAATTTATCCAAATAAACAATTCAGCTTCTTAACTGTAACCTAACATGTTAAATTCACTCAGTTTTATTTGAGGGCATGGACAGATTAAGTGATCAATCTCTATTACCCTGAGCTTTTTTTTTTATCCCATCCTTACAGTGCCATTCTTCTTCTCACTAGACATTTTAGTTCATTTCCCTGAGCCTTCTTAAGCTTCATAGCTGCATTTCAGACTTACACTAAAAAAAAAAAGAAAAAAGGCTATCAAACTTCCAGAAGGAAGTGAGTAAGTAAGTGAGTGTTGTGCATGGGAGGAGGAAATACAGCAAAAATAAAAAAGAAAAAGATTATTAGGATTGCATGTGCTGTATTTAGCACAAAACAGTTACATATTCTAGTTTCATAATGGAGATGTTCAGGGTCAAACAGGTGCTGGCTTCAGATGCTGTAAAATCAAGAGGCAGGGTTTTTTTGTCTTGTAGAACTGGCAACCAGGTATTCCCCTAGAGAAATGGAATGAGGACATAGCAATTAACTCTCCCGTTCCTGCAATCGGAGTGCTAATCACATCCTTAGCAACTGCGTGGTCACTATGGTACCGACAACATCTTTTGCTCAAATCCTTTCTGATTCATTCCCCTGGTAACTTTGGTGATGGTCAGAGCAGAGGTGACGTACACTTGCTGACACTGTGCTGAATGGTTCCATCAATCTCCATTCTGCAATATTGGACTCTATTGCAAATGAAAATCAGCTCTGAGGATAGAAGGGAAGCCAGTAAGTGTCCGGAGAATCTGTGCTGTTTGCTTTTCAGTATCATTGTGCAAATGACAAACACAGTGCTTCACCACAGCCTCTCTGCTCTAATAGTCTTAAATGTGAGGCTAATGAACTTGGGCTTTCAACACCATTGAACCTCATTATACTGTAAATACCCTTTGTGTAACATCTTCTTGTGACTCAGATGCCAAAAACAATAATGAAGCTATCGGAAAAGACGGAAAGGAAAAGGCTACGGTCTTAAAAACAAGCCAATCAGATTCATCTTTCCACAGCAAATATTTGTCCTGGGAGAAGCTGTGACAAATTATAGAGGCTGTAATGGAAAAATGCTGGATATTGAGACATTTGTGAATGCTAACAGAATCAGAAAATAGCATCCAGGAATCAGACTAACAATCTGTCCCTGATGGAGTTGCTTAGAGCGGTTGCTGAATCTCTCCTGTAAGTTCTATCCCATGCACTGCAGACACCAACAATTGGAACCAGCTCTCATTCACTGAACATGTGGGGTTTGCGTCACTCATCTGTAACTGCTCTGAGTGCTCTGGGGACACAGAGGAGCTGGAACTGCCCTCCTCTCTGTGTGAAGAGGACTGCTGGCTCTCTTGCCTTGCCAGCAGTATAAAGTGGTGAAGGAGAACTTATGCAAGACTCCAGCCCTTTATTTTCAAATCTCAGTGATTTGATACACAGAAAGCCCAATCTTAGCACCAGTGAAGCAGAGAGAAGGAAACAAGAGCTTGCAGAAAGAAGATGGATGTCATACAACCAAAGTATATGAAGTCTGTATCATGACACTATGCAGTTAACAGAAATAGGAGAAAACATTCCCTGGCAGCATATTTTCAGTATCTCCCCAGCTGCAGGATTTTATCCTCTGATAAAGCTGGTACTGCTCACTTTTGGAGGCAAAACAGGTGGGCCTAGGGTGACAAATAGCTATTTTCACATGTGGGAGACAAGGTTGAAATGGAAGGTATGAATACTGGGAGGTAGTCAACTGGAGTAGGAGTTTCAAGTGGTACTGACTGAGAATCAGATAAATGCATAACTTAAGAAAGATTCACAGGGTGGACATCTTCAATGTCATCATTTATTAAATACTTCTAATTGGAAGACCTGAGTTGTCCATTTTCCTAGCTGATTCCTGTGCTGTATACCACTCACTGATTGCTGAGCAAACATTACTGCAGTGTCAATATTTGCTTTTTCCTAGAGCTATCATTGTTTGGAGGGTATAAGTAATTTTGGATAATGTTCTACTAGTCCTGTATCAAACACACATGAAAAGCATCTTGCATGCCTACTCTGTGCTTTTTTCGCTTTGTGTTTTACTTTGCAAGGAAAACAAACGCTAGTCATGTGATAAATGCAGCACCCGAGCAATAATCAGTTATAGTGGTGGTTTGACAGGGTGACTGAGCTGTACAGCTGTGCAGCAATACTTCAGGTTATCTTGTCGGTCCATAGGTCATTCAATATATAGGTAACTGCATTTCATATAACAGTCTCCCAAGGCAGACAGAAAATCACTACGATTTCTGGTAATAAAATGCCTGGAGAGTCTCCTGCTCTACTGTAAAGAAGACAGAAGAAAAGTGGATTGCCAAATCCAAATGCTATGGTCTTGGCCCTCTGACATAGGTCAAGAACAAGTTGTTCTGCAGTTGAACACATATTTCAGATCTAGAGATCCACACAACAGAACCAGAACTTTTGAAAGGACAGCTTTGTTACGTGTTATTGTTTTGCTCACTTCAGTTTTTCTTTTGCCATTCTCTATAATCAGGATACAATTTGACCTCGTACATAAACAAGTGAGCCCTTCAATGTGTGTTTAAAGTAATGATTATTCTTATGCAAGTCAGTTGGGAACGCATCTAAATCCACTAGACTTCTTTTTATGTGTGCAGAAATTTGGTTCCATTAACAGAAATTCCAGGCATCTAAGGTAGACAAAAATATATGGTAAGGATCTGAGAAAAAACTTCCGCCTTTTCTGTGCTAGGAACTACATTTATATGAGACATTACCAAGATTCTGCTGCATAGGAATTTGTCTTGCCTTTGAACTGACTGTTTGGTAACTACTGGTCAGTGTAAGTCATGTTTTTCTTTGTGCATAGTCTGAAGAGAGCAAGAGCCTCTCACAGCTCCAGCTGCAGAGGGTAAGTTCAAACAAAGCTCATGTTTTCAGCTCGGTACAGTCTTGGGACATTCCCTAAAGGATCAGCTATTTCAGTAACACCACAAAGCTCCTTGCTTCCTTGTTTTTCGTTTTTGATGAAACTTCCTCTATCAAAGAGCTGAGCTAATGGTCCAGATTTAAACAACAAAAGTATTTACATTTCAAAATAATGAGACTCACTCAGCTGGTAACTTGTTAATTAGTTCTCAAGCATTCTCTTTTTATCCTCTTGTGCTCCAGTGGCTACAGCCGACAATCCTTCCAATAATAAGGCAGGTAACTTGAGCAAATGTTATCTTGGAGTCCTATCTTGCTCCAGGATCAATTTACACCAATCTGTTGATTACAGGACTACTCCTGATTTACCTAACAGTAAATGTCTTTATGTATCACACTGTCTTACTGTTCCTAGCAAGTCTTTGCTTTCTATTTTTGCATGCTGAAAGTCTGCAAAGCAATTAGGTACCTGAATTTATGCCTCTCTACCCCTTTATGTTTTAACAGTGTTATTCTTTTGCTCTGAAGCTGCTAATACTTGAGGTCAGACTCACATTTACAGAATAGCTATTTATACCACTTTATAACTCCATGCCATTTTTCCCTTTATTCTCACATGAAGGCACTTCTACTCAGCTATATAAATGTACCAGAATGTAAATAAGAATTTGTTCATTACTTTTTTTTCTAGCACTCAGATACTCCCAAGTAAGGATGGATGTAAGGAATTTCTGTCCTAGTACTAATAAAATCAGAAATACATGTGCTGGGTTTCACATCTTTGCCAGCAGATCCCTTGACAACTGAAAAGCTCCACCAATTAATCCCCAGCACAGCATATGAACCANTTTTTTTTTTTTTTTTTTTTTTTTTTTTTTTTTTTTTTTTTTTTTTTTTGCATTTTCCCTTTTCATTTTCTCCTGTCACATAAAATGAAACTGCAAAGTTCTTTTCTTTCCTAAACATGGTTGGTGGGCGAGGAGACAATTATTTAAATAATACAGTGGGGGAATAAGTTATAAAAATAGCAGCATATGCCCAGCTTTCTAACAGGAATTTGTACTTCTGAACCATTTAAACTTCTCTGGAAGTTTGAGGACTAAGTACACCTAAGACTGAACCTGGCTTTTTAATTGATTGCTTGTCTTCTATAAATTAACTACATACCTGTATTTTTGAAAACTACAAATTAGCACCAAGAAGCTGCACAAATAGAAAGTAAAACAAAACCAAATGAAACAAGAAAAGAAACTGCCATGCAAAACTCCTTGCCAAGTCTCCAGGACACCTTCTGAATACCCATCTATTTTTAAGGGTTTGCAACCATGGCAAAAAAATGTTCCCCATGTTGCAAGTCTGGAAAAATGTTGCCAATACTTTAAAAATATTTTAATAGAAAAGTGTTATATTTAAATCAGACATTATGAGTCTGCATGTGTTGCCTGTAAAGCCAATGCAATTATTCTGATTTTCACAGACACATGATCCAGCCCCAGGGCTGGCAGAAATTGTGATTTTGGATTGGACTTTCAGGGGACAAAATTCTAAATTCATGAACTGGTGGATCCCAGGTTGGGTGTATTTTATAAGGGTTACTCATGAAGATTCACTTATCACAAGGTTACCAGCTTGTTAGTCCATGGGAGGAATAAATCTTGAAGACTATCACTTGATAGCCAAACTTGTGACAAGCAGTGAACTAATTCCCTATATCTGCAAAAACCACTCTGATGAAAACTCCCTGACAAAATAGATGGTTCACTAGAACAAAGAGAAGAGGTAAGAACCAGGGACGGGGGGGTTAATTAATTAAATATATTTTTCAAGCTACTACTATTTCTTTTGTTCAACACACCTATTTACTTAGGACCCAGAATGAGAAGTGAGAGTTACAGAAAATCTGTTCTCAACTGCTTTAATTCAATTTAATTTGGATATTTGTATGGATTCAGTAGAGAGCCAGCAAGACTAAGCTAGTCATGGAATAAAAATATTAGCCATTGTGCATCAGGCTCTGGCCACATCATTTCCCAAATACAAATAGTCTTTATTGTGACTATGAATATACAGGGTTGGTTAGCTTGGTTAGCCTTTTTTTTTTCCACTTTTGCATGACATTTGGACATCTGTCCCTACAAAAATCTGTGCATATGTTTGACTTCAACCTCTGTGGAGTAGCCTCCTACCCCTCCCAACTTTAATTCCTTACAACACATGCAAGGTATGAATTTAAGCAGCTCAAGGATGCTTTGGGACATTCTGGTCTATCATCTGCACAATGGTGTGAGAGTCTTCTGCATATATCAACAGCAGTAAGAAAACAGCTGGATTATTGCTATAATGGTTTTGTGGGAGGAAGATATAAAGGGAGTAGCAGAAAGAAGAATATCTTAGAAAATATTTTGGTGTAAAGTTAGGGGGTGAAGTGGGAAGATAGAGAAGCAGTCACATTACATAATCTAGACTTTGAAATCTACTGTATGTTGTTTGTGACCCCTTTAAGTTACTCAGAAATACTTGTTCAGCCTAATGCTCTGAATATCCTGGCTGCAGCTTGTTTGCTAGCTTCTCTATTTGATTTTGTATTTTTTATTAGAAAATTCTTCCTTTATGAATTTGAATATTGCCAAGCTACTCTTTGGCCTGCTTCTCACCCAGAGGAGGTTGCTCAGAGTTCTGCTGTTGTCCCTTTAATTTACTCCTAACTTACAGTTGCTTTTGTCAGCCATTAATAGATAAATATTTTACTATCTGGTTTTCTGCACCTACTAAAAACTTATCTGTATAGAATGGTCTTGCAGCTGCAGAGTGCCCTTCCTCCCCTTCACCCTGTAACCTAACCCGTCCTTGCTCTAGAGATTATAGGATGTATTACAATATCCCCTTGAATTTTGACTCTCCCTCTCTCTTTAGGAATACCTATTGTATCAAGTTCTTCTTCCACACTCACACACTCTGCTTTCACCTGTTATTATTTGTAAGCTTGTGGTATGGAGACATGGATATTATCTATTTTTTAAATTTCATTATTTTTTATTTATTTTATTTATTTTAATAGGCCATCTACCTATTTTTAAACAACTCCTCTGCCTAGCTTATTACTTCAGAATAGATCACTATGATNTTGGTTGGTTGTTTTGTTTTGTTTTAAAGCAGTGGGACAGCTGATTTTTTTCTAGTGGTTTTTTCCCTGTCGGTAAAATGACAATGACAAACAATTTCTACATTGAATTTTTTGCAGTTATTCCATTACTGAACCTTCCATTGGCTCACTGGAAACTGTGAAAGAGGGTTTGATTCTTTTCTTTGGAAAGAACATGGAAAAACCTTATTAGGCTTTATGTAGCAGAAGAACAATTTTTCTTTTATCAAGAATTTTGCTTCCATTTTGTATAACATTTCTTTGAAAATACATGTCCCAGTTTCCTTTTAAATTTCTTTATTCTGTTCTGCTACTGAAAAGCCTGCAGATGGAAGGGGAGAACTAGTAACTCCCAGTGTCAATCAGCTCTATTCACTCAATGGCTGTATTTATTAGTTTCATTAAAAACATATTGAGCAGCCCTGGTTCCTCAGTTCTGCACGCCTACGCAATCCCGGCTGCCTCGCCATCCTCCTGTCAGTGCGTGCTGCATCCTGAGGCCTCACTCAGGCTGAGATTCCACATGAAACATGAAGCCAAGAGGATATCACATGTTTTTAGGTCTTGCTGGAAAGATTACACACAGCTTGATAGATGCAGAGGGGACTGGGGATGATTAGATGAGGGGAAAAATAAGTGCTTGAGGTGGACTGATAATTAACTTTTTTTTTTTTAAAAAAAGAGAAACAGAAAGAAAAAGTCTGTGTAAAGCTTGGAAAATATCTCCATTGTTACCACCATCACTGACAGGAATGTACACGTAACATCTGACCAGCATATTAGTCAGAAACTATGGTTTTGTAGGAAATACAGCACACTGAGCTGCCATCATACAAAGCAGCAGTTCTTGGAGAACACTATTGGTTTACCACGTTTTTAATGCTGAAGTATGGACTGGTCCCCTTCAGAAAATGTTCTGTTCTCTATATACCTCCTGTTCTTATTAAAATCAGAAGTATGTGAAAGAGCAGAACTATAGGAGGAGTCTGCTTCTTATAGTGCCAAAAGAATGGGTGCCAACAGAAGTGTTATAACTAGATTGGCTGTCTTTTAGCACTTTTGTTGGTATCTTTTTTAAAAAAAAATCTATTTTATTGTATTACAAAATAAAAAAAGTTTGGTATGAATCAAAAAATCTCCATATTCAGGATTGGTAATTAAGATCACAGTTTAAACTCTACTCAAGTTGAAAACCTTCCCAGTAGCTTTAATGGTCTTTAACTCAGACACCAGGCTAGGGTCAACTTCACAGAAAAAGTAATTTCCTCTGTATTCAGCCCTGAAGAGTGAGCCATAAAAACCTGCTCTGACACACCAGAACTTTACATCCTCCTCTCTTTGGAAATGATCTCTCTTTCCAAAAACATCAGATTGAATAACTGTTACCTGAATACCCTAATTTCCTTTATCCTTTCCTATACATATATGGACCCGGAACTATAACACCTGCACCCTACAATTACCCGAGGAAGGAAAAGACTGATGCCCTTAAGCACTCCCAGGGCTATATCACATACAACCTCTTTCATACATACAGTATTTCTTTTCATAAGAGGCTAATTAAGTGTATTAGCACAGTCTGTATTACAGAACCATGGTACTTTTTAGTCTTTCATGTCAATAGACATTCAGAGATACAGCAAAAAAAAAGTCTGCTTTCTATCAAAGAAAAAAATGTTCTTAATATTACTTGCCCCTACCCTCATAATGTTTGATCTTCACAGTCAGCCTTGACAGAGAATTCTTAGCACTGCTTCATTTCCAGATGAGAGAGCAGAGGTGCACTGGCATCACAAAATACATACCAGTATCACACAGCATACATCAGCATGGCCTCAGCCAAGACTGAAATACAAATGCAGCCTTAGATTTACGTGTCTTTGTGTGAAAAGAACTAAGTTCCACTGTGACAGAGAGCTCACCTAGTTCACAAACACGTTTGGCCCTTCCTAGATTACACACAGCCACTATGTGACACAGCACACAAATCCAAAAAGAATCCAATAGAGAGGACAATTCCATACTTTTCACCGACTGTGTTTGTAATTCACCTGCATGGTGCTGCCACTGAAGCTATCACTCTGGCAGTTTGGCAGTCAACTGAGGAGAAGTTGGTGTTTAACAGAATATAACTTAACTGAAGGCAACATAAACCAGGAATGGCATGATGTTATAAAGAGATTAGCAGACAGGTGAGAGCAGGGAAATCAATCTGGGGCCTCTGTGTCTTTGGAACAAGATAATTTCATTAAGGCAGGTACAGTGCTCTGGTAGAAGAATGCTATCATCCCTGGTTTAGGAAGTTGTTGTGAGGCTAAAGACTCTCAATATCAACAAAGATATTTAGGTATTGAATTCTACTGTGAATTTGGATCAAAGTGACAGGTTTATAGTGTCACAGGAGCACGTGGCTTGGCAGACAAGGTTTCTTAATACAATATTAGTGTTACACTCAGAAGAGCTTTGTTCCTCTCCTGTCTCACATCACTTGAATATAGGGTGGGGGTAGGAGAACGTTCTTAAGGATTGTGTCACAGTACCAACAGTAAGGTAAGGAGGGAGCACAAGAACTTACATGTCTCTAATTACATGTGTGTATACACACTATAAATACATATGCATGTGTGTGGGTCCACACATAAGGCAGTAACGATGCTGAGGGTGATTACCTGTTCACTCTGACAGTTGCCAGCACACAGAATAGGTATTAGTCTGATTCTTAACAGACGGGTATCTCCATCACAGCTGGAGACGTTCGGCACAGGTAAAAGCAGTTAGATTCAATAAACCTTGAATTTAAGTGGTGCAGGAACTGTTTTCATCCTGCATTTCAAATTGTTCTTCTCAGTCAAGTGTGAGGCACATGGCATGTGAAGGAAGAATCATAAACATCCTTGACTTACCTAGTATTTTCACCAACCATAATTCTTCACCAAACAAAGCAAAACAAAAAACATCACGAACAGAAAGTGATTTTGGCATCAGACTCCCCTTGTTTTCAGTACCATCACACTGTATGACAATTGACAGCATAATCAAAAAAATAAAAACCATAGCACTGTCTGAGGATCACATTCTTCTGCTAGAACTGTAGATTTTTCTGAAACTATTTACAAATTCTTTTAAGAAAAATCAACACTCAAGGTAATGAAATTACTCTCTGCCTTACTGAAAAATTAGCTGATGTACTTATAGCAAAGGGTATTGTAACCTATGGCTACAGTTACATGCATTTGGTTTTGGTCGAGGAGAGATGCTGTTCCCTAACTGGTGTCAAAGTCAACTCAAGCCCCTGCAGACTAGGCTATAAATTCTTAGAAACTGGGTTTAGCACAGAATTCAGTTATAACAAATGATAGTTCAAGCCATCCTCCTTGAGCTTGGCTACTGTCAGGTAAAAGCCCTCTCCCCGCTGCTTACTGCTAATGTTTGAACTTCTGTTAAGTGGACCATCTCTACTCTCTCCACAGAAAGAGGAAACCGGCAGCAGCTTTTCAGATCAGAGTCATGCAGGCAAAATGTCTACGCAGATATTAACACCTTGCTGTGTTTCTGCTAGAGCCATGGAGCAAGTGAGCTATTTATATTTACCTATTTATATATTTGTGTACTTGTGCTATTTATATTTACCTAAAATGTCTGTGGTAATACAGGTACAATCTGGCACTTCCACATGCTGGTACAGTTCCTCACCATACAGCTCCTCATAACATCTTGCTCTATTTAAAGTCAAACTTGACTCGAGGTTTTCTTTGCATGTTTTGTCTTCAATGTCTTCTTCCTCCCTTTTTCTTCTGTAAATAAATCAAGAAGGCATTTAAATCTGAGTCTACATTTCTCTATTAAATTGACACAAACATACAAAGAATTTGCTCAGGGATGACAATTTTTCATCTGTTCCAGCAGCTTCCAAGCAAGTCTTTCCCGATGTGGAAATGCTTCTGAAAAGTGAAGGATAAGTGGCCAAAACCTTTTTGACACAGTGACTCACTGACAGTGATTTCTGATTAATTAGGGGCACATTCTCCCCTTGATATGTATACGGTGTAATTCCCAGTATGATCAAGGAGAAAACCACCCTGGCTCAGCAAGGCTAATGTCTCACACCATGGAAATCTCTTACCTTTCACCACACCATCTCCCAGAACAGCTTCCATGTCTGGGCCTTTTTGGGCCCTGAGCCAGCAATTTAACAGTAGGGACAACTGGACTGTGGCCCTTTGCAGAGTTTACTAACAAAAATGTGGCCTGTGGATGCCGAGGCGGCTGGTTTTAATGCCCACCAGGCACCCAGGAACGCTGAGAGAAAAGCAGACGAGGGGTTAGCAGCAATGCCCACCGTGAAGAACATGGTGGCATTTTATAATTCTGTGAAAACAAGAGTCCTCATGGCTCTGCAGAGGGCTGGGACACCCCAGAGTGGTGAGGCACGGGGTGGGCAAGAGGGCTGACAGACCCACTGTGTGGGGAGAGGGCGGAACGGCTTCCACATGCCAGGAAAGGACCCACCTGGTGGGAGGGGAGCAGGTCATCCTGCGCTTCCCTTCAGCCTTAATCCTCCTTCTGTGGCCAGCACTGAGTTCCTCAGGTGCTGAGTTGCCCAGGCAATGGCGCTTGCAGTCGATGCCAAAGGCGCCTGCAGGGCCGGGCCGGGCCGGGCGGTGTGAGGGGCACGGGCGCCATTTTGAGGCCTCCCGAGTCTCTGGCAGAGCTCGGCGCCAGAGGGGCCCCGCGGTCCCTGCTCGGCACAGGGAGGGGGCACATCCTGGCCCTCACCCGACACCGCCACCGACCCGGGCTGGGCTGTGCCCTGGCACTGTGCTGTGCCCCCTGGCACTGTGCTGTGCCCCCCGGCACTGTGCTGAGGAGCCAGCTCTGTGTGTGAGGGGAGAGCCAGGAGCCCCTCAGGCCGCACCGCCAGCGCGCGGTCGGACTGCCGGACTCACTTCAGCTCCGATTCACCCCATGCAATGAAGGAAACTTATCAATTAGCGGGCCATCATTGTAGATCAGAATAACCATTAGTTGGGATTTCAGGGCAGTTTGAGGTGATGCCTTGGTGCTCCACATGTGACTTTACATGGAGACAAAGATCTGGAGCTGAGTCCCTCCATTCTGTGCCAAACCCCACGAACCATATTTAGGTTATACGCTGGCAAATCTTGCTGTTTCCCAGAGCGTTAGGTGGTGTTTTTTGATTATGAGGGCTGTGGCCTCTTTCCTATTCCAGATTATTTTCTCTGCAGCAGTTGTTTCTGCACCATCAGCCAGCCCCAGCATTGCAGGGTCACAGGAAAGAGGTGGAGAGAAACTTCTGTTTCAGGGACCAAAATATTCATGTCAGAAGGTCAATGTTCTCATAGCTGAATTTTAGGTGTTTATGTATATTTTGCAGCTTTTTGTCAAAAGGGTAAGAAGCTTGAAAGGCAGAAGGGTTGCAGAAGGTTGAAAGATTCCATTTCTCAAAGATCCTTCCTGAATATTCCAAAATGCTTTTAAATTATGTCACTTGGCAACGCTTCTCTTTACTTGTGGTATTAATACTGGTCATAAGTTTGATGACACCAGCTAGACTGAATCCTGGGAGGAAAAGTGCCTCCTGATCAACTCAATGAATTAGAAATACTAGATAGCAGCCAAAAACCAGAAGGCAAACATTTGGCTGGAATGGGATTCTGTATTCTAGATGCCACACTCCATATTATTTGGGGTTCTCAAGTTGAATTTGAAGTACACCTATCATTTTCCATCTGTCTGAGATACTTCTGTTCAACCTGCACCCCCAAAAAGTCCAGCAGAAATTCACCAAATAGAGGTAAATTTGCCTGAGTTTGGAATAGTCTCCAGAGCACTGAAGAATTTAAAACTCAAGACTAATTAGCTACAGCACATCTTCATTTTCCTCCGTTTTATTGCTTCTCCATCAGTGAACATTAAACTGCCAAAACAGAAGCAGACAATCAATTTGAAACTGTGCACAGGGGTGCATGAGGAAGGGTCTCTGTAAACAGGATGTGGCTGTTATGGTTTCAGACAAAAGATCTCCAGAAAACTGAAGTCAGTGGACAAGCCATGGACACAAGAAGGCCCTTAGAAGCAATCGTTCCAATGACCCTCGTTAGCTCTCAGCACCACAGAGGAACAGGATGAGGCACACAGTCTCTCTGCAGATATGGCTTGTGACTGCGCCTCTGGAAAGATTTCCAGCCACGTGGTCAGAAACTGTTCATTACAAACTGTTTATTTCATATCAAAACTGATTGTCCTCTTAAAAAGAAAAAAGAATTAAACTCAGAAGTATTAAAAATATTTTAGAAAATAGTAAAATAACATAATCCTGGTGGCAAACTTTTGCTTTCATTCCACTTCAATGCTGCTTTCATTATTTACAGTTTTATTAGAAAAAGGTGAGTAAAGCACAAAAAAATGAAAAAAAAATAAAAAAGGAAGAAAAATCTACATTCGTAAGTTTCATAACAAAGCATTTATCTTCTTTCTTTTTCCAGCTAAAGTAGCTTGGAAAAAAATATACTTGAGGAAACTAATACATCCAGCAATCAAACAAACTGTTTATATGCTTACCTGTAACTGATAATCATCCCTCCAATTGGGTTTCAGGCTGTGCTGCCTAAAGGTTTCCTTCAAAAGGTTGTTCCGGAATTCTTTGGGAGTCCTTCTCACAGGGGGAGAGCAAAGGACTAATTTACTCTAGAAATACCTTTGTCTAGATGTACAGACATATAATATGTAACTGCCAGAAATATCAAGGTAGGTGAGATGCCAACAGCTTCCAGAAGTTTTCAAGGAAGAGAGAAAGCAAATGAACCTAGACCTTGTCTTTACAAGAAAAAAAAAGCTATTAAGTCAAAATGCTATTTGCAGAAATAATTGTGTCAAACATAACTCCATTCATACCTAAATCAGACACACACTTCAATCTACAACAAAGAGACTGCTTTTCAGCCTTGTAGTTTCATGGTAGAATGCCAAAAACTCTATGACAACTCACGGCCTCAATCGCGCACTCTGTGACACGAAGGTATCACTGACACGCTGAAGCACACAGAGCATGGTGCAGTTTTGACCATCTGGAACACAAGCCCAAAATTTTTACCTGTGCTGAGCCCTTTTCAAGTGCTCAAGAGCTGTTTGCTAACAAACACCCAAACACTACAGATTATGTCCATCATCAAACCTCTGGTACAGTCTGAGTGACAAGAGTGCACATGTGCTTCACTGGAACTTTACTCTTCCAGCTTAACCATGTGGTTTTCCAGAAATGCTTGACATCATCCTAGTTACTTTTGCATTCAACTCATTACCTGGAGTGAGTGACCTCTGGATATGGCTCTCTTCATTAGCTACAGAGGGAGCACAAATGGGCAGATTAGAATGGTCATCTGACTTCTAAATGCAGGTGTAGAAGAGGAATCCTACCCTCTGTCTGTGTGATGTAAACAATCCTAGCAGGCTTCCCAACAGGGCAAG
The DNA here is from genome assembly GCA_013400415.1 of Scytalopus superciliaris. Lineage (NCBI taxonomy): Eukaryota > Metazoa > Chordata > Aves > Passeriformes > Rhinocryptidae > Scytalopus > Scytalopus superciliaris. The sequence goes on from VXBX01006682.1 coordinate 64,238, forward strand.
TGAGGTGAGTTGTCCCAGAAATAAAACCTAGCCAGCTGGCATCACATAGAGAGCCCTGTACAAGGTCCCACTGCAATGCCCACTGAGGTTCCTGCAACGTGTGAGCACAAGGCAGCAAAAACCTGAAGGGATACTAGTCTGGCTTGAAAAAGTAGTTTCATTTTATGCCATGACACTGCAAAGTAATTGTGCTCAAAATAACTGTTTTTAACTGCCTAAATACATTTTTAGTACTTGAGTATCCAGGTGGATTCGACTGTGTTGCAGTTTTGCAGGCATTAGAGAGGGAGAGGGAATGACTGAGGCGGGGTGAAGAGAACAGTACTGCACTCCTGTGAGTCAGGCTGACACATGGACTAGAGCACAGCACTAGCTCTCAGGAGCCTCAAAGTCTAGTCCTGTTTTGACCACTGACTGACAAATGTTTTAAAGCCAGGCATGGAAAATTAAATGCAAGTGTTCTCTGTATCTTTTACAAAAATAACACTGGCTGAAATCTTCAATGAGTGTAAATTGTCAAATAACAGAAATCACTGACTCCAAAAGAAGCAGGATTTACAAGCCAATTCCGGTCAGGTTTTAAGAATAAGAACTTTCTTATTGAGCATCTTTTCCAAAAGCAACATGTGACACTGCATGAAAATAAGCAACACTTGAACTGTTATAAAGCACCTAAAAATAAAATAATTTTTTTTAAATAAAAAAATGTGATTCTGATAAGCTAGAGCATGCTTAGAAGTAATATTTTATGTCAATGACTGTTTACAGAACCATAGCCTTAACTGATACTCAAAGGCCATTTCACTTTTCACAGAAGTTTTCATAGANTGTGATATATTAGAAATACCAGAGTAGGCCTGAGAGAACGTGACCGAGGGCATCTCCAAAATGCACTTGTCAGACACAACTGGTAAAAGAAAAATTATAGTGCAAAATGAAAGTCCTTCAAGCAATGTTGGGATTTTTTTTTTGTTGTTTTTTTTTTCCTTTTTTTTTCTTTAATAGGGAGCATTCATACTTTTGTTGTTGTTGTTGCTTAAAAAAATCCCCCAAACAAAAATCTAATGTGTAATAGAGAGCAAGAAAAGTTTCAAAGAACAAGAACAAAAACAGGCCACTTTGCAAAGCAAGAAAAAAATCTCAGCCTGCGTTATTATTTTTTCAACTAGATGTGCAGACATGCCAAACTGAGGCCTTGTTTCTAAGAGAAAAGCTGTCATAGCTTATATGCAGTGATTTCAAGAACAGGTATTAAATTGGTGCAAGAACCTTCCTGTAGAGGTATCTTAATTAGTTGAAGCATTTCTTACACTTCAGCTTAACTGCATAGGATGCCAATGCAAATTCAATCCAGGCAATCAATAATAGGTGCAGCTACAAAGTGATTTTAACTAGACTGATATTTTAACACAGGGCAGCTTCCCTGGTAGAGACATGGCCTTGGTAACAAAGTAGTGTTTAAACCAGTGTTTTGATCTACTTCTGGAATCTGACAGGTCTGGGGTTTAAAATACAGAGTGATGGGTAAAATGTATGTTGCAAAATATAAAGACCAGCCCTTCAGCCATCAGGCCTTTCAGGGACTGCATGTTAGCTTTTCATTTCCCCGAGAGCCCAACAATAAAGGCTAAAACTGCCATGTTTCTGTTCATTCTAGTTCCCTTTTAGTGTGTACATGCTAAACCCTCATCCCCCTCCCTTCCCACCTCCCCTCCCAATCCCCAAATTTGCAGCCTACTCATTCACAGTACACAGCAACATGTATTTCCCAGCACTGTTGAAAACTTTCCTACAGAAGCTGACATGATTCCTAAAATGCAGTGGCAACAGCAAGTGCCCTCCCTAAATCAAAGCAATAGGCACGGTTGGCTACTACAAACTGTAAGTCAGTAGCTCAGTTTCCTCTTCTGTGCAGGTATACACAGTACACTGTTGTACATCCACACCCACACAGAGACAGAGTGGAGAACCTGTTTTCTGGCAGTATATAGAAGTTAGGACCAAAGCACAAAAAAAAAATCATCAAAGCTTCCATTTTTAAGATTGCAGAGTTCCAACTTCAATTATTACACCAAAAATGCCATCAACATGCATTAAGGAAAACTATAAAACCCTGTTCGAAAAACGATGCCTGCATTTCAAAGTTTTCAGGTAGGGAAACTCATTCTTGAGGTGATAAAGGCAGTCTACTCCTGATCTTCACTTCATTTTTATGCATATAATTTATATATACAACTATACCATTATATATATAACTTATATAGCACAAGTATGTCTTAGACTTCTTCCTCTAAGGGAGGAGGAAATTCTCAGCTTTATGAGACAGATCTTAGTACCTGGTAGACCAGATCCTACAACCCTTACAAGACTAAATCTTGCCACTGAAGTCTGTGCAAGCTGTGGAGGAGAAAGACTGCAGTAGTCATCCCTAAATTATTATTAAAAAGACAAAGGAAGAAGAACATCCAAGTTTGATCTGGAAATGATCATTTATGAAGGTGTAGTTTTAATGCTAGTGAAAGTCAGGCAAGACTCATCATTGAGTAGTTGTAGTATCTTGGAAGAAAATTATTTCCATTTTTCAAGACAGAGTTAAATAGTTATTGTCAAGCATTGTTTTTGTTCTTGGTATGTAGGGATCTTTACAAGTGCAATTATATCTGAAACCAACAAAAAGTTCTTTAAGAGTTTTAGGTTAGAGCATCACCCAAGATATGAAAGCTTAAAAACAGTCTTACTGGATGGAATGACAGAATGTGCCAAGTCCTGAGTGAAATCAAGAATAAAAGCCCTTGATCCACTTAGTGCTGGCCTAGAAACATTAAATTATTTACAAAATTTTCCACTTTTTTATTTTTTAAATTTAAAGATTTTGACATACATTAAGAGAAGAGGCAGAGAAAGGAAAACAGTTAAGCAAGTTGGATTTTATCAGTTTTGTCAAAAGTACCAATTATGACCTCTTTCGTACACAGACAAATAAGTATGTTAAATAGGAGGAGCAACCTTTATGGTAGAGACAGTTAAACCAAATTGTCTAGGGTCAGATAAAAACGAGGGAGGAAAGCCTGGTTCTGTAGGTATCAGAAAGGTCACAGCTAAGATGTACTCAACCACTGCAGTGATCATATTGATCAACTCCTTTTTAGCTATACACCCTAGTGATTAGATGCATTTTTATGCCTGAAGTTGAAACAGTTCCAAAAGCAAGGACCTATGGGCTCCTTTTGCATTCAGGTCCTTCTTCCCCATCTGTGTTTGGTCAGTGCTCCCCATGCATAAAGTGAAAATGTGTTAGCCTAAAGAAACAGTAAATCCTATTCCAAAAAATCTGAGGAAAACAAGAATGAATGAAAAAAACCCAAACCCCAATGCTCACCTTTGTAGAAATACGTTGGCTTAGATTTCAAATCCTAGAAACCATTTTTGAGCTATCACATGGGCCCTCCAGGCTGGCAAACTTGTCTCTGTAACATCTGGCTGGTCCCTGCAGCTGTGACACATCTCCAGGTATTACAGTCCTTCAAACTGGCTTGCTAAGGGTTTGGAGTTTTTCTAAGACTTCCTCCTCTCTAAGTCTCCTTCATGAAGAAACCTTACAAAGTTTAACAAGGACAAAACTATCAGAACTTGAGACAAAACCTACAGACCTGCCCTAGAGTCTTTTCCATCAGCACAAGACTGGGAAGAACTAGAACCAATACACATTTAATCAGTGAGAGCTCTGAAACGAATCACAGAAACATAGAAAAGGTACTTCTGGAGGTCACCCTAATTTACTCCTCTGTTTAAAGAAAGATTAGGTAGATCAGACTGCTCAGGGCCTTGTGCAAGATACTGAAAGAATCTAGAATTTCAATTTGAAAGAATCTAAAATTTCAGTTTGTCCTTCTCTTCTTCATTTGCCAATTTAGCCAGGTAATATAATTATCTAGACTGGATACTTGCTACTGAAAAAGCAGAGCTCTGGGATAATGAAGAACATTCTGGACTCTGGAATCTCCTGAATCTCCTTTGCGGTTAGACCACTCTTTATAAAATGCATGTGATATTTTAAGCTGCCCTTTATCTCCTAAGGGGAAAACCAAACATAAAGAAGATGCACTAAAGTGTTGTTTTAGTCTAAAAAGCTACTAAAATACAGCATCATGTGGCTTCATATTTGATACGGTGTGAATGAAACAATACATTTTTTAGTTCAAAGTAGATCAGCAATGATCATGTTGAAAAAACCAGAATTTTGCTTGCCAGGCCTCAAGCTGGCAGTATAGAAAGCATATTTCTATAAGCATATTTTTATGCAGAGATTCAGCAAATCTGATTAGAAAACTGTTTATCGTGGGGCTTCCTAAATGATTTTTCATTAGTCAGTTTTCAAAATAGAATCTTGTCTTAAAATATAGGTTGTCTCAATCAGGTAATGGAAAAATCCAGAATAAATAATTTATATCAACCCTGTAACATATGAAGCACATCTTGATCTGGAATATTCTGTCTGGTTTTGGTTTCCCAATTACAAGAAAATGATTGACATACTGGAGCAAGTCTAGCAGGGAGCCACCATGGAGATCAGGTTCTGGAACACATGATGGATGAAGAGGGGCTGAGAGATATGGTTCAGCCTTAGCAAGAGAATAGTAAGGGTAGGTCTTATTCCTATCTCCAAATACCTAACAAAGATTGTAGAGAAGAAGCCAGACTCTTCTTGGGGGTGCACAGTGGAAGAGGCAATGAAAACATGTTTGATCATGGAAAATTTCTATTTAACACACGGATTTTTTTTTTTTTTTTTAACCATAAAAGGGGTTTAAATATTGGAGCAGCTTGCACAAAGAGGTTGCAGAATTTCCATTCCTGGGGATATTTAAAACTCAGCTGGATATGGCCCTGAGCAATCAGCTCTAGTTGGAGATTGGCCCAGATGGCCTCTGGAGGCCTCTCCTCACCTGCATGATTCCATGATTGACTGCTCTGCTCCAAAATATTATTTAGGTAGTCACAAAAACTCACATCTGCTTTAGTTGCTTCTTCTGTGCCCACTACCTTGTGTGACTTTTTTCTCAATGTGTTCTCATCTGATAATTCCACGGCCTTGGAAACCACAATCTGACTTTCTTATAATGGCTTCTCTTTTGCAAACAGGCATAAATCTAGCATGGAAGGAAGCAAGGTTAGGCATCTCCTTTGTACAGCTGGGTAACTCAGTCCTCAACTGTCACCAAATCATCTATTTATGGGTTTGCTTCCAAGAAGCCTTACACAGACCCTTTCCAAGAAGCCTTACACAGACTCTTTCCTTTTTAGACTGATTCTACTCATAGTTTACAAAGAGAGGACAACTGTGTAACTTTAGCAAGGAGATACAGACCCAAAAAGGAACTAGCTATAGCAGACTACACAAGTTTGATGTGCACAGCTTAAAATATCTGCAAAGAAACAAAACCTGTCATTGTTAAAAATGACACCTGGAATGTGTCACTAATTATGTCTTTCCAAAATGGAGACTCCTTCTAAAAAATACTAGTTCTGGTTCAAAATTTTAGTGATGACTAAGACACTTGCATATGAGCACCCAAAAATCAACAGATTGACTGAGTACACCATATATACAGGTGAAAAATGTCTCCCTTTACAAACATAAGAGATAGTTCCAAAGCTCAGATTTTAGCTTAACAGTTCAAGACCTGCTACAGAGAGAGCCTGAGAAATTTTAAATCTGCTTAAGTCTCTTATCCCCCTTTTCTCTATGCTTTTTAGGTTATTTGGATCTATAATGTAGATGTAGGCCTGCCTTCAGAACAAAGTATTTCAGCATTTTTTTACCATGGAGCTCTTGTTCTGCCATATCTAACTGAGATGCCAACAAGACCATAAATGACAACTGGAAGTAAATAAACAGTCTTGTTTTACTTTTTCCAATTTAAATAGAGTCTGGTGCTTATACTGTCACGTAATAATTTTGGTTTGTAGACTACCGATAGCCTGTGTAAAGGCAGATGTGTTCAGAGGTCAAAGGAGGGCATTTATGCAGGTTCACAGCCAATGAATACCATAGTGGAGGGTTTGAGAGCACACACTTTAGGACACTACACTAGTGAAATTCTAGGATTCTCCTACCCTTTTTTTAACCTAATGCATTGACTGGATGCTCTACAGTTTCACACAGCTGAGGTTTCAGTTCCCATTAGACATCCTCCTGAGGAGCAGCAGGGGGGCAGCACCAATCTCTGCTCTCTGGTGACCAGTGACAGGATCCGAGGGAACGGCATGGAGCTGTGCCAGGGGAGGTTTAGGCTGGATATCAGGAAAAAGTTCTTCACCCAGAGGGTGGCTGGGCACTGGAACAGGCTTCCCAGGGAAGTGGTCACAGCCCCAAGCCTGACAGAGCTCAAGGAGCGTTTGGACAACGCTCTCAGGCACGTGGTGGGATTCTTGGGGTGTCCTATGCAGGGCCAGGAGTTGGACTTGATGATCCTGGTGGGCCCCTTCCAACTCAGGGTATTTGTGAGTCTGTGATCTGGCAGGATGCTCTATATATATTCCATCACAAATTCGATTCTAGGGCCCTCAGTCCCAGTGGAACAGCTGGGTGGAATGGCCATAAAAAGGTATGCAAATACAGAAGTAGAGAAATACGAGATTGTCAGCAAGCAGTGCTCTGCAATTTTTAAATGTATACATATATATATATAAGCATATATATATACACATATAGAGTATAGTTAGTTTAAAATCTTTGGAATAAACTCAATTTTTGTTCTCTCTTTCTTTCTGACTTTCTTTTCTTTCTTCACTCTCTCTCATGCTCTTATCATGAAAATGACATCATTGTCCCTAAAAGATGGTTAGCTTTTGGTCCATATTTCATGCCATATGGGCCAGACATCGTATTTCCCCCCTGTCCCCAAAGTGTTCAGTTGACAGTCACAGTGTTTTGTGAAAACTGTGAGGAAAACCGGTATCTTTTGAGTAAATTCAATCTCTCACTGGAACCAGAGGTTGCAAAATGCTGAGAATTCAAGTGCCAAGGATCCCGGTGACGGCTCTTAAAGATCTATGCAGATTCTTGTTTGCTCTTTTTTCCCCTAAGAGTATAGTTTTACCTCCCAAAACATAAATTAAGGGAAATATTTAACAGTCAGTGAGTCAAAACAGTCAAAGGGCAGTTGGCTAATACAGTATAAAAGAGCAGCAACCATTTGTGGACCAGGCGCCATTTTTTTTCATTTCTAGACACACCTTGTAGGGATGGTCCCAGAATATACAAAATATACAACTTGATGACCACCTGCCTGCTTGCATAGGCCGTTTTTATGGTCCTAAATGCAGTCTTTGGAGTCAGGGCCAGTGTCAAATAGTTTCAAATACAAGTTATGGCAATACATTTTTTGTGGTTTTTTTTTTTTCTTTTGTAATGAAGACTTTAATCCACTTTGAGCCAACGAAATCAAATTATCAATAGGACGGAAGGGTGAGCATGAGACCTCCACTTCTCCTTGATGGTGCACACAGTAGGCCAAAATGGACCTCTAGGTTAGTAATACTTTATATCAATCATTTGGAAAAGTCTATGGAAAATCTCTCCCTTCCTTCACTGTTTACACAGTTATATTTTTTCACATAGGAGTGGGCTACAGCATCAACTTGATGAATGGAAAAGAAGGACTTTGACAATTTCTTTAAAAGGCTGAATGAAGCCATTGTAGTTGGAAGAGGTTCTCGATTTCCCACTCAAAGACTGGAGTAGGATTTTTGGCTTGGTTTTTTTTTTTTTTTTTTTTGTGTGTGTGTAACATGCTCAACAAACATTAGCTTTAAATTAAAACATTCTGCAGGTGCTCTTTACACAAACAAAAGTCTAATGTTTTAAATTGGCTAATAGAAGAACAGCAAGAAAAAGCAACATAATTCACCACTAAATCACTGTGGGTTGTGGCTAACATGCTCACATGATGTGGAAGGAATCCTGTAGTCATGCCTGTGTGGCCAGTCCCAGACCAATATCCAGGTGAAGACAAGGAGTTCTGAAGATCACTTGTTTGTGGAGAAAAGAGAAAAAATGTTTAAGCTTCCAAACAAGCTTTTAAAGTTTTTTTGTTCAAGAAATAAACAAGAAGTCCTAGCTATGGCAATAAGGTGAGGCTTACAGAGATATTAGGTGCTGTTTCTCAGGGGTTTATCCCTTGGCTACTTAGCCATCATGGCAGCAGCTTCCAGAGTCCCTAGTGCATATGTTGTGCAATAGCCAAAACAAAAATTAAAATAAAAACAACCAACAAAAATATAATCCTCCATGAAGTCTACATAAACTCAGGCCAAGAAGAGGATATTTGTGTCACAAGTGTCACTCCACAGTCTACTGCCATTAAGGCCACTGGTATTGACTTAAAAGGATCTCAATAGCTCAGTTCTAGGAAGAAGAACCAAAACCAAGACAGGTCAAAGTGTCTGTGAGAAGTCTGAAGCACTGAACATTAGGAATTCTCAGACAAAGAACAAAAAAACCAAGAGGTTAATTTTGGCTACCAAACTGGGATTTGGTTTTCTAGGTCATTGTTTTCCCCCCATCTATTTAAAAAGAAAGTTAGTGCTACAAATATGCAACTTCAAGATGACATATTCTTCTACTGAGTTGCACTGAGAAGCAAGTTAGATAAGCCCCTCCTACTGCCGTCCACATGCAGGGAAGCCTCCTTTGTTTTCTTTGATTTCCGTTGGCAAAAACAGGAAACAAATCCAAGAGGGATGAAGTACTGTAAGCAATTGTTCTTTTTCACTGACTTCACCTCTATACCATTTCCTCGCCTGCATCTTCTCCCATCCAGCTGGGGCAAGGCATAAAAGAACCGACGTACGTATTGAAGTATAACTGAGTGCATGACAGTGTGAGCATGTGGTCCCTGTACAGAGGATTACATGGGATCAAGTTCTCTTCTCCTGTAAGGTAGCACGTTGTAACTTGAGTTCCACTTTCATCTCATAACACATCCCAGATGACATCTATGCCAAGCTGACTGATATTTAGATGTGTCTCTTCATGTGGAGGGCAAGGTGATCCGACCTGGAAAAACACCTGCAACATAAAGCAAGTAGGAAATGAAATAAATATAGGATTTTGGAAAACAGGGTTTCTGCTCCTTCCTTGTTAAGTATAGGAGAAAATAGATATCCTGGTTTAGAGACATTCCTTGGGTTACCCATGGATTGCCACCAAACTGTGTGATTGACCTCTGTGACCACAGAGGGCCAACTAGCCTGTCTCTTTGGCAGCTGAAAAGACTACTTTTCTCCTTTCTCCATTCCTTGCCCTCCCTCTTCTGTCACTGAGTCAAACATCAGGGAAGAGTGCTCCTCTATGTACCTTTATTATAAAATCGAATATTTAGTGTATGTGTTTGCATATAAAAAAATTAAATAAATCTGTTTAATTCAAGTACTCAGCAACATCATTTTAAAAAAACACCAGCTTTCTCAAGTGCCCAGTACCTGCAACAAGCACCAAAGTATGATGCTACTTTTGAAAGCTGAATTCTCATTTCTAACTCCAAACAGGAAGGAAAGCTGGTTCAGAGTTTGGAGGCTGACAATCCACCAGGCTACTTATCTCTCCCTTTCTCTCTCCTGAGAATCTGGGTGCTAATATGTGGATGCTGATGAATGCTATCTCCCTGAAGGATGTTGACAGAAGATAAAATATCACGCCTATTTTTGTAAGAGTGACAACTGAGAGACAGAGAAGGCAAGGAAATTGTAAATCACAAAAGAAGTGTGGTAAAACCAGGGAAAACAACAACAAACAAACCCCCCAGGCCCCCTCAAAACAAAACAACAAACCAAACCAAATTAAAAAAAAAAAAAAAAAAACAAAAAAAAAAAACCCCCCAAAAAAAAAAAAAAAAAAAAAAAAAAAAAAAAAAAAAAAAAAAAAAAAAAAAAGCACAAAAAAAAAAAACCAACCAAGCCAGGAATTGAGCTTTGAACTTCTGTTCTTTATCCACAAAGCCATTTTTTTCCACCTCATAAGAAAACATAATGTTTTGACATTCTGAACACGCAGTTGGATTCTGATGAGATGGTCTTGGAGCAGTAACCGTAGAGAACTAGTTGAGTTTTAGAGTTGGTCTAAACATGCAGTTAATGGAGAATAAGGTAGAGCATGAACTTGAAATGAAGCATCTATCCTTAATTAACTCCCTTGATAAAGGCTTGTGACTGCCTTCTTCTGAAGTTACTTGATCCACTTGTGAAGTGAGTTAAGAAAGAATAAAACACACTTGCTCCAGAAGAGCAACTCCACAAAGAGTTAATCAGGAGTTTGTATTCTACAACAGCTGCCTTGTAGTAGACAAACTGCAGGGCACTCACAGCAGCAGGAACAGTAGCCCAAATTCAGCCACTTCACAGCACCAAAACATTGACAGAGTGAGCAGGGAAATAAGTTCTCAGGAGGACAAGTGCTTTTCTTACCTGTCATTCAATATATCCCTTATTCTATCAAGACTGCCAAGAAGCAGAAATACTTTTTTGACTCCATATCCATCAGATATGGGACTGAAAGCATGAGCCCATTTCACGCCCACCATCACAGTGTCATTTAAGATATGTATGGCACCAGAGAGCCAACTGCAGGACAAGCAGGCAGTGGTTCTGGCTGCCTACCCCGCAGCCCAAAAATGGAGCCTGTCTGTCACAGCGGCAGGATTCAAGACACTCTCAGAAATTAAACTTCTACTGGGAAATTCAAGTTGAGCACTAAAAAATGGGAGCTTTTCAAGTTCCCTGCAAATCTTGGCCCGCCTCCTTTCCACACTAAACCAGAAGACACTGGCTTCTTTTTTAAGGAAACCATCTACTACAAATATCACACAAAACACCATATGCCTGGAGCTTTTGAGTAAACTGGTTTTGTAGGCTCCAAGGGCACCATGAAAAGCTCCTTCAGAGCTGACTTGCCTGACATGTATTTTCACTGCCCCACAGATTCAGAGTATAAAAAAGCCACCAATAATGGTCAGAAGAATATCCAAACAGCTTATTGTTGAGAATCAGGATTGCTCATATATGGGCACTGAGTGTATTTAAAAAAAAGCAGCAGTTGAGTATTTTGTACTTTTCAGAAAGAAGGTAAAAGAATAAACTGAACTATCCAGGAAAAAAAAGCCAATAACAATAGATGAAAAAAGAGCACTCTCTAAAGGCAAACACCCAGAGGATAAACAGAAGAGAAAGGCTGAGAAAGAAGAACTATAAAAATGAAGATATTTCAACCAGTTAGGGGATGTTTTCTGTCCTGCTGGAAGTATTCTTCTGCACATTTAGTGTATCTACTTCTACACATAGAGATGAGTGATCAAGAGGTGTTTTTGTAAGACAAAGAAACATTGCAACAATGCAACTTCCACAAGAAAAGTCATATACTCATCTTCTGTGAATGAGCACAGCTCTTCTCATGTCAGCTTTTCTCTACTTGCAGCTTACAAGGGGGCTAATACCTTCAGAATGGCAAAAAAGTAAAGACTTCTAAATAGGATGGAGGCTGCATTCCTCCAAGATCCTACATAAACTTCAGCAAGACAGACGTGAATCTGACAATGGACATTGGGCTTTCAACACAGCAGGCGCCACACAACTAGAATTTTCTAGCCCTGGGGTGCCAAAGTACACTCTGGACCAACATCTCTCTCATCAGTCTAAACTGAGAAAGCAGCATGCTCTGGCTACCAGGCCTGCCAAAACAAAACAACAGCTTGAGAGGCTGCCAAAAAGGCATACACCAGCTGGCACTTCAGTCTAGGACTACTCATAAGACCACCACCCAAGCAGCACAGCTTTTCCTCTCCAATTGTCCCTATTATAGATGCAACACAGGAAAGTGTATTGCTGAGTCACAACACAGCGAGATCTGTTAAAAAATATAGACTCAATGCATTGTTTCACATCAGTAACCACCATATTAGCATCTAGTACATTTTTCAGCCCTATAATATTTTTATAGCTAATAAAATGGTACCATATTTGCTAGTTTATAGCTAATAAAATGGTACAATACTAATTCTTCACATTCTCCTGCTGACTAATTTGGTTAGTTCTATCTCTTGTTAAGGCTGGTGGATGTGGACATTTATTTTCAACAGTAAAACAGCCCCTACAAAATTTTTGCAGCTAAATTACACCATCAAAAAAGCCTATTGATTAGTGGACACAATCTTTCTTCCCTTTAGGGACTAGAGGCAGCATGGAAGAGGCCTTGCTGGTCTCTAGTCCTGCCCATGAGACAGGACCTTGCTCTGCACCTCTGGCTCTACACCTCTTCCAGCTCCAGAACAGCTCTGCACATCGTATGTTCGGCCATCACAGTCTGTTTCATCATCCCTCCCCCAGTCCAGCTCTCCCTGGAAAGGACAGCTTAGGCTGGAATAAGACATCCTAATTATAAAAGTCATACAGTGATGTGTGACACATAAATTCCCCGTGCACAAACATGATTCCTTTCCTTCTCTTTTTGCTCTATCTCCTTAGCAACAAAATACTGCCTGGCACTGAAGCCTCTGAAGGAGAAAGAGGGAAGATAAGCACAATGAGAAGAGAATATATGCTCAGCCATCTTTCTTACCAGCTGTGGATTTTCTGCTGTGGGATGCGTTCATTCCAGCTAAGTGTGCTCTTTGCCTGCTGCCAGCAAGGAAACCACATGCGCATGAGCACACACAAGCAGAGAGGAACATACACCCCAACAGTCTGGCACTAAGCTGCTATCTCCTAAATACATATTTATGCAAAACGAGTGTCACTACCCTGTCAAACTTTTCCCCTTGAAGTGCTGAGGGTTTGCACTGCGTGAGGAACAACCCTAGCCTGTGTTTCTGAAGAGCTAAATTCCTGGGGAATGCTAATGACCAGCATAACCCTGGTGTTTGGAAGCCACGAAGGACTTGTATACTGCCTTCCACACCACTTTAGCTGATTCTCCTTTCTCCCTTGCTGCCACCAAACCACACACGGTTTGCAGCACATACGATGTTACTCAACCAGTGATACTCTGCCAGCTATAACCAACCATGTGATCTGTGGGCTACATGGTGTTGGGATAGGGCTGGAACAGCGGGAGAAGAGAATCTCTTTTGTTATAAAATTGACCTCTACACAGAGAACATTAATACCCCTTTGACATCAGCCTGAAGGTCAGAGGGACAAGCACATCTGAAAACAGCCTTGGAAGGGAACTACAGCCAGACTGTGTGAACAACATTCCCCTTTGCTATTTCAATCACCCCTCTCATGCTCTGATTGCCAGGATAGAGCCTTCAACTCTGAAAAACAGGCACAGGTTTTGTGCTACATCAGTGTTGTTAAAGATCTCCAAAAGGCTCCTTAAAATGTAACAAGCCAGCATGTCTGAGGGATTGGCCACAACTCCTGTCAATAATGGTGGGTGAAATAAAGGGTAGCAGTTCAAATACAGAGAAACTGTTCTCCAGCTGGAACCCTGGCTTGGGAAAGAGCATCTTAAACACTGAAAATCCACCTAAACAGTTTTAAGCTCATGTTTCAGTGCTTGCTTGAAGTGACATCTGCAGTAGGTGGTAGTAGAGAGATCTGGGAATGAGAAAAGGAAAAATAGTAGGATGACGGAGTTGAGCAAAACAAGAACAGGCACTGCCACTTTACAAGCTTGCAACAACTAACTGTGAGAGTAAGGACAAATCTGTCTCCTTTCACCACACACAGATGGTATGGGCATGGAGTTTAACAGCACACAATCCCCAGCACTCTTAACTTTATTAATAGTATTTTTCCTTCATCTACAGATTCAGCAGAAGAGCAGAAAATGAATTAGATGATTACAGGAATATATCTCTTGACTGCAGTGACTGAGTTTGCTGCCAAAGAGAAAAGCTAGGTAGGAAGGGATAATATGTAGAGGGAGAATAATGAACACTTAACAAAGGGCTGAAAGAGATCGAGGAGCTGAAAATACCAACTGTATTTCTTTAGATCTCTGCTAAAACTATTGTTTGTCCTGACAGAGAAACCCTGAGGCTCTGTGTGTATATGTGCACGTGTTTGTGTGGCCACGATGGTTAGTTTATTCTTCAGAGGAAAGGAAAGAGAAAGGCAATGGCTTACCTTTAAAACACAGAACATAACTGTTTTTCACAGAGATGCTTAAACAAAAGCAGAACTGCAGAGGTCCCTATTTGCCTTATCCTGTCCCTCATTCTGAGAAGAAAAAAAAATTCCAGGGATAAAACAAAAGATAATCCAAGAGGAAGCCCTCCATGGGGGAAGGGGGACGGGAAGAGGGGAGACAAGGGCAGAAGAGCACTTAAGGAGATGAAGCTCTTGGAAAGGCAGGATGTGAAAATGATCAAATTTCCTTCCCATAAAAGGATGGGGTCCCTTGTTTATGTCCCACACATCCTCTCTCCACGCATATTCTCTGTTGGTCTGGTGTACCCAGAGGCTTCCTAGAGCCTTTATTGTATTACAAAACGTTTCCTTATCACAGCCGAGAACCGTAGTGCTGCATTAAAAAGATGGGTAATTTTCTTAAGCCTCTTTTAAAAATATATATAAATAGGATTAGCTGGATAACATGTTCAGATGCAAGCACGTTATTTGATTACTCAATAGTGGATCCAGGTTTCACCGAGGGCACTGCCAATCTTCAGCTGGGGGGGTTCGAGGGGGAGAAGCGCTCATTGTTCGATCCTGTCAGTGCTGTCAAGAGTCATTACAGGGGTAATTGCTTTTGCTCCACCCTGATTTCTTATCAGCTGGGATTGGGGATGTGAAGAAGGGTGGGTTTTTTGGTTTTGTTTCTAAATTCAAAGAACCCAGCTTTCAAAAACACTCAGCACCAAGCAAGGTTGACCATATTTTTCAGACGAGTTCAGCATTCATTTGAAGCAGCGAGGAGCGTAAAAAGGAATAGGCTGTAATGAGTGGCTCTCACTGGGAGCTGCTGGGTGCTCAGCTCACACCTCATTTCTGAGTGCCCAGAGCAGGACTGCTGCGTGACAGGTTCTTCAGGACCCTTGGCTCTGGGCACCTGTCAGGATTTTAAAGCTGGGCCCACATGGAAATGAAGGTGCACAGTATTTGCCACTTCAAACAGATGTAACAAGGATGAGATTTAAAACTGTAGGAAAAGATTCACTAATTAGCAGGATTGTGCAGATATCACTGATCTTACATAAAACAACCCCATGAACTTGAGTTGTAAAATGTGTCTAAATCACCCACTACATCCAGAGATTGGACTCCATGGTATGAGAATACAATGATCATACAGAAATTATGTACTTATTTCCTACAAGTTCCTTACAGATTTGGGGCACTTGGGCACAAGAGCCACACACACTCCCCGTCCCACCTGCCATACATCCAAGTTTTTGTGAGGCCCATCAGTTTTGTGAGGCCCACCGTGCCAAAATGTGGGCAGCCAGCAGTGGTGCTTGGGGTAGTCCTGGAAGCAAAGCAAACAGAGGGTGCTCTACCTTTGTGAGGGAATCAAGCTCATAAGATCAGGAGACAGAAACCTGTGGAAATGCTTTGTTGAGAAGTCCATCACTGAAATGGTCTAAGACCCACTGGATGTCTTCTCTGCTTTAAGGGTATTAATAAGAGCTGCCCTATGGACTGAATCCTGTTCCCACAACAGACACCAGCAGGGTTCAGTCAGACCTACACCTGGTCCTGCATTTCTCTCTGTGCTGTGGGATGGAAACAGCTTAGACTGCTTAGGAAGCATTCCACATCTGCCAGCTTGCCTGGCCACCTAGGCAAGACAGGGGCAAAGTGGAGGGTCTTTCCTTGGTTCAGGGATCAAGGCACTGGGACAGGAGGCCAAATGGGGCCCCTATGCTGGGAACCAAGTCTCTTGTCTTGGAGAGCTCCATGCCAGTCACCAAACTCCATGTTTCTCGAACACCGTATTAGAAGGCCGCATTACCTGTCACAATGGTTGCATTTAAAGGGCTTTGCACCCGTGTGCTTTCTGTAATGCCTCGTGAGCTCGTCGCTCCGTGCAAAACGCCACTCGCACCCTTCCCACGAGCACTTGTAAGGCTTCTCACCTGCAGAGGGGAGGAGAGAACAGTCAGCGTGGCAGCAGGATTACTGAGCACTCAGTTTGCAAGCCCTGTGTCCTCCCACCTGGCCTCTGACCCATTTGAGCAGGTCAGCCCATCACACAATTCATGGCCAGTGTGGGATGGAAACAACTTAGGGCTTATAATGTATTATACTGAGAACATTTCCAGTCCAAATTTTAGCACTGCTAAAATTCTTGCTCAACCTTATTTCCCGTTTCTAACAACACCAGTCAATTACCCTTCAAAGAAGCCCTGAGAACGTCTCCAAATGCCTATGCAGCTGTGTGGCTGAAGCTTGATGTTCAAACAGCTTCTCAGTTTTCTGTCCCCTTGCCAGTTGAATTACTGTAGTACTCAAGTGACTGTACTAACACCTGAACACTCTTGCAGGTGTGCACCACTTCAGAGTGACAATCACTACCGCATCACATGCTTTACCCCTTGCATGGCCAGACCCACATCTGTTCCCCTCAAGCAGCCATGCCTGCTGCCCCCAAGGACTCTACCTTCTTTGGCTGCTTCTGACAACAAAAACTGTTCCTTGGTTCGAGAAACTATGTGTCAGAACAGTGAGCGTGAGAGGATACGTTTTTACCTCTTTTACCTCTTTAAATCAGCTGGTCCTTCAGGCTTTTTGCACCACAGCTTTATCAGCTGTTTCTGCCCCAAAATATTAATGATACCACTGAAGGAAGTGAAATGGTGCAGTGATAGGGCAGGAGAGATTCTAGTCTGCTAGTAGAAGTTGGACTCATGATACTTGTGGGTCTCTTCCAACTCAGGATATTCCACAATTCTGTGTTCACACCTACCTATCTTCAAATGCAAATCAGTCTCTTTGGATCAAAGTCTGCCATGGTGTAACATCCATGGAGTCATTAACACCTTCTGATGAAGAATTCCAAGGTCTCGTGACTCCCTGTTTCTTATTCAGGGCACATGCACTGGTGTGCATTAAAATTTAACATCTCCCCCCACAGAACAAATGCTTCACTGCATCTCCTCCTATATAAACTCCATGTCACTCTTCCACACACACTCAGCACCGTATGGATGCATTAGGAGAGAGCTGAGATAAAATGCAAACAAGGAATCACTTTCACTACCAAGCTTCTAAGATAGGAATTATAAACAGAGGAGGGATTGTTATTTATTTATTTATTTGTTCTTAAAATTGCTAAAAAGGTGATCTTAAAAAACCCACCAAGGACCACACTGAGGTCTGTACAACCCCCTAGGCCTGTCACACGAAACAGTCACTTGACCACAGCAGACAGTGCAGAGACACAGATTTCTATATTTAGCATGTCTATTCAGCAAGAAAAGAAGTGAGATCTTATTATGGGAGACCTATGTATTTCATGGTGACAAATTGGAGAGGCCAAAAGAGCAAGAAAAGTGAAAAGGGAAGAGAATTGCATCAATGAAAAAACGCTGTTCTCTCATGAGTGAGTCTCTGTGGAGTTCTTCTGCACAGGCAGCTCTGCTGCCCAGTGGTCACCCACCCCAGAGAGAACAGCAGAGTGGGCTGAAACCTCAACTGCAGTTGAGCCATTTTATTGGCCTCTGAGAAGCCTCTTTGACTCAGTAGTTCAACTGGGGTGAAGCACTGAAGGAGGGGCAGCAGCTGGCAAGACTACATCAAAATATTCATTTGTCCCACAGTCCCTGAATGAAAAAAGGCCAGCCTGGATGTCTCTGTTGTGTGTCACAGTACCCCATGGGAAAATGCCCAACAGGACAGCAGACTGAGCCAACAATAACACTGCCCCACTTATGTGCCTGCCTGGTCATATCTTCAGACTCGCCTCTTGTTCTTTTATTCTTTGAATAGGATTTCTTCAGGAAAATAAAAAGCAAGAAACTTCTTGTTAGTGAGCCAAGTGCTGGTATCTTGTTTCTGGGCTATTTACTCAACTGCAACTAAAACACTCTCACCAGTGCTGGCCCCCAACACCACAGTTGCAGTTGCAGCACTCTCCTCACTAGCCCTTGACACCCTACCTGTCATCCTGCATCTGCTCTCCTCAGAGAAAAGGGATTTCACCAGCCCTGGTTCTTTGCCTGTGATGGCACACCAGTTTTGTCTGAACAGTTCACACATTATTTTTAAAAGCTGTCAGTAAATAAGCCTCAATGATAATTCAGCTTCCTTGGTTCTCTGACGCTCTCTAGTGCCTACATTAGAGTGGAGACAGCAAGGCAGACAAAGTGCCTTGCAGCACGTTTGCTACACATGCTGCAAAGCAAATGCAGAAGACGACTGCTCAGCCAAATCTGGCAGGTACAGTCAGTCTGAAGGGTACAGTCACCTACAAAGTAGAAGGGTGAAGGAAAAACATCCCAGACTTTCTGTGAAATTATTAGGCTATTAGGACTGAGGTGGAGTTTGGCTTGTTAACATTTGTCAAGAGCTTTGAAAACGTACAGTGCTATACATAGGTTACAAGACACAGAAATGCCATGCACGATTACTGGTACACCCACAGGATGCCACATATCTCTGTTACTTGCTGCAGGGGCTCCTCTCTCAAGTGTTCTAGCTCTGCCCTTGCACAGCCCTGAGCTGAGTTTTGTTTTCAGATGTTTTTCCTCTGTAACCCAAGCCCTGTTCCGCAAAATGTCAGGCAGTACCTCTTTGTGCTCCATACAGCCTGCTGGCATACTGTGCTCTGAGTGGCACAAGATAAATGCAAAGGAGCACGGTGACCTTTAAAGCCATGTCAGACAGCCCCTTGACCCAGAGACCTCAAAGAGGTTAGATTTCCTGCCCTTCTGCAGCTACTCAAAAGCACAGGAGGAAAGGAGGAGAGAGACCTGCCTATCTCTGCACGTGAAGACTAAGAACAAACTGTTCCTTTAATGGCTGCTTTCACCTTACACGATGATGAAATGGAAGTGTGTCTTGCCAAAGTGCACATATGTAGGAAGCACGGGAATGAAGAAGGAAGGAGGGTCCTCCTACCTCACTACTGGCAATGGCAGGGACAAGAAACGGGAAGGATACTTTCTGTGTGCTAGGCTGCTCTACTGTTGTTGCAGAGGATTAGTGAGAATAAAAGAAAGGGTGGTGAAATTCCCCTCAGCTGAAGGCAATGGCAAAACTCCCACTCACTTCTGTAGGATGAGGATCTCCCCCTTTTTAAGAAATTAATTACGAGCTTCAAAATCCAATTAAAAATAGCAACATCACAGAGCTGTGCCACACAGACTTTTTTCCTAATTCCTCAAATTAATAACCACATTTAAAACTCATGCCTGCAAGCCACTCCCAGGAAGGAGGTTCTACTCCTTAGGTCACCTTTATTCAACACAAAGATCTGTGCAGTCCTTAAACAAATCCACAAATCCATATTTATGTAAATGCATTGAACGGAGGAGCCAATGCTCATCCAAAAAGCAGATGATACCTAGATATGCAGCTGTTAAGTACTCAGCTCTTTCAGTTCAGAACATGCTCCACACCATGGGGGCAGTTCAGATTTCACACATCCACAAACGCACCTGGGAAGGGCAGGCAGCCAACAATGCAGACATATGTTCAAGCAGTGAATCACGCAATTTTCCGAGATGAGCACTAGTGTTAAAACAATGTACCATTTGCTTATGGAAAATCTAGAACTGACCCAGAATAGCGGCTTTCAGCTTTTACCAGTTCTTCCCCTGGGAGGTTACTGACCACATTCTGCTGACCACATGCTGGTTCCCAATGGGCAGCATGTGCAGCACAGTGAGGGTGAGCTGTGGAGTGAAACAGTGGGTATGCAGGACCCCACATCCACACTGCGTGCATTTGAAGGGTGTTATTTCTGTCTAGCCACAGCCTGGTCCCATGGCCTGGCTGTAGGTGATGCGTGTCAGGTGTGAACTTGCAGAGCACCTCCTAAGACAGGCCATCCAGAACCACATCTACGCTCTGGCCAGGTTGAACCAAAGAGTGGTGAATGGGGGCAAACAAAGACACATCTCAAAAGAGGTTGCCTGATCACCAGCAAACACTTGCCTAAGACACATCCTGAGCTGCCTGGTGAGGATCCCGAGAAGCAGCCTGTACATGCCCGGCAGAGCACAGAGCGGTGTGCTGAAACTGACTCATCTAGAAAGACTGTATCACCAGGCAAGCTGGTGGTACAGAAACGCTATTAGCCCTTCAGATATACTTGAGGGTCTCAGTCCATCATGACTGCAGACTTCTGAAAAACAGCCTCTTTTCATTGTGGCTGTGTCCTGTGGTCCATAGCCCATTTAATCTTTTCATGGTCCTGGAGCACATTTTATGCCCTTAGACTGGGATGCTTCAAGAATAGGCTCTCTATTCCAATTCTGTTCATGGCCCCTCACACAACCTAGCTCTTCTTCTAAAAGTACTCCCAAAACGTATTTCAGTACAGTCTGGCCCTCCATTCTCTGTTTCATTCAGCCTGGTCCAGTCTGGTAATTGGAGGACAAAGACCTTTGAAAATTTATGGGAAACATGCAGTAGTGAAGCTAGAATTACGAGCCATAACAAAAAATCCATCAGATTTTGGCAGCCCTGAAATCAGGTCACTATTTCTTTTGTGACTGAGATAAATTCAAGACTAAATATTAGGCATCTAGTTACAAAAACAAACAAATTATTGTAACAGCTTTCTCTTGAAAGCCAAAGATTTATCATTTTAAAGTATGAAAAAGCCAAGTACACAATCCCACTGACACTACTGTGGTAAACACACATTAGGTTTCCAGCAAAACATGACTGATCACCACCACACCGGTCCTTGGGACGTCCCCCTCCATCTTCCAGCCTCGGGCGGTCTTGGTGAGTTTCACCTCATGCAACTTTAGACACTGAAATCGCCACCTATGGTTCTTTTTCAAATTAATGTAGAGTCAAAGGCATGTGTGGGCTCTGAGACATGAGTCAGACTGGAATGGAAGGTGAATTTCTCTCCCTTGATGGTGCAGAGGGCTAGGAAAGCAGCTGAGCTGCAGGCACCTCTACCTTTGCTCTCCAGGCACATAACAGTGAACATCAGGTTTCCTCTCCAACACATACTTAGATTGTAAACCCTGTACAAGCCTTTGCAATAAGTATTTCCTCACAAAGCATAGCAATGGGGATGTTGTCTCTTCTCAAGATCCAAAGACCCCTTGTCCTTGCCACCTACATCTCACAGGCACCCTCTAGGTCCCAGGGATATTTCTTTTGCACAAGGATCAAGGCAGTGTTTGCTGCAGAGATCTCCCAGACGCTGTTTCAACACAGGCATCAGGAGAAACATTAGGTTACAGGATGAAGAGGTACATGACCAAGATTGGTTGAGGACATGATCACAAACCTACAGCACACAATGGGCATATTATACTTCTTGTATCTGCATTATTTATTGCCAGCCCCAAGGGTTAAAAAGTCACAAGCCCACTCTTCCATGGAAATAATGAGATTTTAAAGAAGAAAACAATAATATTTAGAGATCATTTGCCTTCTGCTTTGTAGATAACCTGCGGCCATGATTTTAAACTGCTCTTTGCAGCCCTGCAGGCTAGGAAGATTCATTATGAAACACAGAGGAGGAAGTTTTCTCTCTACTCCCCAAATTTCAACACCAGGGAGTTGAAAAAGATAATCCTCCAGATTTTGGGATGTGCATAGTAAGATCACAGAGTTCCAATGCTGTGGGGTGAAATCCTGGCCCCATCCAAGTATTGGAAAAATGTCCATTTAGGCTTGAGTTTCACCCTGTATCTTTACAGAACTAAAAGTAAACAAAGATATTATGATTATATGTCCATAACTACTTCTTTATCCCTCCCCTGCACCCCAGCTTAAATACGCCATCACAAACATATGTTGATTACAGAGCAATTAGTAAAACAATCAGATAGTTTAAGCCCTCAGTCCTGCAGTGAGCTTCAGAGGAGAATCACAGTCAAAATCCTTCCTGATACTTCTCCGTGCTAAAATTTGATAGTGCCACGGGACCTCTTTTGTCAGTATGACTGATTTAGTCAAGAATGCTTAAAGAAACTGAGGGGAAAATCCAAAATTCTGTCTGCATGCACATTTTGAAGGTCACTCAAATAAGACATTCATTGTACTATGTTTGAAGAGCTCCTTAATATGATGCTACAGAGCTACACAAAGCTTGCATGCAAAAGTGTACTTAAGAAAACAACAGAAAAAAATCAGTACGTGTTCTAGTTCATTGTGAATTGTTTACCTGTAGTTTCAGGATTTCAAAAAAAAGTCATCTGAAAGAAACAAGTATTTCCTTCTATTTTAGAATCTGTGATTTAAAATCTATTTAAAATGAAACTAGTTCTAAAAGTCTCTAAAATGTCTAAAAATATGTATTGAAAGACAGCTTCAGCTCCCCCTGTTTCAAGACTGGTGTTCCTGAAGAACCAGCCAAACTGCAAGCTTACAACTGAAAAAAGGAATTAAATGCAAGATTTCTTGTCTGGGTTTTTCCTATAAGGAAGCTCTGGGGCCCAAGCTGTGCAAAGAAATGTGTGAAGAATCAAGTAGTGCCACTGGCTTTTTAAGAGAGTGTTTTAATAATTTTCCTTGCTACCATTCCTGAGGAGCCCTTTTGGGACCGGCTGTTCCTGGGCTGGTGACTGGGCCCACGTTGCTGCAGCGGGCAGCAGTGTCACTGCAGGAGGACCCAGGGCACCCTTCGCCAGTGCCCACGGCGATGCTGCAGACACAAGTCACTCCAAAACGCCAGAAGCTGGCGTGGTTTTCAGGAGAAGCAGCCCCCCAGATCGCCTCGCAGAGAAATGCCAGGCAGGCATTCCTCCTTGCCTTGCAGTATATTATGAAAGTCTGCCTCAGCACAATGGGACGCCTAATGTGGAACATCACATTAACAATATTTTATATTTATGTAGCACTCTTCATCTCCAAGGGTCCCTGAGTGCTTTACAAGCTACATACATGGCATACCAATGAAGCCAAGCCATAATTCTTCTAATTAGCTGAGCATCAGCACGCAGCACATGGCACAACAGAAAATGTTACTGGTCACTCCTCTCTTCCTATGTAAAGAGATACATGATATTTAACAGAAACGTGTTGCAGAAGGACTCCTGAAAAATTAAATGTAACCAGATGCGTCTCCTTAACACCAGTGCCTGTCCTCCCTCATTACACACACACACTTTGTCAAATACGAGACACGGAAGAGGAGCTGCCCCAGACCTGCTGCTTGTTAAATATCTCCACTTTCACACCAGTTCAGCACATCACCATCACACGACTCAGGCAGCTGCTCTGAGAAAAGCCAGTGAGCAGCTGCAGTTCAGTGCACAACAACATCACCCTCTTTTTAAGATTAATAAGTTCATTTCTTTAGCAAAAAGGAAGAGCAGGCTATTTAATACACACATCCTCTGGAGATCAATGCTAACATCTAAGTATATGTGCGTGCAACCCATCAACCAGTAAAACTGATTACAAAAATCAATTCCAGATACTTTTCTGAGCCTTTCATTCCTCAATATACTCCTAATTGATTTTTGTTGGAGAATAGGAAGCCTAATTATTATTTTTATTATTAAAAAGGAATGCTGGGGACGGGGCAATGATCAGTCCTTAACTGGCTCACCAATGTTTTCTACCCAAAAAATAGAGAAAAAAAAAAAGTAATAAAAAAAGGCATTTTATTCACAGTTTTGCCACCTGCTGGAAAGACGGAAAAGCCTTTGAAAGGGTGACAAAGCACAAGAGAAAAGCTGGCAGAAGACAGTATGGGGCAGAAGAGGAATGTGACAGGATTGTGAAGTACACAATGTGAGAAGGTTGTACCTATTTTTAGATGGGGAGAGATGATCAAGTGTAAAAGCAGTACATTTCCATGAATGATGTACAGTTCCTTTCATCCAAAAAGGTCAGCAGTGCCCTTACAGAGAGATGGTTCTGATCATATCTATATTAGAGATGGGGGAAAAGAGGTTAAGAAGTAGACCCAATGCCCAATCAGTCTTTCTACAAACTTCAAAGCTCCGGATTAGTCCCTAAGGGCCTTACCAAAACTTGTCTACTGAGCCAGCAGCAGTTTTCAGCACGCAGCCATTCAGGACACAAAAAGATTGGAATTTTTGCAGCATTATGTCTTACACACACGTAAGCACCTAACACACATCCACAAAGCCCACTTGCCTCGCTGAAAAGCAGAGAAAAGCAAAGAGTGTAGCAACATTCAAAGAAATGGAAATGCTACGTTTTCTATTCAACTTTAGAGGATGCATTTAATATAGTGCTGAGCCCTGAAGGTTGGGAGAAATGCCATGCTTTATCTCTATGGGTCTGCGCGAGACTCCCATGGAGATTGATAAAGCCTTGGAAATGCGCTCCCCATTCCAACCGCTTGTCTGCAGCTCTTCTCTGAAGGAAGCTCCCGGATGGTGGGGAGCAGGGCCGGGGGACAGATGCCGGCGCCAGCCCAAGCACACAACCCACACTTCTGCCCCATTAATTGCCTGCACATCCTCCCCCAGCCGGGCCCTGGGGACAGCAGCAGAGCGACAGGCCCAGGCGGGCACCCGGCAGCAACACCGGCAGCAAAACTACCCAATTAAGGCTCCAGAGTGAGGGGGGGGGGGAAGGAAAAATGGAAAACAAAAAACCAAAAAACCAAAAAACCAAAAAAAAAAAAAAAAAAAAAAAGCGAAGAGAGGAGGGGGGGGGGAAAAAAAAAAAAAAAAAAAAAAAAAAAAAAAAAAAAAAAAAAAAAAAAAAAAAAAAAAAAAAAAAAAAAAAGGAAAAGAAAAAAATAAAAACATTAAAAATAAGGATAGAGTTGCTTGGCAACGGGAGGGCAGAAGCAGCTGTGCAGCAGGTCGGGCTGGTACCCAGGCTGGCCCATTAGCACCCCGCATCTCATGCATTTCGTGCCGGGGTCTCCTAGTAACAGCCTGTGCACGCCAGGCTGTTGCACGCTTTCCCTCCTCTCCTCCTGTTTCTCCCCATCATGCGAGGCATTGCTGTTTGCCCTAATTACACGTTCTCTGCTGCTTCAAGCTGCCATTACTTCGGTCCCCAGAGGAGCAGCAAGAACTTTAAAAAAAATGTCCTCTAATAAGGGCTTCTAGTTTCAGATTCTGTGGAGCTCTGCGAGCTCAAAGTTACAAGGCAAGGTAGCAGCAGCAGAAGGAACAGATGAAAAAGGAAAAAAATTCAGCAGTTCACTGGGTCAGACCTTTCCAGGACCCTGAAACATGGTTTTTCCCTTTGTTTTTTGTAAAGTGTCTTAGAGGATGGACAATGAGACAGCTCTTTAAGGAATATGGTGCATATTGACATAATCAGAAGCAGTGTACCCAAGATGTGTTCCTCAGACACACGCGTTTTAGGTCAAGAGTTTCTGAGACATTCCAGACTATATATAAAGGCAAATAGGCCCGGAAAAATATGAGACACATAGAGCCTAGAATTGATGAAAAAAATTAAGAGGACGAAACTCTCCTTTTCCAGCTGCTAATATTTTAAATGGTTTTGCTCCATATTTTTGCTAACTAATGTGGGTTTTGCTTATTCAAACTATTGTAGTGCAGATGTTTTTCAGCATTTACCATCTTCTCCCTTTTGCCACTAAAAAATCAGAGAAAGATGACCAAACAAATGATGCAGACTGGCAGAGACAGCACGGGAATAAAACACAAAAGGAAAAGAGCATAAATTCCTTTATCTTTCCTGATTTTGTTAACCAAAAAAAATGGGAAAAGGACATGGATTTGAATAATTCAGACATTGGATTTGATTTTGAGGTGGGGAAAAGGGAAATAATGTTCTCGGACTGAAAGAATACACTAGCAAGTTCTCCCAGTGAAGGCTGCCTGGGTGTCAAGGCAGAGCTGCCTTGACATGGTGGCAGGCACGTGATGTTTAAAGGAGATCCCATCCTTCCCGTGCCTTCTCCCTGTCCTTGGGCAGAGGTGGTAGGCTGTACTCAGCAGTGCAGGAGCTGCTTCACACTGAGCAGGACTCAGGAAAAAAGTCTTGGCAACGCTGCTGGGCAACCCTTGGTGAACCAAGCAGACTAGTCTCAAGAGCACAAGGCAGGCAGTAAAGATAATTAATTTTCCCGGCTAGGGTTTTGGAAAAGGCACAAATGATTACTTGTCCTTAGCTCTAAGGAAGGTACATGCACCCAGCTGGCAACTGCCCAGGTCATTCATGCTGCCAGGTGAGTGTAACTAAAGGACAACACAAATGTATTATGACATTCCATTGCTGGGTGACTTTGCATCTTCAGGGAGAAAATTAAAAAAAAATAAAGAGGTTTTCTGTATTAAAAATATTTGCTAACACACATTCAAAGTCAAACAAAGCCCAAGAAAAGAATCGCTTTTGGGATTTATGGGTTTTGCAAAGCATTAATGATAAAATTTTATCACGTATCGCTCATAAGGGAGTTTACAGCAGATCATAGCTTAATCCATTCAAGTTACTTTTTACCCAGATATTCACAGATAGAAGACTTCTACTCAAAGACTGTTTTCCACTACACAGGCCAAGCTTTTAGCTAAACTTGTCACACTGTGGATAGCTCTTTTCTCCCTGCCTCTCCCCAACACACATACTACATTCTCCTACAAAGCAAATATTTTTCCTCCAATATCTAAAATAACAAAAAACAACCACACTGGAAAAACACCAAATGTGGAAAATTTCACTCCAAGGAAGGAAAGGCTTTGCAAAGTTACAGGTGGCCAACAAGAATATGTACAAATGGAAGTTTATATTAACTAATCTATTAAGATCTCTCTCTGTGTGTGGTAGGAGTCCAGAGGTACAGGAGGAAGGAATAAATCCCTGCTAAGCCTCTGAACGTGCACTGCCATACCGTGAGTATGCCTTTCCTTCAGAACTTAGCTGGGCATCAGCTTTTATCTTGAAACTCCTGCTTGTCAATCATTTACTTTGCCAGTACACCTGCAAATGTTTTTGTAAGCATTCCGCTTTTGCAGCCCCAGTTTTCAGTCCTGAGTTTTGAAGGCCAGACATTTTCAGGAATGCCCAATGCAACATTTGGACACGTATCTGCAAATGGGGACTGCTGGGATTGCAAACCGACCCGCAGCATTTTAAAGGCTTCGATTCTTATTAATGCCTTTTTATCACATATAAAGCTGACCAATGGAAAGATTTGGGTTCTGCAGTTGTTGTCCTGAAACAAGTTCTTTCACTCAGCGTGCAAGAAGTTGATCCGCACAAAAACTGAGGTATTTATTTACAGTTCTGTACAGAAAAGGGTGATGGGTGACAAATGCGCAAAGCTAGGTGTAATTGCCTACTGCTTCAGTGAGACTCTGAATCACCACACGTGTTAGGAAGGGAGTAAGCCCCTTTGAAATTTTATATGGCAAACCATATCCAATTGATCCTGTAGTGATGAAAGGTGATCAAACACATGTGAAAGGTAATGGAATGTTGAGAAATTATCTGTTATCTCTCTAAGGTCAGTTTGTCCAAGCCCCTGCTCAGGCAGGGTTAAGAATTTTGTCAAAATGAGTGAATTTTTGGCTTTCCTCTTAACATGGGTTGCCACTTTACCCTCAAGAGAATTTTGCATGGAAACATGTCACAGCTGCCCAGCTGGGGCACAGCACTGAATGCAGCTTGGATGGAGTCTGGGTACAGCTCCCAGCATGAATCATGTGGGACAGAGCCCCACCCCACTGCTGGGCTCAGAGTCTGCCGGCAGGCACAGCAGTGGGAGCAGCAGCCTTCAAAATCTGCCTGCCCAGTCCTCCCCAGCCCCACTTCAGCCTTCATCACCTGCCAGCCAGAGAACACCTTTGTGATATGACAGAACCTTGTGCCACAGCAGCCTATGACATCACACTGCCAACATGTGGGAAACCACTCAGTCTGAGTTCTGACCAAGGTGACTGGCCAAGGCAACTGCATGTCAAGAGTTCATGCTTGGGAGACATCACAATGAGGCTCATCCTGGTGGTCCTCCTGACCATGGTGCTCTACAGGCTGTCTCTGTCACCCGTTGTCATCAAGTGCATGGCTGAAGAATGGACTAACAGTGTGAACCCTTGCAATTCCCAGGACTGGGTCAGGGTCAGGATGCCCACTGTTCCCAAGGGCCCAGAGAAACCACCTGTCGTCACCACGAGCATGACTACTGAATGGTCCAGCACCACTGGCCTTTGTAAACCCCAGGACTGGGTCAGGGTCAGGACAGGTATCACTCCTGAGGGACTGAAGCAATCACCCATTGTCCCAGAGAGTGCAACCTCTGACCTGCCCTACCCTCTGTGCCAGATTTGGGACTACCTTGCCCGTTGACATGGCCTGGCTGCTCTGTACAGCCCAGCAATCCATGTGGCTGCTTGGCATGGCTTGTATTGCCTTCTGCATAGGGAGAAATGTGAAGAAACCTCATGGATGGGGAAAGGGATGGATGTCCTCATCTTCAACAGGGACAGACTGCTGGGAAAAGAGCACCTCCAGGCGGTCCAAATTGTTCTTCAGGGTAGAAGCCCAAAGCAGCCTGCTGCTCGGGGACATGAGGCTTTTCTGCCACCTTCACCTGAAAGAGCTCTGCTGAACCAATGAACCAAGGACACGTGACAAAACAACCAAGACAAGAACAGATTAGGAGGAAAAAACAATGCCAACTCATTGAACTAGGGAAAAGGTAATTCTGGCAGGGAGAGATCATGACTATCAACTCATGGTGCACCAATTCAAGAAACCCACCAACTCAAAAAAGACTGAGCATGCAGACTAACTAGCAAAAAGAGCAAATAATTTAACCAACAGGAGACAAAATACTAATTAATTAACTATAACTTGTAGCCAAAGAATATTAATGCCTTTTTTTTAGTCAAATGCTGTGTGGGGGTGTCTGGACCAATGGAGAAAGACCAACTGGCAGCACAGAGGTAACCCCATCTGCGGAATTGTGGCAAGACATCACTGCCTGGGTAGAGAAGCTGGCTGTAAAAGCACCTCATGTACATGCACAGGTACCTAAATGTTGAACTACTGAAGGACACCACAACAATGGACACATGGATCAGGATGCCAAGATTAAATTGTCTCAAGTGAATCTGGACTGGCAACATAAGGGTGAATTATTTCTGGCTCAATGGGCCCATGACAGCTCAGATCAGGGAAGAGATGTGAAATACAGATGGGCTCGTGGTTGAGGGGTGGACTTAACCATGGACACTACCTCCCTGGTTATGCATAGCTGTGAGACATGCTGCAGTTAAGCAGACCAGGTGGGTATAGCCCCTGAGGTATGGGGAGCGATGGTCCAAATATAAATATGGGGAGGCCTGGCAGGTTGATTACATCACACTTCTGCAAACCCGCCAAGGCAAGCGCTTACAATGATGGAAACAAACACTGGATGGCTGGAGACATACCCGATGATCCACACGGCTGGTTGGGACATCATCTTGGGCCATGAAAAGCAGGTCCTGTGGTGACATGGCACCACAGAAAGAATTGAGTCGGACAATGGGACTCATTTCAAAAATAGCCTCATAGACACCTGGGTCAGAGAGCACAGGATTGAGTGGGTATATCATATTCCATTACCATGCACCAGCAGCTGGGAAAGTTGAATAGTGCAATGGTCTGTTAAAACTCACATTGAAAGGGTCTACCAATTGCGCTGGCCCTGCCCAGCCAGAAACTCCATGTACCATAAAAGGGAATAAAGTCCCTGTGGTGCATATGAGGAACACGTTAAGAAAGACAGTTTGTATTAGTCCTGCCTCAAGCAAAGGCAGATCCATTCATGGGATTGTTTTTGCTCAGGGACCTGGGTATGCACAGTGGGTAATGCAAAGGGATGGGGAAATGGAATGCATGCCTCAAGAGGCTTTGATTTTTGGGTGATAACAGTCCATAATGTTGAGCTGTATGATACTGATTGCTGAATAACACTGCCACTGTGTGCCATAACTACCATGGACAGTAAGCACAGATCCGCATACACCAGTGATGAACTCCTGATGCAGCCTGCAACCACCCAACTGCACACCAGCCTTCCGTGCACAGAACTAGAAATAAATCAAATACCTCAACTCTGTCTGTGCATTGGCTTTTTGCACACCAGGTGAAAAACCATTTCAGGACAACACAGTGAGTGACAAAGATTTTGGTCACTCTCAGAGGCCTGCACATAAAGCAGGTCCCATGCAGTAGTTTGTCCCTTGCTTTCTGAAATGGCTACACTATTCTTTGAAATTGCCCTCATTTTACATCCTTGTCTCTCTTTCATTTCAATCCACTGCTGCACATTACCATTCACTCCTTGCCATGTGGTATCCAACTGGCTTTTGAGAATGGTGATGGACAGAAGTTTTCTGAAGACACAAATCCACTTTCTCCAAAACTGCAGCAAAACAGAAACAGACAAGTTTATTCATGAAATCCACCCTGCATTCTCTGCACCATAAGTTTGCCCTTTGGCTACCATTTTTTCATCCATTATTCCTGGCGCTAATGCAGGCCTGGCTGGTCTCCCTACCTGCAGATGGTTTGTGCTATACGGTGGGCACCACCTATGCCATGGTGCCCATGGTTTTATTTGGGACCCCACCACCCTTGGCAGAAGCATGGGCACCTCAGCTGCATTTGGGTCAGCTTCCATGAAGCCTTGTAGTTCACAGTTCGTCTGCTCCTACTTGCAAGTTGCTGCTGCTGGTATGCAGGTATGTGGGACTGTGTCCACCTGGGGTGTGAAAGACAGGCTCTGGATTAGGAGAGGTCCATCCAGGCTGCTGGCTGCTTGCCTAGATAGGACCCCAACTCAAATGCCGACACTGTGTTTAGGGAAAACCTAACCCAGTATCTGATTTTGAGACAAGAGGTAGCTCACTTGGCTTTCCCTGCCCAGAGCACTTCACCTCTCCCAGTCTGCTCAGGCCCTGCTCATCCAGCATGCCCACCTCAGCCTAAACCAGCATTTCTGAGCACACATCTCCAATTCTTGCCTGGTGTGACCTCAAATACTTCAGAAGGGACAGCGTTTTGGACAAATGGACGAGAAAATCATAGCTTCTCATCATTACCTTGCCAATGGTATCCAGTGTGGGACAGCAGCAACACGAAGGGAAATTGGCAGAAAACAAATTGGTGGGGTTTTTTTTCAATTATTTCTCTGTGAATCTCTCATTCACCCACTGGCTGGGTGCTTCATGGGGACTCAGGAATGGACGGGCAGGTATAAAGAAAACCCCAAATTACAAATTAGAGAAGGCTCCTCTCTGCTTTACCAAGGCAGACTGCCATAATACTTGGTGCATCTCCCCTTTCTCTCCTGTAGCTGTTGAACAGACAACAAACATCACTTTCTAGGTCTACCTTGAGCCAAAAACCTTCTCACATGGCAAACAAACAAACAGATAATAACTATTTACATTTTCAAACCCAAATAATAAGACTGTCCTGTACTATTGATGTGGCCAATGATGGAGCAGAAACACAGGACTGAGAATTCAGGTATTGACAACTAAGTAGTGGATGAACATCACCAGTGTCTTAAATGGCAAAGGCTTTAGGCAGGGGCCATCCTCCTACTGCCTTGGAGGCTCTCAAAGATCATTTCCTAAGCCTAAAGTTCTTGCTGTATTGAAGTGAGGCTCTGACCCTTCATGGTGAAATCACAACGCTCCCCTCCAAACTTGCCAGATAACTAGAAGGTTTCAAAATCAGAAAGTTTTAAAGAGCTCATGATCAGGTTGGGCTTATTTTGATCATCTTTGATGAACACTTCCTATGTTTTTACATAAAAAATACTTAGAAAAAATACAAGGTCACAACAAAATACATCTTTCCAATTGGGAAAAGCAACTGTACCCCCCAAAAAAATCCAGCCCTGAATGAAGGTCTTCCTCACACACCCTTTCTCCCTCAATTCCCTTGCTCCCATTTCCAGTGGCAAATTCACCTGTTGCTTCAGCTGCTGCCATGGGAGCTTCAGTATCCTCCACGTCCCTCCATGTCCCCTTGGCAGATTTCAGCCCTGTACACAGCTGTGGACTTGCCACAAAGATATGGGTCTCTGTACAATAAAAATACTCAGGCTTTGGTTTTAGTTTCTCCTATGCTACCTATACTTTTCTCCCAAATGCTTCTCCCTAAGTCATTATTCAAGGTCTTGCATCCTGCAGAATTGGTGCTGTGCTTGGCTATTTGCTTCTTTTTTTCTCTTCATTGGCTCTCTGCTCATGGTTGCTACCACACTAACACAAAACAGCAGTGGCTCTTCCCATTCATGTGGTATCACTGACAGAGAGTCTTTAATTTTCCTATTATTCCTTTATTTTGTATTAATCTTCTTTATCTATCATCCAGCCTACTCTCCTCAATTTTGTCTCTTCCAATAATTTCCAGATTCTGGATATTTCCTCTTCTATCTCCAACACTTGAGGAAAGTTCTCTATTGTTTTAAATCTCATCTCAAAAACCTTCCTATTAGTTAATGCCCTTCCTAATCTCTTGTGTCTCTCATCTTTTTCTTGCAAATGTAGTAATTTGTTTTCCTGCGGGGTAGACTTGTTTGTTTTAGTTACTCTCACCCAGCACTTTGGATCAAAGAACTATATAATTTAAAATAAGATGCTCTGACAATGTGAAACAAACTCCACTTGAGTAAGTGCTATCTTAAGCTGGCATGTAGACTTGCAACATCTATTTATGTAGGTATCTCCCACTTATTTAGGCATTAGAAACCTAAATATAGATGTGAGGTGCCCAACTGCTGTTTCTCAGACTTGAGCTTAGGTTTTATCAAATCCCAATTTCAGATGGACAAATAAAAAAACATGCAAACCTTCTGATACCCATAAAATGCAAACTCCAGCAGAAATCAAGGATTTCCTGGCCAGACAGCAATCACACCATCTTATACCTTCCCCTGGACATTCCTGCAAGGAAGGCTGATGGGAATGGTTTTGTTAGGAGATAGAAATCTCCTCCAGCAGTCTTTGATGTGTGAGACACAGCCACATCCCATGACTAATCTTTCCATAGGTCACAGACCAGATCACCCTTAGACTTATTTGCATTCAGACACTCTTCAGCAATATCCTGTTTTCTAATTTAGGAAATACTGATGATTATACATGGATTTTGGCTCATTCAAATTCCTTTGCTCTCCACTCTCCATTACATTGGCAATTCATCTCCAAGGATGTGTGAAGGCAGGATGAAAATTTCTGTCTCTCCAAAGAGACAAAATGCCATTGTTTGCTCTGATGTCTGCTCTCCGTGAGAGAATGTGCTAGGGTTGAATTACCATGCCAGTCCTGGTTGCTCCTTCTTTAGACGTTTTTACTTCATCCTCACACTGGTACTGTGGTTTTTCAAACCTACAGCTCACCTCTTCCTCCTATTTGCAGACCCAGGCGCTATTTCTTTCCTGATGGACTTCTTTGCTGCAATCTGATAGTTGATCCCACTGCTGCTCTTAGCTCCTTTGCAGACCCTTAACTTCAGATGCCCCAGCTTGCTTTGAGTTCAGTCAAATATTTTCATTTCCCTTTCCATACAGACAATGTTTTTCCCTTTCCCTTCCAGATTAAATTCTCTCCCACACAGATGATTGTTTATCCCTCTCCAAAGGTCATCCAGAAGGTGGTTTCATAACCAGTTCGACCATTGATGGGCCTTACAGTACTGTCCTGATTCTCTTGCAGATAAGATGTGGGAGAGTAATGAGGGAGATGCATCAAAGGTCATGTGGGGTCCGACTGTCTCTGGGCTTCCCAGTAAAGTAAAACCCCAAGCGAAGATTGTTACCAGTCTAGCAAGCTGCTATCAGCCTGTGTTGCCTCCAGCCCAGCCGGCTCATCACGCAGCAGTGAGGAACAGCAGCCAGCGTCTGTCTGGTCAGCCTTACATATGAACGAAAGGAATGCAACCTCCTTCCGTTGCCTTCCCCCCTCCTCCCCTCCCTCCCCGCTCCCCAGCCCAGCCTTTTCTTGTTTTCATGCACTGCAGTAAACGCCTTTGATCCAGCCAGTGGACTTTGCACATGCAAGTTGGGTGATGAGCCCACATCTGCCTCACTGCCTTGAACCCCGCACTGAGAGCTCCTTGTCTGCCGGGGCACTCGCACCCTTTGCACAGAGCCCACGCTGGCAGACGGCTCTCGCATGACACACTAACAAACCACCAGCCAAAGGAAAATATCTCGCAATCGTTTCAGACCCTCTGGCTCAGCCACTGACTAAGCCAAGTGGCTACTAGCCATTGGCGCTGCTGGGTGCATTTGCAACCCACACCACACTCAGCTCAGGCGTGAAGAAAAAACAAAGCACTGACGGAAAAAAGGGCTCCTTGTCCCTAGCCCTGAAGGCTGCAGGGGAAAGGAGGTGGCCCTGCCATTTTATAATTCAGCCCTGAACTTCCACAGCTATTCCTCTCTGTCCCTCTCTCTACCAGAGGTAGGAGATCCCTGTGGGGAAACCCCACTGAAGAGATGAGTGTGAACACATTTAATGTCTTGATTGTATCAACTCTGACTTAAGGCATCCAATGGTCAGTGTTTTTTAAGAAAACAGAGCACCTAAGAAGTATGAAGGAGTCTGAATGACTTTGCGCTTTGGACAAATAAGCTGGTTAGATAAGCCTATCACATTCCTCCCCTTGATTCACTCAGACTGCACCCAAGACATAAAGATTCAAAGGTATTTAGACAACCTGCTTTCCACAGACAAAAATGAGAGACAGGTTCCTACATGCTCCATCAAAGATGTGTTTTAACAACAAGGCTGCATTCAGCCCTCATCACAAAGGGAAACCATGCTTCCTACACAGCTGTGCACAGCTAGGACATGCTCAGGGATGCAGTGGTTAAATGGCTAAGATAGGAGAGTTCCTCATCTAGGTTTGTATTCCCTTTTGTTTTTTGTCTTCCTGCTTTCCTAACAACCTATGCTATCTGCTTAGGACACAGTGAATGGAAACAGAAACACTCCCATAAAGTACTAAATGGTTTAGGGGATGATTAAACCACTGATGGTTTAACTGGCAAGATCAGAGAGGTAGCTGAACCCACTAGGTGAGGTGCTGGGAGTGGGAGGTGTGCCCACTGCATCTGGGAAGATGCGGTCCCATCACCTGATAAAGGTCTTCCCCATCTGCCAGCAAAGGTGGACTTGCCTTTCTCACCATGTTGAGCACTACTGTCAACGGGCAGACTCAACACATCATTGTCTAAGACTACTCAACAGAAATATCACACGGCCAGTGAGAAATGTTTCTCATGAATTAATTGCAAAACATATAATTTCACATGCAGATGTTACAGGGGAAAGGTTTCAACCTCAGATACAAAATTCAACCAGGCCTAAGGCTGAGTTCAAAAGCATGCAAAATCTTACAAGATTTTGACACCAAAGGGTAAAACTGTTAAGGGATTAGTAGTTTTTGCAAGTGCTCTCCAGGACTCCTTGTCCACATCCCCACCTACTGGGTAATGAACACAGGAAAAGTCCACAAGCTCACCCTTTCCAGGCTATCATGTCACATCCCTGACTAACTTCAGGAAAAGCTGTGTAAGACTCATCACTTCCAGCCTGAGGAGGAACATGGGGTCACATTTGAACAAACAGGACTGCTGGGTTAATAGCTCTCATACTCTTAATTTTTGCCTTCATGGAAGATCTGTTGCCTGCTGGAAGGCCTCAGCTGGGATGTCACACTGGACAGCCCTGGAGGGGTCCAGCCTCACAGCAGCACTGGCACTGCAACGAACCAACCTTCTGGCCATGTTGATGCAGATTTTAAAATGATTGCACTTTCTTCACTGGCTTTCAAATCAGGGAATCACAGGTGAGGTCACTCCTGGTAAGGTGGCTATTCCCAGTAAAAGCACTAGAAAGTCCGTATAAAAGATCAAAACAAATGCCTTTTATGCCTTAGTATGATTTATACTTCAGACCATGTAACTTTTACAGGGCTGCCTAGTATTTGATGAATGCATCTCTCTTAACAACTCACATATTTGTCTGATTTACTGCATTGGTCCAACGTGTTATTTTCTACCTTGTAAGAACAACCTTGCTTCTAGAAATCTGCCTGCACGATAAGATCGTGAATTAAATGTGCAGTTATCGTAAAAGACCACACATTTTACAGTAAAATTGGGAAAACTGATTACAGCAATCCCTCCGGAAACAAGAATAATCACATGATAAGACAGTGCTAATGGGAATTTATCATCTCTCATCACGTGTGAAGCTTAGAACAAAGCAGCAATATGTGTGAACTGCATAGCTATTAATGCCAGTGAATACAAGCCAAAAAGCTACTGGGGACTATGAAGAAATGAGAGGAGAGTGGGGAACCTGAACTATCAAACCTAAGCCAATTCAGTGTGCTTCAACCAGCTTACACAGTGAAGCTCATACACAACATTTGTAAATGCTATCCAAAATAACAGCCTCACACCTAGCCATACATCCTATTCCCTCTCTACCTACACTATTTCATTCAGGCTCTATGTCATTCTTTCATTTATTCTCACTATATTTTAGCACCAGGTAAGTCCAAGATCATGAGTATCTGAAGGGTATGTGCATCTGTGTGCCTACATGTCTGCATCTACACACACACTGTCTCATGCACACGTTATTCCTAAACCAAGTATCTAAGAACTGAAACGCATTTTTCTCTTTTCCCCATAAAACAGGCAACCAAAACCTTCCCCATGCTATTTTCTATTTGAAGCAAATAACACTTGACTAAAATTAACATTTTTAAAGTTGTCTTGGGGAAGTGAGTGCCAAAAACCCAAAGTGGCATGCACACAGTTTTAACATGAATGATACACCCACATCCCTTAGGTAGCCGAAAATTACTCTGCATCAAGCCCCATAAGACATATGAAACCCCAACAGGTTAATGGTAGTTGGTGAACTCCTCTGTTCTATTGAATAATGGGTACATTTGCTGGCCTACCATATTTTTCCACTGCCCTGTTTCATAGACAGAAGCTTGGACTTTCAGAAGATTTTTTTTTTTCTCTTCTAAATGAGAATAAAAGGAGATGGCTACAGTTAGGTGGCAGGAGGAAAAGATGAGAGAGGCATCCTACATAAGTACCTGTATGAGTCCTCTGGTGAGCCTTTAAGTGGGAGCTCTTTGTATAAACTTTCCGGCACCCATTAAATTGACAGCGATGAACCCTCTTCTTGTTTTCTGGAGATGCTTCTGTCCCTGTACCTCCTTGCTCACTGTCACTTTGTACACTTTTTATCGTCCCCGCAGTCGCTGTTGCTACACCCACTTTTACAGAGCTGAGTGAAGTCTTCTTGGCTACCAATTTCAATGTCACTGTGCCATCCACCGCTGAGAGAGTCTGTGAGGTTTTTACGAGGTGGCGGCTGAGCTCTGGAGAGGAAGGGGGAGTTAATGAGGTTACTGCATTGAGTTGGGCCTGGTTGACGGCTGTGTAGCCTTCTGTGGAAGAGCTGGTGGACTGCGAGCTGAGGCATGTCTCAGACAGCAGTTTGTCACGTGAGAGGATGATGTCCATGTTGGTGCTTCTGTCACACGTACTCGTCTCCACCGGTAAAAGGATGGGGTCCAGCTGTCGGATATTGTCCTCCGCATCTGGGGCTGAGGAGGCATGAAGGAAACAGTCCAAATCCTCGCCAAAGGTCTCAGAAATCTTCCGCGGCTCAGTCTGAAGGTATCGCTCCAACTCCAGGCATGTCTGCAGAAGGGAGAGGGGAGGGAGAGAAACCGGTGTTAGAGAGAGATCACAGCACACTCTCACCTAGGGAAGGAGAACAACATGGTCCAGAGCCATTCAAAGACAGCACTCATGCACACCAACTCCTTCTTGTGAGATGGTGACACATTAGGAGACATGAAGATTTGGCACTTGTTTGATGCTGCTCTGAGATAGAGTCTGGGAATACCCACGTTTGGTAGCAAGTGTTATAGTAGAAGTGCAGATATAACAACCAGAAAGCATCCACTACATTTTCATTAAAGTCTGTACATTGTTCATGGGTACCAGGGCCTTCCCAATTTTAAGTGTTTTCTGGCTAACAGTCACTTCCATGTGAAATTATCCTAATGGAGCCATCGCCTGGCCATGTACAAACAAAAAGTCACCTCTCCAAATAACTGCTTCCTCTTCCTTCAAAAACATTAACTTTCACTTCAAATTTAACTCAGTGTATTTGGCTGGGGCCCAATCTGTTCCTAAAACAGCACAATTCTGAAGCGTAGCATTTTAATATAGGAAACAAACTTCCAGTGACACTGCAGCTTGTTTAAAGGGCCTGGGAGAAGGAAAGGAGACAGAGGAAAAAAAGGGTCTATTGTCAGTTTTAGGGGGATTGGCACATCTGATTAAAAGGGGCTTCCTCTGTACAGGACACCAGACTTGCACACAAACACACACATAACCCTTATTAAAAAGTAAGTGAAGCTGCAATCAAAGAGGCTGCCACATAAAAACCTGTTCCTGCATCTCCACAGCAGTGATCATCAGCACGAGAATCGGGGGAGTCTCCTACGTGAATGTGCCCTATTATGAGGTGCCCTGAGTTTGCCCCAATAAAGCCTCCAGGCACCATTACACTGCCCGGTGTTCTCCATAGCCAACATTATAAACTTTTATTGTTTATAGAAAACTGTTTGCTGTAGTTTCAGGAGCTTTTAATGGAGTTTATTAGCACTGTTTTTCATTTCTCGCCGCCTGAGAGGATAGCTGGTTAATACCACCACTGTGATTTCACAGGACTTAGATCTAACTAATACTTTTTAGAAACCTCTGAAAACTACTCCTCAGAGAACACTTCTAGAGATATTAGGAAAGGGATTTTAGGCAAAAATTTTGAGTCTACGGGAGCTGGCAACTCAACTACATCTCAATCTGGAGAGTCCGTCTTCTGATCAAGACATAAAAGCGTCGTATGACTAGAAAGGACACAGAGATGTCTGCCTTCTGGGTACAAAGGTCCCACCAACAGGAGAGTAGAGAGGCCCCACTCACAGCTCTCTAGGAGCTGCCAGGTAATTCAGGATTATTACTTTCAAAGCTCTCAGGAAGCAGCACTGCTAGCTGCTGATACAATGTGGTTGGATGACTTTCAGAATTCTCAACAAAATCCGCTACACCGTTATCTGCTGTTCATCTTAAAATAACGGCTGATTATAGATTCGAGCTGTAGAGGTGGACTTGGACAAAAAGTGGCAATATATGCAAGTGGGACGTGCTATACTTCAGCATGCAGGTTATTTTCAGAGGTATGAGACTGTCTGCACAGCCCTGGGAGTAGGACACACCAATTCTACTTGCCTTTAGGAAATTTTCCTTTTTCTTTATAAGGTGCATTTCTGGGACCAGAGGAACACCTTTAGCTGGAAATCTGGTCTCTCCCTAGATAAATCCTAATGGGTTTTGGAAGAAGCTTTCCACCATGCCCCGCAGTCTTTCAGGAATAAACTCCATCACCAGAAGAGGTGATGCTTTTCAGTTCCCCACATCCTGTAATTTGGGCTTTCTGGTCCACTTAGCCTTCATGTAGTGGGGCAGAAACAGGTTTAGGGGCCTAATAAATAAAAGGTTTCCAAAGGAAAGAGCAAGCATAATCACAAATTAGGGGAGGAAAGGGGGGCAGCAGGGGGGAGGAGAGACAAGGACTCAAGGCCATTAAATCTGATGACAGTGACATGAAATTTCAATTGCTGTGGGATCAGAAAGCTGTATGCCAGCTCTGGGCTGCCCGTGGAGGGGAGGCGAGCAGGAGGTGCTGCTCCTTTAAGGCATCACTACCCCACGACAACAATAGTGGGCCTGACAGTTTTTTCCAGCTTCACCATTAATTTTCCATAAAGAGCAGTTTCTCGATGAGCCCTTTTCAGGCAAAGCCTGATGCTTCAGAAACCTGTAATTATTCCTGGCTCCCCCCTCCCGCAGCCACTGCACCTGTGCCATTTCAAGACACCAGCTGGTCATGTCTTGCCTTCTGCCTCTGAAATCCAAAACCAGTGGATCAAGCCCATCTCCCCATAGAGGGGGGAGAAAAACAACTCCAAGAAACAATATACTGAAGTCCCTCCCTTCCACCCCCCTCAGCCTCTCCACCAAGTCAATAGCGGGGAAGAGCCTAGCAACACTGAGCCAGAAAAGCCCTCCACCTAATCTGCATGGCAGACAAAGCCTGGCGAGGGGCTACGGCCACAGCCCTTCTATTACCTCCTGCCGGGGCCCTACCTGCTGCTGCATTTGCCAGAGCAGGCAATTGCAGGCAGAAACAAAGCATCTTTCCCCATATGCACTTCCCAGCTTCTGCCAAGTACCTTATGTGACCTTCTCTCCTTGTGGTCCAAATCACCCTGGGAGTGGTGGGGCATGGTTTAGAAACCAGCCTGCTTTCTTCACTCTTGCCCTGGCATGACAATTTTTAGGTCAACTAGGCCCACCCCCTTGTCTTGAGCTCTGAACTGGAGAAACCAGTCAGGATGAGACCACCAAGGTTCCCCACTCCAGCCTGGTGGACCATCAGAAGAGGCAGAAGAGTCCTTCCATCTCCATTCCCACAAAGCCATTTGCCAGTGAGTGCATCAAATATTACCAAATTTTTTTGTGGGAGCAGCAGGATATTGACCATTATCCACAGAACCCAAACTGATGAATTCAAATGATGGTGAACTCCTGTAGGTCTCCTACTTCCACCACCAGCCTGGTAGGAAAATGGTTCAAGAACACCTAAGACAGGAGTGAGCTGCTCTTGTCGTAGTTCTGCTTGGATGTCCAGCTTCTCCTTAACCACTAATGCAAGAGAGGGAGCTTTGTGTAACAGACGTAGTACACGTCACACACGACATTAAGTCCAACTACATTGCAGGCAACTTGGTGGGTGTAAAACTTTCTTACCCAGTGCCTGCAGGATTAACAGCAATAAAGGCTTTAAAAACTGCAGTTGGAAGAAGAAGATGGCTCCCTTCAGGAATGTAAGAAGATCCATAAGACTTCTGGTTGCTGTCAAGCCAGTTTCAGAGGCTAGGGATAAAAAGTGACCCGCTACTTCAACCCACCTGCCCTAACTAATGAGGGTCATTCTCCTTGCACCTTGCTCCTCAATTTAACCAGTTAAAAGAAATGATGATTCATGGCTGACAAATAATAGGATGTGACTTTACAAGACCCCATGTACTTGCAGAAAGCCAGATAGAAAAGGCTGGCAGTCTGGCAGTGGACAATGGTATCAGAGCCTCAGTCTGATTTTTCAGTTTTGGATACAATTGAAAAAAGGCTCACTTCCCCAGCAAAGGAACATTTCCACCACTTGCAAGAAACACTCTGTGTTTCCTGCCTGTAACTCTGAACATCTCTCCCCATATTAGAGTATCATCCCATTTCTCTGGGGCACATAAAGCAGGAGAATACATGTAAACTGCACACCATGACACTTCCATGTGCAGTACCAGATCCTTCAGACAGTACAAGACAGCTACTGTAGTTGTCCTATGCCTGGTAAGGACCTACTTCTTGTCAGTCCTTTCAGAGTTTGCAGTAGCACTGATCCAGGAAAACTCAGTGTTCAGTATGTCTGTCAATTCAGAAAGGTATGACCTCTAATCTAGCGGTATTCTTACCTCTAGAGCCCATCTAAAGCTCATCTACTGAAAGTAGAGATTATTTACCAAACACATTGAGTATGCTCACCACTGTGAAATACAACACAAGAGAAACCCAGCATGTGCCTCTGATAGTAGAGATGTGGTGCATGTGCCATTTTCAGCAGAGCTTAGCACCCACGTAACTCTGAAGCCAGCAGAAATCAAGACAGTTTGCCTGCTAACTGCACCAACAAGATGACAAACCTCAGACTTTGCAATCCCTCCCAGACTTGCAGATACTCAGCTGGGCTCAGAGAGCCTGTTTTAGGGAGTCTGTCAGATGTCCAGGTTAAAGTGCAACCCAGAACATTCAAAATCCAGATATGAAGGAGCTGGAGTCACCACTCATGATGTTGATGTTTGACTTCATTACACTCCCCCAGAGAGGAGCCGGGAGGAAGGCTCTAGCTGTGACCACCTCCATCATCAATGTGCCAAGCCTCAAGGCAGTGTAAGGTACCTGATGTCTCTGCCTCCCCTTTAGAGAATGATGGGGGGAAGATGTGGCTGTAGGCCAGGAGTCTTTGCAGGGACACAGGTTTGGCATCTGGGTTCAGGTCCAGACAGCTCTGGAAAACCTAATTCCAACTGATGACCCAAGATGAACTCCCAGTTCCCAGGGTATAAATCTAAACCTGCTCCAATGAATTGCACAGAACTAGTCTTGGTTGACAGCCATGTTGTGTATTGGAATTTGACCCACACATACAGGGTTTTGAAAAATCACAGGTCACTTAAGAAGCACCTGCCCATGCTGTGAAGTCTTAAACTCCTGGGCATTTTGCATAGTTAAAGACAGGACAATATGGCAACAGTAAAGTTCTGCCAAGGGTGAAAAAAAGCCCAAACATTTATAATAATTTGAGGACATAAAGTCAAGGAAGATACCTTATCAATATATTCACTGGGTCCCTCTGTTTTATTGATGTTCAAGTATTTTACAGCATCTTGATTCTGAATTTTTCTAGCAGATCATGAGAAGTTCTTATCTGGAAGTGCTAGTTACTTCTAAGTGCCATTTTACTGCAGATATAATTGGACATCAAGCA
Source organism: Scytalopus superciliaris (assembly GCA_013400415.1). Lineage (NCBI taxonomy): Eukaryota > Metazoa > Chordata > Aves > Passeriformes > Rhinocryptidae > Scytalopus > Scytalopus superciliaris. The sequence continues at coordinate 106,996 of VXBX01006682.1, forward strand.
CTGGATTTGGAAGTTATCCAAAACCTAATTAAGAGGTTGGATACTTAGAGCAGACTGTGACAGAGAGTGAAAATGTCGAATGTGGTTGACAAGCAGATCTGATCTACCCGCTCTGTTTACAGTACTTGGAAGGATTCTCTTTGTAATTTACACAAGCAAAGCAGAATTATACATGCAATAGTGAAGGTCAAATTTCAACCTCCATCATGACCCCATTGCTTTCCACTGGCAGGTAAAAAAGGGGCTTCATATCTAACTCTAAATAACTGTGAAAGTCTCAAGACTGCAAAGGAAGAGAAAGTATCCTCAACCTGAGGACAACCCAAAACAGTAATACTAAGGTCAATGCCCACTGCAGTTCACTCAAGCTCAAGCAAACAGTGGCACCAAGTCCAGTGCCTGGTGTCAGTGTTGCATTCTGCAGCAAGACAGCAAAAGCTTTGAGCTACAGCAGCACTTGAATTGCTGATACCAGAGGCAGAAATTGAACTGGATGTTTTGGGGTTGCCCCGAAGTTAAGAAGCGTAAGAGATTCAAAACCTACCTGTCTTCCCTGAAATGCCATAGTATTTTTTTATCTTGACCCTAAAACAAGATTTGAAAGATGTGTCTCCTTCCCACTGCCAAAAGCCTTCATTACTTCCTGAACAACAACAACAAAACCCAATACTCTTGCCCATCTATTCCAAGACTGTCATCTGTTCCCACCCAGCTGCCAAAACCTCCAGCTTTTCCTCTTGGCAACCTCTACTGGGCAGTTGCTAGTCATGAAAAAGCTGCAGCACATCAGAAGCTTAACATTTGGGACAGCATAAAATAAACAGAATTTTAGTATTAGAATAAGTAGTTTTGCAAAATACACTTGGGGAAAATGGAAAACCACGGCCTGAAATGAATGACTAGTAAGAAAAGGTTTCAGGCAATTACAAATAATCTATAATGCAAAGGTTTTAAAACAAAACTAGACACGTGCAAGCACATCTTGCCTACGGGCCTCATAGTTCACTGGGAAAAAAAGAGCTAAAATCACTTCTCAGGTACAATAATAAGACACATATTGAAGTTAACTTGTGGTAAATATCTGCATGCATGTTCCTAATCCCTTGTATATATGAAGCAAATCAAGTTAACTGGATGCTCAACTAACAGGGTTTTGCCAAGATCAAAAAGCAGGCACAGGCATAGTCAGCAAAGACAATATCATATGCAAAGACTTGTTTTCCTGCGGTAGCTTCACCATATGCCTGAGCCATCGGGCCAGTCCTCTTTATCACCGGCCGGATGAGCCACACCAGCCACCAGAGTCTGCAATGGGCAAGACTATTAATTCTTGACTGTGCTACACAGGACTCAAGCCTCAGTTTGCTAATTTCTTCAATACAATAGTGGCCTGTGCCTGTTTTCCCTCTTGGTCTCAACCCAAAGAACGAACCGTTAAGGAAATGTCTTTAGCCAAACCAGCCCCATTCAGTGCACGAGAGCACTCTTAATAAACTCTCCTACCACGACCCAGATGGCTTTCTCCCTGAATGTTCTCCACTCCTCTTATACTTCTCCAGAGTATAAGAAATGCTGAAATCAGGAGCCTCAACCGCATTCAGCAAAAATACATTTTAAACTAAGAAGTTCTGTGGGCTTAAAGGACAGAACCACTACCTTCACATGAACACAATTCATTTCCCTGTTGCTCTGGGGCATGATGTAAACGGGGTTATCAAACTCTGATCAGACTCTAATGCTCAAAGGATCAAAATCCATTTAACCATAAATTAGCAATTTTCACCGGTAGAAGTGGGTGGTAAAACAAACGCCTCAAACAGAAAAAAAGTCTGAATCCATAGCTATAACCAAGGAGTCAAAATCAAGATTTGTTCCCAAAATTAGTGATTAAAAAAACAAAAAAATCTTTATCTGGCAAACATTCTTCTAAATGGACAAGCCAAATTTGCACACTAAAAATCTGTGGTATTTGGGCCCTAAGCACAGAGAATTTCAGTGCACTGGTTATGAGATACTGAACAAAGGACTGCAGCTAAGCGTGGCTGAATTTGATAGGCATCTAGATTAAAAAAAAAAAAGAAAAAAAAAAAGGATGAAAGAAATCTGCAAACATTGAACCAGGGCTTTGGAGAGCTTTTGTTATTTTTTTGACTGTTTAATAAATATAGGAAAAATATCTGCAACCAGTCATAACAGCAAAAAATAGCATCAATGTCAGCAAAGGATTACGGATAGCCAAATCAAGAATTCAGAAGTGCTGGCAGTCCATTGTGCTAGTATCAAAATATGATAAAAGCCATGTGTGCTAGTACACCATCACATACCCTGCGTGCTGCCATGCAGTCCAAACAGCAAGTAGCCATACAATGATCATTTGAGAAATCATATATAAAGCAAGAGGGTTTCAAAATGTTTCTGAAGAGAGCATTTATTTATACAACAACCTTGGGTAGCTTTGAGTGAACTGGCCAGTGGCCCTCACTGCAAACTTTTCTAACTTCATCAAGTGTGTATTTAACCTGTTGTCATCCAGTTTGGAAGCAGCTTTAATTTAGCATTATAAATAGCAAAAAGGCACAATTAGCTCCTTGAATTGCCAGTCCTAGCTCCCACTGAAATCAAAGGATCAGGTTCAAAGCATGCCCCAGAGTGTGGTAAACTTCTCACAGGAAATGGATATGCAAGAGCAAATGCTGACGGCTGTGGAATGTACAAAGCAGAGCAATATTTTAGGTCTCGATCCTCAATTAAGATTCATCCTTAGAAAGTATTGCAGTGGGGTTACACAGCAGAATTGGATTCCTTGTAATTACTCTGGTTAGGTTCGTGAATGAAAAAATGCACTCTTTAGAGATGTTTTATTAACATCCAGAGATAGCTTAACATTTCTGCTCAACAGCTGACACAAATGTATACACCAGTTGTGTTGGCGCACTCTCAGGCAACAGCATATTCATAAGCACAATTCATCACAATTAGCTTATTAAACCAAACCTGGAGAAGAGATGTGATCAATACACTCAATATACGGTTTCGTAAGAGTCCTGGGTTGTGAGTCATCTCGTCTGCTCTGACCTAAAAATATATTAAACAAGAGGATGCGTAACACTGAATTCCTAACCCAAAAACGTGCAATTCCTCATCCTGACTTTGTGTGATCAACATCTTTGTGCTGGTACTACTGTATCTACCTTGTACATGACGCCCATTCATTATCACATGTCAGGGCTGAAAAACCTTTTGTATGTTCCCTTTTGTATTATTTTTGGCTGTGGGGAGGAAGAGGTGGGGACCTGTCTGGGAAACAGGAAGCAGGAGGAAGGAGGGGAATGTATTGTAGAATAAGGGCAGCACAAAAAAGAAGAAAAGAGCATTTATACCACTTCTAAATGATAATAAACATATAGGACCAAAGCCTGCCTCCAGCCATGTGGGGAGCAGTGAGCTGTTTGGCTGAAGTTTAAACTTTAATGGGACACAGCAACTGTCCAAGCACATTTACAAAAAGCCATTGGCTGGCTTTTTTCTTTGATTTTTTTTTTTTTTTTTTAAATCATTTGGGCAATTTGTTATCTTACACGAGCAAGAAGATGCATGTGCTACTGTGATAAATATGCCAATCTGGGCAAGGAAAAGAGAAGACAACAGACTTGAGTTTCACTGTTGCACAGAGAAAAAAAACTCAGTCTAGAAACAAAGCGATGGGAAGCACAACCGGATTCTCAGTTGGGGTAAATCAGCACAGAGCAGCCCTGATTTCATGGTTCCTGTTTACATCAGCTGAGGACCTTGCCAACACTCAAACTCCAAGAAATTCTGCTCTTGATTAGCCCCATCTAACTCTGTGGCTTACACGAAGCAGAATTCTACATGTTTTTTGATGGCTGGAGATGGTTATTTTATATTACAAATCTTGCCTACTTTATTAGGAACAGTGTGACCCAAATGGAAAAATAGGAAGAACTTAAAAACACCACCAGCTTCAGACTTCCTGATATCTGGACTTGTTTCTTTTCTGTCCCTCTTTTTCTTTTTTTTTTTTTACTGGTTTTTTTTTTTCCAAACTTTTAGTGGTCTATTATATAGAATGTTCATAAACAGGTTTCTGCCACTTCTAAGCCAGAGTTTTCATTATCTGTGCACAGAAACAACCACCTTCATGCTTGAATATTCCACTGCAAGTAAACGTGCACTTTAAAGCCAGGTGCTGTCCAAAGGATGCTCCCTTAAAGTCAAGGGTGTTTTTCCATTGCTTTTCTTTTCTACACTGCTCTGCCAAGGCTCTTATTCCAGAATTGTAGCTACCAGAGATTTTGATCAGCCTCAAAATCTCACAGGCAGTGCACTCAGGCTGTTACACACCCTGATAAAAGCAGCATGGCCCTCTTTAACAGCAATTTGCCACAGCACACTGGTGAAGAGCCTTACCAGGAACCCAGTCAGCTGCCCACAGACATCTGAGGAGACCTGTATCCCCAAAATACATTAGATCAAAATAAAAACAGGAGATCTGGCATGGCCTTTTGTGGATATCATTAGCAACTCCAGGTGCACTGTCAGAAAGGCTCATGAGATCAGCCTCATGTCAGCACAGCTTCCAGCACGCTGTACAGGTACTGTTTGCAGCGTGGCGTGCGAAGCCAGGACATCCCATCAAGAGCCCTGCCATTTATTGACTTGAGAAAGCTCTGCAGGTCAGATCCCAGCTGCTCAGAGTCAGCACACCTCTGTGAGCCAATTTACACGGCCACGGCTCTCACACTGGCTCATGGGACACCCACCCAGTTGTTATGATTTTAATATGCTGCAATATGAAAGTGCTATTTCAGGACAAAGCTATTAATAGCAAGGAAGCCAGAAAGTAGCCTAGAAGGAATGCAGTGTTTTGGCATTCCTGGAAGATACGACGACTTCCCAGCATACAAGAAACCACCATGGTTAATTCAAGATGTTTCTGTGCACCAGCCTGTCTTTTGTTACTGTATGATAAGCCACCATGACATGCCTTCACAGGGATGCCCTGTATGGGTACCAGCAAACACCCAAGTCCACAGAGACCACAACGCTGAAAGGCCCAAAGGGTGGTGCTTTGTTACTCCAAGTAGACTGGTGAAAAGCAGAGGCTGGGTGCTGTGATGAAGCATCAGCAGAAAGAGGTCAGGAGAAGCTCTATGCTTCCTGAAGGAAGTGAAGGGTGGGAAAGGACCTGTTTAAGTCTTTCTCAGAAATCTGTCTGATTCCAGTACCTCAGAGAGGCTCTAGTTCTCAGCCTTCCTTCTCCTACAAGCACTCTTTCCCTATCTTGTTTCTTGATACTGCATCTCCTCAGCACTACTCTTTACTTGGGCAGGAGCCTCAAGGCAAATCACTGTCCCTCTTCATGCTCTCTCTTAAACCTTCTGTTTCACCTGGAAAAATATTCTTGGAAATGTATTAGAGAATACTGTGGAAAATGCCAGACCCTGCCGCAAGTTTATGTTGGCACCTTTCCACCTAAAATTAATTGGGAGGGTTCCCAAATTAATTCCAGGTACATCACTGAGCACAACACTCAGCACCACCTTGCAGAGATTCTGCCCTATGAAGGCATCTCTCCACTGGCAAGGCTCCTGGCACCCCTTCTGCCTGCACCCACACTGCTGAGAGGCTCTCCTTGCTCTCCAGCCCCATTCCTAAATATCCTCCTTGAACAAACCAAATGAAACTCAACATCGTGTCTTTCCCTGAGAGGAAATGGCAAAAATGATGTTGCCAGGAATTGGAAGATGTCATGTCCAAGCACCACAGCCTTACCATTAAACTGCCACAGAGAGCTCCAGCTCACTACCCGACATGCACTGCAGGGAACTGTGTCCCTCACCACTCTCCAGAAAGGAAACAAACAAAACCCACTTACCAACAAGGAAGAGAGGAAACACATTTAGTCATTATAAGCCCAGCAGTGGACATTTTATCTGGCATATTTCCAACTCAGACATTTTAAAAATGTAGTTAGTTTACCTTAAGTGTTCTATTTCCCCCGATTTCCCTTTTCCACTCTACTTAAGCCCATAGAGCATCTCCCCGAGATAAGCCTGCCTTTGTGGTTTGGCTTTATAACACTCCTTCCCTCTATTGTCTTTCTGAGATCTGATTGAAGTCTCCAATGTCATGGTTTGAAAGACTATGGCCAGGTTCTCCTAGCGTGGTTTGTGGGAAGAGGACTAGTGGGAACTGAGGAATGACAGCCTCTCCAGCCGCAGGAGGAGGGGGTAACCAAACTCATGGTGTAACCAATCCTTCCTGTCTGTTGTTTATCATCGATACTGTTTAACTAAAGCTGTTTTTAGGGGCTCTCATAAGTGGAGTCTGTAGCCAGCTACTCATCCCAAATGCTTCAGACCTCTGTCACCATGCTCTCGTATAACCCCTGCAACAGCAAACACAAAAATTGTGTTTCCCCAAGTACAAATCACAGCTTTCAGAAGCTGCAATTTTATTTTGGTTATAAACATACAAAGGTAGCCTCTATGGTGGGAGAGGAGGAGCCTCACAAGCAACCACAGGCTGAGCCTGTTTTGCAGGGAACATTCCTGGGAGCACTTTGTTGCTTTGCCTCAAGCCGGCTCTGCTTCCCAAGGGGTTAGCTTCCCAAGTAGTTGTGCTTCCCAAGTCATCGCATGATATCAGAGCTCAGGTGAGAGCCAAAATGCCCTGTGGTGCCCAAGGCTGCTGGAGGGATCTGCTTCAGATGCCACAGTCCAGGAACTGGGACTCAGAACTGCATGCAAAGCGCTTCTTTAGCGATAGCCAGCACTACTGGCAGCCTATGCATTGAGGACAATTTTCAGGCACCACTTGTGACTTGGTTGCCACTCTGAGCCCCTGCAGAATACATCACACCCCTTCTGAACACATGAGCTCTGCTCAGAGCGCCTCAGAGGTGCTCCTACTGTCACCAGAGCAAGCTTCAGGGGCTTTGCTCCATTTCAAGTGTCTCTAACCCTTCCCTCCTCTGCAGATGTCCCATCACTATCCAGCACCAAGCTTCCGACACCTGTCAAAGAAGCATGATAAAAAATTGCCCCTTCAAGCCCTGAGTGCCCCCAGGCACTTCAGTCCTCTTGTCAAGCCTGCTAATGTGTCCCTTCCCTGCCACAAGTAATGATGCATTCCTGGAAGCAAAAACTGCATTAAAAGTCTTCTTTACATGTGAGCTAAGTGCTTTCTTTGCCTCATACCATTTTTAGTCATAAATATAATATCAAGGTGATCGTGTTCTTCTCAGACTATTCAGAGTGTTCTGTAAGTAAAACCTGCAATTGGCAGTTTATCAGATGGAAAAATAAAAGCCACATTTGGTTTCTCCCTACACTTAAAAATGACCACGTGCAGTCTCTGAAACAGACTGATCTTTTTAACAAGGTCACGAACATCAGCTGAGGGGGCGGGAGGAGAAATAAAACCACCCTGCACATGTTTTTCCTCCTGTGCTGCTTTCTTACTGATGTTTTGCTCACTTTCTAAGCAAAAAGGAAGCCTCTCCTGTTCCCATTACCCTGTGTTTATCCACATTCCAGCAGCCAGTGGCTGCTCCTCCAGGCACTCTCCAAGGGCAAACAACTGGATCTCTCACCACAATGCAATTCTGAACTTGAGCCACATCCAGCTCTGAGTGGGAGTGAGGTGGGAGCCCTGTGAGAAGAAGCAATAGAGGCAGCGGATGGTGGGGCACCATGAAATCTTTTGAAAGCGTCACTCCTGCAGGCTTAGACAAAAAGCACAGCACACCCCTGGCCTAGTGAAAGGCCTGGAAAATGCACTTTAGGAGGCACAGCCTTAGGAGTCAGAATAAATCCTCCCAGATGTCCCTGGTGACAAAGCAGGCCAATTTGATCAATACAGCAGCATTATTAACACTGTGCTGCCTTACATGAGGACAGTCATATGTTCTTGCCTCTGCTAAGTGTGGGGGAAGGGGTGCAAACTCCTACAGCAATTCACAGGGGAAACGTCTCTCTCAGAATCATTAAGACTGCACAAAGAATCTCTTACCCGTTTTCATGGAAGCTGCTTTTTTGGGAGAGCTCTGCTTCATTAGTATTGATCAACCCCGGGTGAAATCCCAGAAATAGTATGTGCTTTATGGTTTTTCTCAAAAAGAAATTTTGTTTTTAACTACTTTAGAATCCCTATCTTCAGGCTTTTTTTTTTTTTTCCTGCAAGCATGAGTACCCTTCCTTTTGGGGGCTGGGTAGAGACACATAAATGTAGGTGGTTAATGACAGAAGGCAGGACTTCATGATTAGCAAATTTCATACACTGATTATGAGAATTAGGGATTGAGTTAAGTTCATTTGGATTCAAGCAGAAATAATGGCAGCAAAAAGGTGTGTATATATATATA
>VXBX01006683.1:604-12357 GCA_013400415.1 Scytalopus superciliaris
AATGTTACATGTGAGGGGGGGGGGGGGGGAGGGGGATTCTGTAGAAAACAATATAGTGCAATTGTCATCTAATCACATAGATAAGCATATTGTTAATCAGTCTATATTTTGCTAAATATATGAAGCAAAATATGAAAAAAGTTGGCATTTTCTATTTATGTTTATAAATCAAAAAGTTTTCTGTTCTTGCAGACTCCGTCCATTACTTGGAGGTAAAATCAATCTTAACTAAATTTAGCTTAAATTAGCCTCTATTGAAATTTAAATTTTATATACATATTTCTATATAATTGGCTTTTAGTCATCTTTCCTGCTGTGTGGGGTTTTCAGTGGGTTTTTTTGTTTGTTTGTTTGTTTTTTTGTTTGGTTGGTTGAGGGTTTTTTTGTTTGGTTGGTGGGTTTTGGTTGATTTTTTTGTTTGTTTGTTTGTTTGGTTTTTTTTTTTTGGTTTTGGCACTTACCATTCCCTTTAATATAATTATAGTGATTTTACATGCAGGAGCCCAAGCACATATTCAGTGTGTGTAGGCATACTCAGGTTGCCTGCCATCCATTCAAAGGGCTACAGAACATGAAAGTGTAATACTGTCAATTTACAACAGATTAACACAGGACTTGCATACGTTTATGAATTTCAAGAGACTTTTGACAAGTTACAAAACTATAGCTGCAATGCACAAAATTACATTTTCACTTGAAAAACCTTACAAAAAAAAAAAATTATGAGAAAAAGATGAATCCGTAACGTGTACTTTGATGACACTGCGCATAAGCATTAATATTTGATACTAGTAAAATTAGATATAGAAGAAATACATGAGATTTTATTTTCTGAATATAATATGCATGTGTAATTTCCTGACAATCTTGCCTTGACTATCTGTATTTCTCTTTTTTTATTTCGTTGATTTATTTCATCCCCTATCACCCCTAAGCTGTTTCCTTTTTACAAGTGCTGTTCACCAGCAACATTTTGCCTGTTCTTCTAAGTAGTTATGAATTGTTTTTCTGACTTTTTTTGGTGGAAATACATTATTTTGCTTTAATTTTAAAATTAAGTACAATGTCTATAGTGTAAACCACATATAATTATTGGTGCAATTGCAAGCCTTTTTTCCCTTTGTTTTGGAGAATTAAGGAAAAAAAATTAGTTAGCGTCTCTGATAGTTTTCAACATACTTAACTCCCAGGAAGAGTGAGAAAGGCAGGTAGCAGCCCTTAGGCTTCAGAAGAGCAGACTTTGGCTTGTTCAGAGTAGGTGGGTGGGCAGCTTGTCATGTGAGGCTGCCCAGAAGGATAATAGAATTTAAGAATACTGGTCATGGAATGTTACGGCATTGCCCAGGCATGCACACATGGATTTAGGAAAGCCAAAGCTCAGCTTAACTGGAAAATGGTCACTGACATGAAGTTATTTAAATCTATTATTATACATAATTTCCTGTCTTCCGGAAGAGTTGTACTACAGTCACTTAAATTCATGGCTTTCAGAGTGATGAATAAGGTATTTTAATACTTCGACATTCTGATTAAATGTTCCAATAACAAATTAGGATTATAGGCTTGCTATTTAGTGTCCTGGCAATGACAGACACATGCTCATGATAATCAAGTTTAACTGTAACCTTTCAAGATAGCATATGATTTATTTTATAAAATATGTTTCTTCCAAATTAAGAAATGATTTGCATTTATTTCCTTTTCTGTTCCTTCCCACAGAAAGTAGAAATCTAATATTCATGAGGTGTCAGCACATTACTCGTGCTAACAGCATTACTTCAGTTATGATCCTCTTTTTACAAGGATCTCCATCACAAGTGTACCATTAAGAGAATTTTTTGCTCTCTAGAAATCCAGTACAAAATTTGTATTATTTCTTTAAAACTAAAATCACTCCTCTCCCCACCACTGCTGGTAGAACATATTATAATTTTTTCTTCTTCATTATTCTGCCATTTTCTCTATGAGAAACTCTACAAGTTTGCAGGACAGTATTCATCCAGATGTCGTGGGTTCGACCTTGGCAAAATGCCAAACCCCCCCAAGACCCACGCAGTCCCAGTGAAAGGAGGGAAAGAAAAAAAACCTGAAACTGGAAAAAACTATATACATATATTTACAGGAAAGTTACAATACATATACATACAAATATAAGAAAAAAACAACCAACAATAACTTCATCCAGAGCTGTCCACACCAATAACACGCATATTCCCCCACCCAAAACCCACACGAAACAAAACTAAGCACGTTTCTCTGAAAGAGCACCCAGCAAAGCAGTATCAAACAAAAGTATTTACTTCCCAGAGACCAGAACTGCTGTGGGCATCTCAGCAGGGAAGCGGCAAGGTCTGTCGTTCTGGGAGCAGCAACAGCGAGTCTTCAGATCCACACTGCATGGAGAGAGGGAGGGCAAGAGAGAGAGGATACCTCCCCCACTAGATTTATACTCAACTTGACGTCAGATGATATGAAATACCTCTTTGGTTGCTTAAGTCAGGTGACACTTGCCCCTCTGAATCTACGGAGTGCCCCATGGCCCAAAACACTGAGGCCTGCTAAATTTGGTTTCAGGCCTAACTAAACTAAGGCCTTAATCTAAGTTTTGGGGGTTTATCCAACCCATCACACCAGAGAAAATTTGAACAGAAGCAAATAAAATACTATTCTAGTAGCAGGAAAAGTGTATTCTTGCTCCTTTCTGACATTTTTATTTAATTTTCTTCCTAAGTTAAAAAATTAGATAAGTGGAAAGAGGTCAATAAAGTAAAAAAAAGCAAATTAATTAAATCCCTTAACTGTGAAAAATTGGACTTAAATCTAGGTGAGAGACTGATATTATTTGTATTTTTTGAATGTTATTTTGTCACATTATTAAAACGAGTTTTGCCTTCTAATCGAGGGAAAAAACCTATCAAAGTAGGCATATATTTGGTAAGAAAGATCAGGGTCACTTCCATGCTTCACCAATCCCCAACAAAATGTTCTGGGTGTAACTATTTCATTATCAACTCTGTCAAATGCCCCTTAAGTTATCATAACTACATGTCAGCTGACATAATTAAATATCTTATAACTGACTGTAGATCTTCCACCAAGAAAATGCAAACCTTTGATAAAATGTTAAAAAAAAAAAAAACAAAACCAAAACCAACCCTACCACAAAAAAACAAAAAAAAACAAAAAAAAAACCAAAACAGAAAACAAACAAACAAACAAAAAAACCCAAAACACTACATACACATGCACACACACACACACACACATACACACAAATTATTATAGCAACTTCTTGAAGAATAATTCTGGGACAAGTCACAAAATTATGAATGTCAAATGGCTTCATGACTGTTTCACATATGTTCTCTATAATGATATACTCACATTGCCCTAGTTTTGCTGTCACTCTAAAATTACTTTCACATCTGTTTTTGACAAATGGAGCTGTGCTTTTACATTAGGCAGATGAAACCAGAATCAGATCCAAGAAAAATGTTAAGCACAAAGTAAGCTTCTCATACAGCTGATGGATTCAGTATTTATTAACTGAATAGAACTGGCAGAAGACTGCATAGCATGTAAATGTAAAATCATCCTTAGCTAGATTAAACCATTTTATAGTTTGTTTTTGATGAGTTAATCCTTTTCAAATACATGGCTAAGGAGAGATGCTTATCTGAACTGATAGAGCTAACTTTTCTGTTTTATTTGATAAAATATTTTGGATTAAATGGGAAAACCCTTCAATTGCAAGAGTCAGTTATTAAAAACACTGTAATGACTTCAATTATTTCAATTAGGCATGAAGCTGCCTCTGTATGTACATTTTGCTTTGGAAACTTTTGATTTGTCAAATTGATTTTGAAGTGAACTACACATTAGATGTCTTTGTAGCTACAGTGGTTAGATAGGAAAAGAAAAAAAATAATTTAATAAAATAATTTAATCAGGAAGTTGTGTGGCTTGACCTTAAAGCTGTTTCTCAAGAGCAGCCCAACAGTTTGGATTTAGCATTTACTAGTTACAGAGGTCTATCAAAATTATTAGAATAGGTGTGATGTCATATTCTTGTACAGAAGTAAGCTAAACCTAAAACAAATTAAGTAATATTCACATGGATGTTTAACAACTGCTGTTACACCTAAGTCAGATAAATGAAGGAAAAGGCAAGTGTATGTGCAGAAGTCCTGCAAACTCACTGTCCTGAGACCTCGGAGATTTTGAACTTTGGCTTTATAATAGCAATGGCAAACCATATCTGCTCATCTACAGGCTACAGAGATCTGTGAAGTCTGTTAATGTTGAAAATTCGTATTTCATAGTTAGTACAAATAGAATAGGGTAGAATGTGACAGGTTTTACTTGCCATTCTAAGAATGATTTGTGTGCTTTAGCCAATATATATTTAATGTTAATGTACAGAAATATTATTCAGTGAATGCCAGCTACCATTCATAGCAAATGCAAACATCTTTTGCCTGTAGAATCATACTATCAGTTGTCGATCTAGTCAAGCATCACATTTTCTATGGACAAAATAGTACAGGAGAAATATACAAATGTAAAATAAGAACAGAAACTGCTATAACTGCCTATAACTGTTTGATTTTTGTTTTATTCTAGGCAGGTGTGTCTTGCTGCTGAGAGGAAAATGAATTTAGGCAAGTGCTTTATCTCCTAACTACTGTTTAATAAGGAAGCAGAATCACACAGATGGAAATATACTTTTTGTCTTTCTTTGTGACAGAAAGGACAACAGAAAATGTCTTCAGGATAAATGTAAACTGCATAAGTGGTGTTTCTAAGTATGTGCTAAATGAGCAGATTATGCTATTCTTTCACTGTTCTCTCCAAACTTTCTGTGTAGTTAACACCAAGTAACTTCTCACACTGTGTATGTGATTTGTTTGGGACCTACATGTGCAAGAAGAGCAGGTGCATGGCCCAGGGGTCTGGAACCCAAGTTCCTAAAAGTTAGTCATTGCAATACTTTGCATTATGTCACCTACATCCTCTTGGCTCTTTTCCCAAATTCCTCATAGTGCAATGAAAACAGAAGCAGGTAAAAGATTGTCTTAATACTTCCACTCAGAGAGAGAAATGCAATCTTTATGTCAGTTTTATCACCCCTGAGCTGGCCTTAATCTTGTAGGCTGCAAGACCTGCAGAACTATCTTTTCTTTCATTTAAGTTATGTTTTTTATCAGTAGGTTTACAACCCTTAATAAGACTATAATTGTACAGGACAGTTTAACTCGTTGTGTAGTGGGTGGCATCCCTAAGAATCCACTAGAGAATGGCAAATTTAAATGCGGATTCTGATTTCAGATAATATTTCCCCTGATATTTGTTGGCAAAACACACAACAAAGAAACACTCTGGCTATATACCCTGTAATTTGACAGAAACAAAGAGATTAGGATATAGTATATTAAATATAATTAAAATATGGGGAAAAAATCCTCCTATCAATAGAAAAGATTTTTTTTCTGTGTTATCTGTCTTTTAAATGTTATCTATTAAAAGGAAATAGTTACTTAAATGATCTGTTTTCATGAGATTTTATGAGATACTTTGTTATAAGACTGAAAAAAAAGCATCAGGATACATGTAGAAGGCTTAGAGGAACCCAAAACTCAAATATATACTCAAACCTACATATCCATTACATATTTTCATGTATGACCTGACCCAAAGCTAACTGAAATTTAGACTTGCTTTCTATTTGTTTCAGTGAGAATCAAAGTATGGTTCTTACTTAGAAATTTCTTACTGAGAAATTTTGCATTACAGTGTTTGCAGACTGAAATCCAAGGTTTTATAACAGCTACTCTGCAGTCCACAGTGTGGGAGTCTGAGATTTGTGTTAATGATGATTCAACTCAGAAATTACATTTCGTATGGAAGTATGTTTTTTCTGTCCAGAGGCCTTCTATTTAATGTGATCATCATACTATATACTTTGATATACCTTAAGCAATCTTTGCAATGTTAATGAAAAGTAAATTTCAAATAAATTATAACAATACTTTAAATGAACTGGAAACTTGAACTTGTTCTTACAGATCATGTTAGAAGACATGCTGGGGCTTTCTCTCCACCTTATTGCACATTATGTAAACTTGTCTTGGCTAAACATGTTCTTGGGAATAGAGAAGGAAAGTATTAGCATTATCTCTAAAAAAACCCACCCAGTTAATTTGAAGATTCTTGTCTTTTGTCCAAATATACATTCAGATTAAAGTATCTATTCTATAAAAATAGCTTTATATTTATGATAATTAAAATATTCCCAGACTTTCCTGTGCTATGTATTCATATAGAAAAAAAATTGTTTGTGGTGGCAAAGAGATAAGAATCATCTGGATTTAGTTTATAATGGTGGGATAGTAAGTCATATTAACAATGAGAAAGTTTTTAATTTAGCTGAATCTAAACTGTTTAACCTTCAACTAGATGTCTTGCATTACTGCATAATCATTTCAATGTTTCAATTTTTTATAAATCAAATACAGTAGTAAAAGACTAACAGTACTGTTTCAGTGCTTTAAACTTCAGACATTTTTAAACTTAGGCCTCTATTTAATGTTTTACCTGTGTTTTTTTTCTTTTGTGAGAAAAAAAATGAAATGTCATTCTATTTAATAAATAAAAGTAACAAATTGCAGTTACCTTAAGGCTACAAGATGTTTTTTAGTAAAAGTGAGAAGCAAAATTTCTAAGTCCTATTTCTATGCTTTATTATTAAAACATGCTGTCTCATAAGAAGATAAAGGAAACAGAATCGACAGCCAACTCCTTTTTTCATGAAAAACTTATTTTCTAAAAAAAAAAAAAAACGCTAGAGTAAATATTTTCAGGAATACCAATGCATCCCATACTGAATATCTCAAGAGTGTCAGACTGAATCCTAACTCTTTCCTTTTTCAGTCTTCTTGATTCTCACAATGGTAAAACACTGGAAGACCAGAAAGTAATTAGAAAAGATTAATCCTTACATTTTTTCCCAAAGTATCTCTGTAGGCCACAGCTGCAGGTGATGATTATGATGAATATAAGTGATGCCCATTCCATTACCTGTTCTGTATAACCTTCAGAAAGAGTAGTGAGAATGGTACCAAGATGATAGGCATAGCAACAATGGTCAGTTATGGCATCATGGAGGTGTAAGTCCCTGCAATGGTTGTCTCTGTTGTTTTCTTTGATGGGCAAGGGCTCAGGAATTGCTTTAGGGGTCAGCAGTTCTTCCCTGTAGGGCAGGAAAAGTGTGGGTTGACCTGTTTTTCTCTGGTCATACTTCCTGAAAGTTTTCCCCTTAGAAATGAGTGTAAAACGTCTCTACAGGAATCAGAGAGAAACCTAAATATCATGGGAGACAACAGATGGGAAAAACAGTGAAGGGAGAGGAAAGTCTTAATGGGTCAGAAATGTAAAAATGAGCCACAGGTAGACACTGAGCGGAGAACCCTTTATGGATCTAATGATCTACCTAGAGATGTGACCAACAAATTGTAAGTCTCACAGTTGACAGAATTGCTTTCTTTAATATTATCTTACTGGTGGAACATGGTGGTTGTCTAGTACTAGAAGAAAGTTGGTGAAAATTTCATTGAAACAACATTGTTTAAAACTGCAGAATGTCCTTCCACCCCCATTCCTAATTTTTGTTATAATACAAAGTGAAATATGATTTTTCTGAAATGCAAAACACTCAAATCAACTGAGTCAGAAAATTTGAAAGCAGATCTTGTGTTGCATAAGTAGAAGTTCAATAATTATCAATTAATTTCTTGGTTGTAACAAAATATGATCTGCTTTTGGAAGCCTGCTTCCCATCTTTATACTTTGTTCCCTGTTTGTCATTACCAAGGAATCTTCCAGTCTTTATCTACTTTGCAGACTAATTTTTATGCCTTGTTCTGTCTCTGCCCCATTTAACACTCCAGGATATGATACCGATAGAATTATCCTTATTTGCTCCACAAAAAGAACAATTTTCTACTTGGCCTTACTTAGCGACAACTCAATTGTGAGGCAAGATAAACAGGTGATTTTCATTTCTGCTTCCTAAACTAAAAAAAATTAAAAAAAGGAAAAAGGAAAAGAGAAAGGTACACATATAGCAAGCAGTTACAAAACAATTGGAAGTTATATCATCTATTGCACTGAAACCAAGTTTCAATTAACTATAGGTGATGAAAGCTTACCTTATAGCAGGCAACAAAAAACCCACATATGCTTTATATAGTATAGAAATAGATGTAAGTGTCTCAAGAGAACTTTTAAGGGAAACTGCAATATGAATCAGTGGGTTTTTGCGGCAAAGACAAGAGTTACTGAGTAGGAAAAATCAAGCGTATACGATCTTGAACTTCTTATTTTAAGATGAACTCTTTAGATGAACATGTACTCAGATAAAATAGATCTTGAACTGTTCAAAAGAATATTAGACTGCGGTGATTTTTTAAAAGAAATGTAAAGAAAGAAGACATCCACTGAATTCTTATTCATAAGAGTCTGACAGGGACACAGATGAGTTGATCTACTGCAGAAAACTGTTATCTAGCCTTGTTCATTCCTTGTCAGTTTAAGAGCATTATAGAAACAGAGAATCTTAGCATGGTTTGAGGTGGAAGGAATTTTAAAGGTCATCTAATTCCAACCCCTCTGTCATGGGCAGGGATAGTATTTTTCACTAGGCAGGTATAGTAATGTCCTCTTCAGGAAACAAAGATCACTATTTAAGGTGAATGTGACAGTTTCTTTTCCTATAAATAGTAAATATTGTCCTTTCCACAATATGTCACCAAAGCAAATTCAGAAATTTTTCACCAAACCAATTTATTTCTCAAAATATGATGCCTCCTCATAAAATAAAATAAATAAAATAAATATTATAGCATCTAAGCTTACAGTTAGCAAACTGAAATTATTGGCCAGTATGAAACCTTATGTAATGTTTGTTTAAGGGATAAGTTAAGACCTTCTGGAGTATATGTGAAATTTCATTTTATTCAACTTCAGAACCAACTCTGACTTGTTGAAATTAAATCACTTAAGACAAACTTCTTTGCACACAAAATGTTCTGGCCATCCTTTATGACTTTCAGTGTTCACAGTACAGAAGACTAAAAGAAACATTTTATTCTTGGGAATCTAATTAATCCTATCTTTATAAATAAATCTTCCTTCCTTTCTCAGCTCCACATCTTTTTCTCCAGGGGGTTTTTGTGTCACTTTTGTTCCAAGATTTCAGTTTACAACTTCTCCAGTTCCTCTCTGATCCAGGAAATCTCACAGTTCTTCTCCCAGTCTCACAGAAGTATGAATTCTCTAACAGCTCTTTTCCCCCAGAGCTTTCACTCCATTTTAGCCACAGAATGCTTAGGGTTGGAAAAGAGCTCTGGAGGTCCTCTAGGCCAACCCCCCTGCTAAAACAACTTCACCTGGAGCAGGTTGCACAGGATCACATCCAGGGGAGTTTTAAATATCTCCAGAGAAGGACACTCCACAACCTCTCTCTTCACTCCCGCAACAGTGCTCTGTCACCCTCATAATAGAGTTTTCCTCTTGTATTCATAGGGAGCTTTCTGTGTTTCAGTTTGTGCCCATTGCCCTTTGTCCTGTTGCTAGGTAACACTGAAAAGAATGTCCATGTCCTCTGGACACACACCCTCAAGATACTTGTATGTATTGATAAGATCCCCTCTCAGTTGTCTCTCCCCAAGGCTGAACTGGCCCAGTTTCCTCAGCCTTCCCCAATAAGAAAGGTGATTCAGTCCCCTAGTCACCTTCATAGCCCTCCACTGGACCTTGTCAGTAATTCCTTATCTTGAATTGTGTCTATATTAGTAATTAAAATGAACCATGGACCACTTACTGATACTGAGGCAAATGACAGAGCACAGTCCTCAATGGCTATGCTTGTGTTCGTGACTTAGCTGAGATGTCACATTGGTCTCTTGACTTTTCTGTTACAGACATACACAGGGATTTCAGACAGAAATTCCTAGATCATTAGTCTTTCTCATGCTTACTGTCCTGGAGAGTCTTTCTTGCTCAGTTTTGAGAAAGTTACATGTCCTTCCTCTTTAAAGCTGTATCACATTCTGAAGAAATCTACCTGATTGGTACCTACTGCTGGTTTCATAGCATGGACTCTGCACCTATTTGGTGTTTCCCTCAAAGTTTAATGTCACACAGTAAAGACTGATAGTTGGCACTGCTAGTTCTTCTGCAGGAAGACATGCCCAAAGTTACATTGCAGCTCATCAGTTTTTCAGTAGGAAAACATTGAGGAAGAACTTTACTATGTGGGTGACCACACACTGGAACACATTGCCCAGAGAGGTTATGGTCTCCCTTACCGGAGATACACAAGAATCATCTCGACACAATCCTGTGCAATGTTCTCTAGGATGACCCTAACAGGCAGGTTGGACCAGATTGACCTCCGGACTCTAAAAGAATGTTATCTTAATTTGGACAACAAGCACTGTATTAAACTTAATGGTTCTTTATACATTTGGAGAGTGTTCAGTGGAGTGCTATCAAGCTCACTGACTTGTGAGACTCAAAAGAGAAGAAATATCCATTACTCTTCAATAATGTAGTGAAAAAATAAGGGAGAAGAAACTGTACAGAATTAGAGACAGTATGTTATCACAGTTGAGTCATTTGTGCAAGGACAAAAAAACATTGCCCTACTTCAAAGGATTTGCCTCTTTCCATATCTTGTTCAACACCCAGCTTGTAGCCTGAGGTGGTGAGTGTGCAAGCTTCAGAAACTGGATGGTTACTTTGCACATTGTCAGCTTGCATCTCGATTGCCATTAGCATTCCAGTCATTCCCAGTTGTGGATATATCCTTCTCCTGAGATAACTGGATGAGAGTACCACCTTTATCTTGTCTCAAGGTCCATCACAGTTCAAATGAGTCATCATATTCTGGGAGGGGTGGACATTGATGAGTAGTTGCTTCTTTGCACAATTTGCTACAGTGGACAAAAGTCTTTCAGCAGTCTTAACAATGTTTAAGACATTAGCAATTTCAGTCTCTCACAAAGGCCAACACTTTCACTGCCAAGTAACAGGCACAGATATATTAAGTGTAAGTGGAAATGATGATTGAAGAATCTCATCTTCATATTTTTGTGCTATTTTAGCCACAGAGAGGTTATAGTTTAGATTTTTACTTTCTATGAGTGTTAGCTTTTATTGTTTCATTATGAAAAAGTCATTGAGGTCTCCTTGAAAGAAGAAACAATTCTCTTAAAGCTTAGCAACAGGGCTGATATGCTAAATAGATGTTTATAATGTTGGCATGAGTTGAGCAATATGTCATTTCAATTATCTCTTCAATATTGTTTCCCAGTTATTATTTAAGACCTCAAGAGCAGCTGTAGCAGAATGTTTGTGAACTGGTTTTCTACAGTGAGGTAAGAGCTCAGATAGCAAAACAGAAGTGTTGTATTAAAAGCAGTGAACCAGTAAATAACAAATTAATAAGGTTCAACTGAATAACAGTGTGGCATAATTTATGAAGCATAGTGAAATATTGATAAAGGAAAACAAAATGTGTGTTATGGTTTTGATTTCCTTGTGAAATTTTTTTTCCTTTTCGTTTCACCGGAACGGATTTGAGAGTATGTGTCCCAGGGGGACACTTGGGAAGGGGACTCCAAAAAAGAGGGGTGGGGAAGAGGAAACGGGGGGAGGCGGGGATATCGCTTTTGTTCGGGCTCGGGAGACAC
>VXBX01006683.1:12719-87628 GCA_013400415.1 Scytalopus superciliaris
TATATATATATATATATAAAAGACGTTGAAACTGTTATTCCCTTTGCTCCCAAAAACCTTTTTCTCCAAGTAAAGTTCATTTTAAAATTTAGAAACTCGCAGTTGGCTATTCGTGGTTATTCGGTTTGGGTCCTGGACCCCCCTCCTAGTCCCAAACAGCTTAGTTCTCTCCAAACTAAGACAATGTGAAATATGTTCCAATATTCCAGGGGAGAGCCAACCATGTTTTGTTTTATTATTTGCAACACTTTGTGCATTTTAGCAATGTTGCTGTTAATTACGAACACTAGAAGAAAATATTTGCAAGATTATAATCTCATAATTTTTTATCTTCAAACTAATTTATCTTCAAACAAAATTCATGCAATTAAGGTGTTTCTCTGGAGCTAGAAGTCCTTCCTCTTCTTTATTAGGTCCAAAGAAGATAAAGAGATTGCAAGAACATTCCAGCAATTTAAAGGAAAGGAAAAGTATTTTTCTTCTTTTGTCTCAACTTTTTTAAAAGTTACAATCTTTTTGTTTTAATTCTTTTCCCATCTATTTTCAACAATAGGTAAAACAATAATTTTTCACACAGAATTATTGGAATTACACTTGTCACGACTTGACTTTGAGAAGAAACAAAGTGCTCCTTTAAATAAAATAGGAGGAAGAAACTACAAGTCAATATGAAAAAAATACTGTCCTAATGTACCAAATGTAATTAAGACATAGACACCGAAATGATAAAAATTCTGAAGTACTGGCCCATAATTCTGTTCATTCACTGAACTGATTGAAACAAAATTGACTGATTAAGTTTACTTCTGAACAATGAACAAGGTCTATGATATATACATATAATCCCTACCTGATATTACACAGATTATTTCAGATTTACCTCATTTGTGTGTTTTTGGGGTTTTTTTCTGTCTGCACCTATTCCACATACCCTTTATTATATGATACTCCACACAATTACAATTTAAAACTGACGTTAGGAATTGAATATACTCAAAAAAACTTGAAAACATTTAAAAGCATTTTCAGTTCTTTATAAGCTTTTTGTAATTTTTTTTTTAAAGGAATGATAAGCTCCTTAAGATATCAAGCTACTTTTTTTTAACTAACTTATAAAACAATTTATACGTTGAGCTGTGTTTGACATTCTTTGATAATAAAATAAGAAAGACAAACAAATAAAGCCATAAGGAGTGTCCCTGCCATTTAGTTTTACTTATTTTGTCTTTTATTCCTTTTCTTCAGTTTATTAGCTTGCTGCTCTGTGGTTTAGGCAGTGGCACTTGTCCACTACTTTTCTCACCAGTATGGTAAGTCAAAACTTTTCGCCTATGTTATAATATGCAATCAGCACAATGTGGAAACACATCTGAACTAATGATAATTGTTTTTTATAAGGTAAATTCTGGATGAGTAGAAGAAAATGCATCTCTTTAAATACATATTCATTTATGATCATAATAAGGAAATTACTACTTTCAGAAAAAAGGCAAGATATTCTGTTGATGCCCATGATACACAGAATCATTTCAGGCAGGAAAGAGCATGTAGAATGAATACTCTGAGGCACAGTGAATTAATGAATCACTGGTTTAATTCTAATAATTCCCATTATAAAAGTACATTTGCACAAATTGGAAGAAACAATTAAATGGAACTTAGAGTTATGAAATGTTCATGTGGTACCACAGATGGGTACTGATGGAAGCTTATTCAACCTTAGGCGACTGAAGGCCCGCACCAAGACACTCAATCACCTTGTCCGTGAGCTGCTTTTTGCTGACAATGCTGCCCTTGTTGCTCACACAGAAGCAGCTCTGCAGCGCTTAACATCCTGCTTTGCAGAGGCTGCTGAGCTTTTTGGGCTGGAAGTCAGCTTGAAGAAGACAGAAGTCCTCTATCAACCTGCACCTCACGAAGTCTTTCACCATGCCCATATCACCATAGCCAAATCAGAGCTTAAGTCAGTCCAGCAGTTCACCTATCTGGGAAGCATCATTTCCTCAGATGGTAAAATTGACAAAGAGATAGATAACAGGTTAGCAAAGGCATACAGAGCTTTTGGAAAACTCCATAAAAGAGTCTGGCACAATAAACACCTGAAGAAAAGTACAAAGATCAAGGTCTACAAAGCCATTGTACTGTCCACTCTTCTTTATGGCTCTGAATCCCGGGTTATCTATCGTCACCACCTGCGACTCCTCGAGCGCTTCCATCAGCNTCCACTGTGCCTTTTGCAACCGGACTTGCCTATCGCGCATTGGCCTTTTTAGCCACCAGCGCGCTTGTAGCAAACGTGGGTAGAGCCCTTCTCAAATCTTCGTTAGCGAAGCCCAGCCATGATGACCACAGATGGAGAAATGTTATTATCCTTGAAGCAGGGGCAATCAGGGAGCGAACATGCATCGGCTTACAAGAGGAAGCATGTGTCACTTGGAAAACAGTGCCCTAGCAGTGGCTTCTTACTGTTACATCTTATTCCTTAAAGCTGATGATTATTGCATTGCAGACAACATCACAACAACAACCCCCCAACCAACCAAAAAACTACTTCAACCTCCCACCAAAAAAGAAAGAAGACACCAATAATAATTGTAATAGTAAAACAACAACAAAAACCCAAACAAAACAACAAACAAAACCAAGCAAACAAAAATCAAATAAAATAAACAAATACAAACAAACAAACAAAAAAACAAACCAGAGAGAGCAATATTAGATAGACAACATTTTAGGTGTTGTAATTTAAAGCTTGATTAAAAAAAAAATCAATTTGTAAAACTCTAGTGTGCACTAGATATGGATCCAGCCCTTACTACATTTTAAAAGTTAGAAGTATCATGATATATAACATTATTTGTCTTTATTCTTAAAGCAACCTTATTTTGCTCTTTTTTGTCTTCCATGTTTATTCCAATGAAATCAACCCTCAGCTGTATACATATAAAATATTTTTCTGCCATTGTGGCAACTTGAAGCTGCCAAGCTGTGGCAAAGTATTTTTTCAACATCCTTCTTCATTCAAAAGATTTAGCGGCAGTGATACTGTACTAGAAGTGTGGGTAGATTATGTTACTGACAATTATTCTCTATAATGAACTTATGGTAGCAAAGGTGCTACCAATCAGAACACGAGTAACATTTATTTCAAACTACCTGGATGATCTGAAATAAAAGAATATAAAGAAGCTCCAAGTACAGAACTGACGCAGTAGAAACCAATTCTTGATTTTTTTCAATTTGTACATTTTTTTATCTTACTCCTCCCTTCTTCATAGGTGTTTTAATAATTCTCAACTTTATATAAATCAGTTAGAGAGATAGCCAGGTCCATGTGCCAAAAGAAATATTTACTAGAAAATGCAATTTGTCAAAAAAATATCTGTAGATTTTTTCCTCATCCTTTTAATAAACAAATTCAAATAGGTCGGTGACATTAATAATGAAATTTGAAATATTATTATTCCATTTTACCTCTTTATGACATCTTAGTGCTAACATAGAGAGCTGTTTACAACTAGACAGACCTCTCTTTTTCCTCAGAAAGTAAAAAAGGAAAACACTAAGATTGCTAGGAAAAATAGCTGGGATATTTTTATCAGTATTGTAAGAAGCTGCAGTCTCAAGAAATCTCACTTAAAGATTAGCATTACATGGCAAGTGTAATCTTTCATTTTAATTTCTTTTTTCATTTTACAAAGTTGCTAATTACATGTCAGATTACAAGCAGGTAGCAATTTTTTTTTTCTATTAACATTCAGTGTTGAAAGAATTACATAAAATAGTTTATGTTCTCCCAACAAAAAAAAAAACAAAAACAAAACAAACAAAAAAAAAAAACAAAAAACAAAAACCCAAAAAAAAAAAAAAAAAAAAAAAAAAAAAAAAAAAAAAAAAAAAAAAAAAAAAAAAAAAAAAAAAAAAAAAAAAAAAAAAAAAAAAAAAAAAAAAAACAAAAAAAAAAAAAACAAACCACCAAAAAAACACCCCACACAAAAAACACCAAAAAACCAGGATTAGGGTCTGGTTCTTGAAATAGCTCCTCAGTCTATAATAACAAACTGTCAGCACAGAATGCTGTGGTTTAAGAATGGGAAGTACCACCATTCACTAGCAAAGGCAGATGTCCAGAAAAACTCATAAGGTATTTGAGTCAGCAAAACTGTGTTGTCACATGGGATGATATGAAGGTGATCTAAGATACAGCATTTTCACTGAACCAATACTGTAAGTTTCAGTGTAATCACCCAGCCAACAATTCTTCCACTAAGTTTCAGATTTTCAAATTTTGGAGAAGGTCCAAGAGAAACATTCTTACTGCTGGACCTGTTTCTCATTGCTTAGGAGGAACAGGATAATAGAGCAATGCTCTTTCATCTGACAAGCAATTTTTTTAAATTTACAAGTAAGGATCTTTTTTTTTTCCCTTAATTTTCATAGAATTAAAAAATTAGATATATAATTTCAGAGTTCCAGAAAAAGAAGTTTTCTGTGTTGCAAAGAAAGGAGGAAAATCAGTATCTGTTATTCCTAATATCTTGGAAAATAGTTCTTTGTTTCACTTATTCACATGTACATAACAGTTAGCAATTCTGATTCACTCTGACAGCCAAGACAGGCTGTTTCAGATTCAGGGCAATTTGTAGCTCACAGGAAAATCCAAGAAACCAACTCCAGGAAAAAAAAATACAGTTTCTACTGCTACAGTTTTGTCAGTGTCAGTTTAAATGGACAAGACTTTGAGGTGTTGACCATGAATTAGCATTTTGCAAATTTGCGAAAGTTCCACACTGAAGATGAGCTACGAGATTGAAATGCTCATCAGATTATTATGTTCCACATCTACACCTTTTAGATAGAAAAAATGTCTTGTTTTGAATTACAGCTGTGTTAAACTGATGAAGGCATTTCAAAAACAAAGTCAAGCTTTGTACAGTGCTTCCTGTAATTTCTTTCTAATAGACAATGTTGGGGAGTTAAAAAGAATAAGGATAGCAAATTAGGGTGAGTTTGGGGAACCAAATGGAACAAGAAAAAGAAGCATTTTGGAAAATTGAGAACAGAAATAAAATTGAAAAATATAAACTATGTTTAAAAGCTCCCAGGTCTGAAAATCCAAGGGAAAAAAATTATTCTATTTCACTGTGAAGTAAACTGTGGAGAAACTTTTCCTTCCATAGGAAGAAAATGAAATTCACTAACACAGACTTTCCATATGTACAATATCTATATGACAACATGAATATGCAAACTACTACTTTTGGGAGTTTTCCTTTGATTGTGTAAAAGATATGCCTCTAGTGTACAGTTTTAGATATATTAGGCTTTGAATATTGTAACCTTTACTCTTCACTGATTTTCTTCATGTTTTCTGGTCATGTGCTTTTTACTTTTAAAGTCATGTTTATTCCAAACCATTCTTATCTCTTCAAATCTTTGCTTCACATATGGTATATCACATTTCTCAGGCTTTCTTGTGCATGGATCTATGTGCCAGATGTTCCAGGGAACCTTTTCATTGTCTCTATTGATGTATTCTCTGCATTCATTTCAACAGACAGCTGATGTCTGGGAGTGTATATTATATGCAAGAATCATTAAACATATCTTCTTACAGATTCAAAGGAACATTTGAGTATTTGATGCACTAATTAAGGAAACAATAAATGCACTTAGAAATTCCCATCAGTAAGCTACACCATTTAACTAAACTTCACAAGAAATTATTTTCCTTATGCTTGTTCAACAAAGTTTGTACCCTTCATACTACACCTTGAGCTACAGGCTGAAATAAAAGATGCCTGCTGATGTTGTTCATTTTTGCATGGTTTCTTATATTCTAATATCATGGGAATATTAGAGGAGGGTGGGCAATTTTTTAATACATATGTAAGTTAGGAAAATTTTCATCATAGTTAATAGTTGATAGACACGCTGTAGCCTATGGAGTATTCCATGCCACAGTAGGTGTTGAAGGAAGCTGCAACCCATGGACAGCCCACACTGAAGCAGGCAGGAGCTGTGTCTTGTGGACAGGAGCCCACACAGGAGCATATATTTCATCAGGACCTGTGAACCCAGGGGAGACTCACACTGGAGAAATCTGTTCCTGAAGTGCACCCCTTGGAAAGGATCCACACTGGATCACTTTGTGAAGAACTGCTGCCCATAGGAAGGACCCACACTGGTGAAGTTCCTGGAGAATTGTCTCCCATAGGTGGGACCCCATGCTGGAGCAGGAGAAGAGCATGAGGAGGAAAGGACATCTGAGGTGACTGGATTTTAGCTGATCACAACACTCACTTCCCAACCCTGTGCACTGCTCTGGGAGAGGAGGCAGAGAAATCTGGAGCAAAGTTGAGTGTGGAGGCGTTGTGGTTTGGGTTTTTTGTTTTGGGGGTTTTTTTTGTTTGTTTTGTGGTTTTGGTTTTGTTTTTGTTTGTTTTTGTTTTGGTTTTGGTTTTGGTTTGGTTTGGTTTGGTTTGGTTTTTGGGTTTTTTATTATTATTAATTTTTTTATTATTATTTTTGGTTGTTGTTTTTCATCATCCTATTTTATTTTTAAAGGGCAGAAAATTAAATTCATATTCCCAAAGTGGAGTCTTTTTTTTTTTCCTGTGATGGTAGATGATGAATGATCTTGTCTTTATCTTGAATCACAATCTTTTCCTTTTAATTTTCTCCTCCTGTCCTGAGGAGGAGTGAGAGAGTGTCAAGATAGAGGTTTTGGCAGCCAACCAAGGTCAAAACCACCTTTTATACCATTTTTTTGGCCTTATTGTTTAAAAACATTTTAATTTCTCAGAGGGAATAACTATTTCTTTATATACTGAAGCTCATATGCCCCATTTCAGGGTTGTTTTTCAACATTAATAGTGGCACAAAATATTCAGACTATTCTTGCACAAAGTGGGACCAATTACACATCCTATTTATGAGTAATTCTATATTCTTAATTTCACGGCCTTTTAAGTTGTTACTGGCACAGAAAAAAGAGATCAGCTAAAGAGCTTCAGTAAAGGAAACCTTGCATTGCCAGTGAAATACTACTGTTGTTGTATGAGACCAATAAGGTTGCAGCAAAAATAGAGTGTATGTCAGGTTGACACCATACAGTGCAATTAGGCAAAGGATATTTTACGTTTTAGGTCATGGGGATACCGGAGAACCATCAGGCCTAAAGGAGTGATATTGTGTTTCAGTGGACTCCTGAAACATCATGGAACAATCTCATACTCAAGCTTATTTCCACCTCCACAAAGTAACACCTATTGTGTTCTGCTACAGAGGAACGTAACACTGATAATAAAACAATAACTACTGAGAAAGAAAGGTACTGAAAGGGTGTGCATTGCATATAGGGCAATTATCTTCTAAATTGTTTGTGGTTTAAATTGAGCTACTCCAGAAAATAAGCAAGCAAAATCCTTATTTGAAGTGGATTGCAGTTTGTAGAAATGCAATTCATTTTGTCATAACTTAATCGAAGGAACTGCCAAAATAAAGATAATTTTTAGAGCAATTTTATACCCACATACTGCATGTTCCTGGTAAGACTGAATTTTCAATAGCAACTTCAGTCTGCTTCCACCAGATAAGGAAACATAGTATGTATATTCAGTCTCTTCCATTGTGTAAAATATTTCCTTAGTTATGCTCCCATGCTTTCTTTCCAGTCCCAAATGCATATTGTATTGTTTCTTTAAGCTATGCATATGTAATAAACATGATGACGAATTCTTAATTGTATAGAGGTAGATTTAAAAATTATATTTTGTGGGTATTTATTGATTGTTTCTTTTGGTTGGTTAGTTTTGGTGATTTTTTTGCTTTTGAATTGAATTTGGGTAGGGTTTGCAGTAGTGCAGAAAGTGGCAAAATTAGAATTTACAGGGTATTTTTATTTGTATACCTAGTTTATACTATAAGCCTAGAATTTACTAGCTTAAGGGATTAAAATTAAGTTCCTGATATAAGCACTGATAGAATATTGACTACCATAGATTTAAAATTACACCACCATTTTACAAACTATCTTTCATTTCCCTGTGTCATTTACTTTGGCAATCCCTGCAAAAGAAAATAGTTGATGGAACTTTATGAACAGTAAAAGCAACATAACATCTGTTCAGTATACCTTTGCAACAGAGAAATATTTAAAGCTAGCAATTCATACAATATTGAACTACTTATTGTTGTAAGTAACAGTAAAAGGAAAATTTATTCTGGTATACGCTGTGTTCCCATGAGTAAAACTTTTTATTCTCTGTTCAGAATAACAGTTTTATTACTGCTAGATTAATCAAATTAGCTCAAGTGAATTTCAGATGTTTGTGATTATCAGATATTTCTCACATCCTGCAATTTGTAAAAAGAGGCTTTTCAAACTCTCAGGGTGACTGTTATTGTAAGAAATTCCCCAAATAAAAGTCCAGTTACTTAAGGCAACAGGCTAGAATAGAAAGTTATGTGAGATGAAGCATGCAGTGTAAGCATATGACTGCCATGGCTTTTGAAATATCACAGAGAGTGCCTTAGCAATTACATCAGCCAATTCCCTCAGGATTCTGGGATGTATCTCATCAGATCCAATAGATTCAGGTTCACCAGGTGGTCTCAAGTCTGATCTTCTTTTACAGTGGAAGAGACTTTGCTCCCTCAGTCCCTATCTTGTAGTCCATCCACTTGAAAGCTGTGGGAAGAGAGATCGCCAGAGGACTGAAGTGAGAAAGTTGTTGAATACCTCAGCCTTCTCCTTATATGTTTTTACCAGTTTAGTATTCAATTTAATTTAATAATTAAAAATTATTATCAAGTTGTATTAATTTACTATATATACTTGAGAGCACTATTAATAGAATGGAAACTGTTTGTAAGTTCAGACATAAAAAATTCACAATTCATGCAGAAGTAGTAACAGTTAAATAAAAACATGAAGTACTCATTTGGAATTATTTTTTTTCTGAAGTCATTCATTACACTATTATGTGATGCAGGACTCTCACCAACATTGAAAGAAACTTTTTACACACAGTCAAGGATAGAATTTGTCCTTAATGATATTCTGTGACATATGCGTAAGTTATTCTGTGGATAGTTAAGCAAAGAGCTTTGCTTTGTTAATAAGTAATAATTTTTATTATATTATTAATTTTTTATTTGCTGCCAATATCACACATAGCATTTAACTTCCATTCATGTAGTGAACTATACTGCAACATGTAGTCCAGTTTCATTTCATGTAGTTATCGTTTTCAATTTAGGTAAGTAAAAATGTACTGCTCACTTAAACACCATGTAAGCAGGGTCTATAAAGAAAATTGTTTGGAAGTCAACTGGAAAATATGCTGTTCACTGAAGTCTTAAACAATTTTATTTTTTTCCCTGAAAGAGAGCCCTTAAAATAAAAGTTTATCTAGGACATTACTTATTCCCATTATCTTTCATGATTTTTGGCAGGCATCAGAAATAACAGCTGAAAGAATACTTAAAAGTTTAATGGGCACGACTTAGTGAAAAGGTCTCATTAACTCAAATATCAATCAAATTAAAATGAAATATAATGTGAGGACGAGTAGCATATCAGTTATAACAATTTAAAAAATAGGCTTGGAAAATGTGAAAAGACTTATTGCTGCTCTTATTACATTGTACAGAGTTACCAAAGAACCCAGTATAAGATTCAAATGGGGATGCACCTGCTTTTATTTAACGTATTTCAAATCCATCCTAAAAAAAATTTTATAACGTAGGTAGTAATGTATATGATCACCACTTCCAAAGAACTGTAGATACTGTTTTCTTCCATTCCAAGCCAAAATGAACAAAAATTTAAAAAGAAAATTTAACTTTATCAGTGTTTTTTACCATTTATCATACGCATAAAATGAACTGGATGCAGTAGAGACACTTGGCACATGTAGGTAAAGAGGGAATATTAATAAAGTGCTTCTAAGGGAATGACTTTACATGTGTTATCAGTCAACAGTGACATAATATTTGAAATTCTTGCTTTATTCTCATAAACATGAGGAGGCTATTTAGCTGTGGATTTAACAGTTAGGGCCGTAGTGCATCACTACAATGAATGCAGTGTTAAGGCATGAGATCTGGATCCTTAGGTGTGCTCACAGCTACATCCTTCTTCCTCTGACTTTTAGACTGAAGATGGTCTCATCCTGATGAATCCATGATCCATGAAGCAGTTTATGTTTCTGCTGACATTAAGAGACTCTTGTCATGCAGGCCTACAAGCTTGAAACATCCTCTTAAACTTTAAATAAATATCTTTAAATGTAGCCACCCAAATATTTTCTGTTTATCCTTTAATTTATGTCACAAGTGTAAGTAAATAAGACTTTTCTCCTAGCCCTTTAGAAACCATTCAACATAGCTGAAAATCTTGGAAGTTTTTGAAAGTAACTCTTAGTGAGTGACTGGTGTTCATATTCTCCAGATTAAAAGAATAGAAGTAAGCAGAATAGTTCACTTGACATTAATAAATATTTTTCTAATTTAAAGTTTATTCACAAGAAACTATTTCAAGACAAATACATCTACACTGTACTGCTGTATCATTTTAAATGACATCCAATCATAAAAGCACATTATTTCACAGAAATACTTACTATTTTTTATCTCTTAGGCTTTAACTATTGTGATTATTTTTTTTTTTCTTCATATTTTAAAATATCTGCTGAAGAGCACTACAGTTCTGGAAGTTCATCTCAAAAGAGAAATTTAAAGCATGGGTTTCTTTCAGATTGTTATGTTAATAACTGATACTATGTGTCTGATACTTATAAATACAAACAGTATTTATATAGAAGGGGATAGCATAGACATTCTTTTTATTTATACACCTTCTTTTAAAAAACAAACTTTAAATTATTAAGTCTAAATAGAAAAATAAATAATATATATTGCAATAAAATATAAATCTCATACATATATCCTTTATTAACTAAATTCTATAATTGATATATTATGCNAATACAATAATGTAATATTAGAATCTAATTTATTAAATGTTGACAGACAGTCAAGGATGCTTCCTATTCCTCCTACGTATAGCTAAAAGCAACTGAGGCTAATCCATACACTGCTGTAAAGTTTTTAGTCGTACTACACACATTAACACGGGGGGGGGGTTATTGTCATTTTAATCTCTGGTACAGACCTTTGCCAAGTATGATAAGCCTGGAGCTCTTGTTGTTAAGCTTCTTTTGCCTTTAAATTATGCTTGTTTCATATTTTCTCATTCATGTTAACATTTCAGGAAGTGCCATAAAATAGCAGTGAATTGTCTCCCTGTCCCCAGAGAACATTTACATTGGCAAAGAATATTAAGGGTTTATAAGACATGGTTGCTACAATCAATATGTGTCTCCATATGAGCAAACTTCTATTGACTGCAGACATAGAGACACATCACAGAATCACAGAATATGCTGAGTCAGAAGGGACCCCCAAGGATCATTGAGCCCAACTCCTGGCCCTGAACAGGACTATCCCCAAGAATCACACCTTTTGCCTCTTGAACTCTGTCAGGCTTGGTGCTCTGAGCACTTCCTTGGGGAGGCCTGTTCCACTGCCCAACCACCTTCTGGGTGAAGGACTTATTTCTAATATCCAACCTAAACCTCATGAGACAAAGGGACAACACACAACCTAGAACCATATCAATCTTACAGACACAGAAGCAAATGGACAGATTTTCTGAGCTTTGCACCACTAGATCAATAGTATTATCAAGAAATGGAAAACAAAATATTTCAGTGAGAGTCTTTGGAGCCATTCTGTAAATATCTGAATTATTACACTTGGAAAAAAATGTGTTAAATCATGCTACAAAACCAAGAAGAAGCTTTGTGTGTGTGAGGAGAGAAGCAAAGTAATCCAAAATATCTTACAATTATAGACAGTCCAGGTTGCTACCCTGTGACATTGAAACTTTAAGGCACCTGGATTAAGCAAACACCTTTCCCTCAGGGATACTTTACTTTATAGGTTCAAGATGGACAAAAATACTGGTTTCTTAAAAATAATAAAAAGGAAAAAAAACCTGGCAGATTGGCAGGTGTGGACAGAAACCACTACCTTTACCACCCTCTCACTAACATCAGTTTCAGGGTAACAGAAGTCCTACACGATGGTATGGTTTGCTGCTAGGTGAGAGAGCTGGAAACAGCACCTTTGCTTTCCTGGGGATAATATGCATGGAACACATCAAAGAACTCCAGAACTCTCAATTACAACAGATTTTTGAGACCATGTTTTAGTAAAAGAGTAGCTCCAGCTTTAGTAATTGTGCTTTTACATGAAAAAAATTACCACAGCCAGATGAAAAAAATATTGTTTTCATATAATCAAAAATAAAAATAAAAATCCATGACTGCTTCAGCTGGGTACTTTTAGCAGCTGAACATTTTGCCAGTTGGCATTTTGTAAAGAGTAATGCATCATCAGTCTCCTAGAGACAGAATAAATCTGGTATAGCCATACAGTCAACAGGAGTAGTTATATTTTTTGCCCTGATATCTTAACAGAAACACATTTCTGGACATGCAGAATCAAGTTTTAATTTGTTCAGTTGAATAATCCTGTCATGGACACATATGGTATAAATATTGTGGACTGAACAGCATTCTTGATTTCATTCATGGAGTCAATAGAGCGTAATCCTCTTTGCCATTACTTCTTCTCCTTATTGCACATGAAGTGTCAAGAGAGATTGCAGTCCTGATGGGTAACAAGAAGGAATGGTCACACTCCAAGGGGCGATGCAGAATGGACACTTTATTAAAATGGTGCCTGGCATTTAAAGGGTAGTTAAGGAAGGTTCCAGAATGGGGTGGAACTTGGGAGGGGTTTAGGGAGGAGTTAGGGAGGAGTCTGCAATACAAGGCAAAAGCTTTCAAACTGGAAAAACGGAGGCAGTTGCAAACCATATAGGGAAATGCTACGCTGCTGCAAGCAGGGACCAATCAGGGGTGGGTTGCAAGCCACGAGGGATGGAAAATTCCAGCAGGACATACAGTAAAACAAAGGAAAAATATATAACATGATAAAATCCTCAAACTGGGTACAGTCCTTAAACTGCAAACAGTCCTTAAACATAGCAGCAGTCCACATAATGCAGAATGTAGTTCTCCCGAGCCCAGGCAGTCACAGATCTGGGTTAAGTTGTTCTTCCACAGCTGGTATCTGTCCTCTCCAACAAGAGATGACTAGGAATTACTGTTCTCTGTCCATCTTCCCTTTTAAAGTGACAGAAGGATTTCTCTTGGAGGTCTCCTCACATGTATTGTATGAGAGATTAGAGGAACTTCAAGGAAGCCTACGATATCCAAAAAATGTGCCTGATGTCTTCATTCACCACTTGAAGTACAAATCAACTTTTTCTTGCAAGATGAGCAAATTTCACAATACTTCACCAGTACTTCATTCTTTCATTCATCTGGAGTGCTAGTCTCTCCTGGTCTTTCTGGTCTCTCTCTGCATGGAAGATAAATATTACTGTAACACAGACAGGAATCTGCCAAAGTCATCAGTGCCAAGTCTTCTCTTATACTGACAACTCTTCTCTTAGAACAGATTAGAACAGAGACACTTAAAATTGTCACTTGTGTTATAATAAAATGAGAATTAGAATTATCATCCTCACAGCAGAACTAAAGTTATTTATTGAGAAAATGAATAATTATAGGTAATCTGGTCTCTCAAAAAGCCATAGACTTTTACATAGTCACACTATTCTCTAAAACACAGGAGATGTTTCTGGTAGTTCACTCTAAGAAAAAATTAGTTTATACTAGAATAAATGGATGCAAGGATTAGAATAATGAGATGAGATGTTAATAGATCTTCAACTATTTATGAGATATAACTGCAATGTCTACAACTAGAAATGATGGATGATATCTATCCAAACTAAGCAATCTTGACACATGAGTAAATTGATATAAACTGCACATGAATACATTCAGACTGGAAAGGACATTTTCCATCTATCATGCAGTAATATTATATAGCTGCTTCATTCTCAGTGAACTATGAGCAAAACAATATTGCTATATTCAAGCAAACATTTGGTATATCATGAAAATAATTACATACTGAGATTGTCTTCAAGAGCATAGAACTAAGTCAGGAGTTCAGAAGTATTATTAGTACTATATTTACAAAGTACTTATGAAAATATTCTCTCTCAAGCACCTGGTTGAAAACAAAATTCTGATAATCTTCAGTGTATCATGGGAACATCTGTGAACTAAAAAAATCGCCTAGCTAGACAGACTGGAAGTTGCATTTGTGCATGCACATGTGTATGTATATATATCTAATACAAGCAATACAACATGCTTGAGATATCTTCATGAGAGAAGTAATTATTCAAAATAAACTCTCAAAAATTTTGAAATTTTGATCAGCTGTATGATGACCTTTGCTTCGTGTTAACACTCAAGTAGGCTAAGACAATGAGAAATTAGTTTTCTTAAATAGAACTTTGTGTAAATAAATGAGACAATAACAACATCCTTAAGAAATTCCATACTTATGGAGGAAACTCTTAAATATGGATAGAAATATTTATTTTTGTGTATTTTGTGTATTCTGTCAGTTTACAGCTTTGTAGGTTAAAATTCCAAACATAGGAAGAAAATGGGGATAATTATACAAACATTTATTTCCATAGGTGTTACAAATTATTGCTGTTGATAAACGTGTAATTTTAAAAAAGATGGTATCTATTTAAGGGATTTGCATCTTTCTGCATTATACTGATTGATTCAACATACAATACTGTATTAGGAGTATTGTAGAAGATATTCTATTTGAGGAATTAGTGATCTCAGGAAAGCCATGTCTCTGATGGACATGAAGAGACAACACTGCTAAGTGTCAAGACAAGAAATATAGTTTTGTTACACTAATTAAATGGCACCATGGTTTGGAAGGGAGACTGAACAACTCCATGGGTGAGAATTCTGCATAGTATGCTTTGTCTGTCCACCAGACATCTGTTGAAAGCTGCATGAAAGTGAGGTTCCCAGCTTCTGAAGGGATGTAAGTGTCGGAGGAGATGACTACCAGAAATGGAGAAGCTCCCTCAGGGACACAGACCTGTGATGGATGTTGCACTTGGCTGTTACAGAGACTGTTAATATGCCCAGGGACAGCTTGTGACTTGGGAGTTCTGTCCTGTTTCAAGATTTTGTAATGTTACATGTTTTTTCTTTATTTCACTGCTTTGTGACACTTTCTGTGTCCCAGCTGGAATCTTCTATCCCTCATGGCCTGTGACCCATCCCTGATCGGTCCCTGCCTGCAGCAGGGTACCATTTCCGTATATGGTATATACCTGCCTCTCTGTTCCCAGTTTTGAAGGGTCTTGCCTTGTATGGCTGGGGCTGGCCCAGACCCTTCCCCAAAAACCTTCCCAGGGTGCTCTCGGGGTCAGAACCCAGCCTCCTGACCCTATTTAAGTNACACAGCACTCCCTTATTTGGAATTTACATATATGGTTATCCCCACCTACCTTAAGCTGATCCATCCCCTTTTTATCCCTGTATATCCCTTGTTAGCATACTCCTCCCATGTTCCACCCCTTTGTCCAGCACCTTCTCCCGAGACCCTATAAAAGCCAGTGCAGCCACACGGCAGGTGCTTTTCTGCCTTTCTCAATAAAATCCTTCAACCTTCAAGCTTCTCCCTGAACCCTCTCTACCGACTGGGCCGCATCGTAAGTTTTACTCACCATCTATATTTCTCTTCCTATTTCTATCTTATTATTATTAAAGAAATTTTATTATTATATTGTGCCTTCTTTAATGAGATTTGGAGAGAAACCTGCGCACTCTCCAGTGCAATCCAGATATGATCTATTGTGACTACTTTTTATTGATGTATTTGCTTTTTAATTTCTTACATGTGAAAATTGAAACATAGATTTAAAAATGTCATCTTTAATCAGAGCAACCAATCAACTTTCACATAATATGCAAAATTAATCTTGGGTTCCATAATATATCCTGACACTTCACATGTCTTCACCAAAAGCAAATCATGTCTGACTGATCCGGTGGCCTTCCACAATGGAGAGACGACATCAGTGGACAAGGGAAGCCCTGTGGAACATGTGGACATCTGTAAAGCCTTTGATCTGGTGCCCCACAACAATTGACCTGCTAAATTGTAGAGATATGGATCAAATGGATGGAATATTAGATTGATGATGAATTGGCTGGATAGTTACATCCAAAATGTTAGTCAGTGGCTCAACATCCAGCTGGAAAACTGGGGATCCAGGAACCACATACCTCATGCTGGAACCAATAAAATTTAGTATCTTATTCAATGACATAGTGGGACTGCGTGTGCCCTCAGCAGCTTTGCACATTATACCAAACTTAGCTGTGCAGTTGATTCACTAGAGAGAGGTACCTTGATAGGCTCTTGAAATATGTGCCCAGGTGAATCTCATGAAATTCAACTAGGCTAAGTATAAGATCCCACACCTGGGTTGGGGCAATCCTTGGTATCAGTACAGACTGGGGATTGAATTAATTGAGAGCAGCCATGCAGATAAGGATTTGGGGATACTGGTGAGAGAAAAATTGAATATGAGTCATCAGCATGCACTTGCAGCCCAAAAAACCAAATGTATCCCAGGTTGCATCAAAAGAACCAGAGCCTGCCAGTCAAGGAAGGTGATTCTGTACTCCTCTAGTCTACCCTTATGAGACTCCACTTGGAGTACTGCTTCCGGCTCTGGAGTCCTCATCACAAGAACAGAGAAATGTTGGAAATAGGGCCACAGTAATATATACACATTTATGTATGTTCACTGTATTCTACAAAATCCATTTCATAAGGAATAGTTTTTGCCTAATTCAGTATTCTGGGTTTGTTTCTTTTTTTTCCAACTAGTCTTTTCTTTGGAGCACAAAACTAAATGGGATAATTATCTTTTGGTGTGTTATAATACCAAAGGCTGACACAGTGACACTGAAGTGTAAATACATGAACCCTGCAATTTAAGTAATTAGTTACCTCTAAGAATGAAAATCAAGTTAGTCCTATAGTTAAAACTGGTTTTCAGCTGTGTATCAGGGCTGTGTCTCTGTGCACATCCCAAATATTTCAGTCATTAGTTCTCTAGGTGGTCCAGGACCTCCTCAAACAGTGACCT
The DNA here is from genome assembly GCA_013400415.1 of Scytalopus superciliaris. Classification (NCBI taxonomy): domain Eukaryota; kingdom Metazoa; phylum Chordata; class Aves; order Passeriformes; family Rhinocryptidae; genus Scytalopus; species Scytalopus superciliaris. The sequence goes on from VXBX01006683.1 coordinate 29,914, forward strand.
AAAGATATGATGGCTGGCTTAATAGAGGGTCTGCCTTGAAACTCAGTGACTGACTACACCTACAGTATGAAATATTTCACTGACTGTTGGAGACCCACCCCCCCAGCCCCCCCAAAGGAGGAATGGGGAACAGGATCCCATGGGCCTGCTGTTCATGTTAGACATAATGCTCATTAAAATCCTTCCACATGAAAATAAAATAAAACTATAGTTTTCAGATTTATACCAGACGACTATAGTCAAGTATAAGTCATGCATCTGTTTTCAAGAACTGTGATTTATATATATATATATATATACACACACACACATCACATTTTGCGATCCTGAGGGTACGTGGGGGACGGAATAAGGGAGACCACCCTGGGGAGACGGGTGTAAGCCAAAGACAGTTTATTCAAACTGGTACACAACTTAAATAGGGTCAGGGGCCTGGGTTCTGGGACTGGGTGTACCCTGGGAAGATTTTGGGGAAGGGTCTGGGTAGGTCCCAGCCAAACAAGGCAAGGATCCCCAAAACTGAGGGGACGGGCAGGGGGATACTATATAGGGGGTTATTACCCTGCCACCAGCAGGAGGCAATGGGGAGTGAGTTGCAAGCCAAGTGAGTAGAAATTTTCAACAAGGTACATAGGAGAACAAAGGAGAAATATGTAACATTACAAAATCTTGAAGCAGGACAGGATTCCCAAACTGCAGGCTGTCCCTAGGTATATCAACAGTCTATGTAACAGCCAAGTGCAACATCCATCACAGGTCTGTGTTGCTGAGGGAGCTTCTCCATTTCTGGTAGTCGTCTCCTCCAACACCATATAGTAAAAAACAATTATGCTATATCCTTCCTTTAAGAAATCAGTACAAAACTAGTGGATTTTAATAGTAAGATTTTCATGTAACCTCAATGAGACACTAGTTTTATTTTGAACAGTCAACATAATTTCAGTTTTATGAAAAACTTGTAATCTCTCCAGTGTTTTCTGTACAGAATTTAAATATTTCTCACTTCTAGCTAGGAATTCCCTTTCTATGTCAAAGAAATAGTTTTCTATAGAACTGGTGATTTATATGAATTATCTGTCTTCTGTACTGCTGGAGCAATGCAAAAGGATGTATTAATTAGTCCTGAAGCTTACTGCCTATTAGGAGCAAGACAGGTTAGGATCTGTGGTCTGAGGCATTGTTACAGTGACAAACTCAAGTGTAGTGCTTTGATTTTACTTGCTGCCTGTCTGAACAGGACACAAATGAGCTTTCAAACCCATGAGACATCTCCTACCATGATTATTGTTTACTATATATAAGCATGGTATTCAGAATTATAACAGCATTTTTTGGGGGGACAGAATTCTCAATTCAATATAATGCAAAACTACTTTCTTTAAATCACTTGTTTAGCACAGTTGTTTGAATACAATAGTAAACTGAGATTCAAACAAGAAAGTAGCTTAATAATTGTAAATATATAGACTTGTAGCATGAAAATACTCACTATAGAAACATGTAGCTTCTACATGCTCCTTTCCAGTCATGCTGTATACCTTCCCTTTAGGAAGATGTTTAACACAGTCTCCAGTAGTCTCATCTGCAGACTGGAAAGATATGGGCGGGACAAGTGAATGATGTGGAAAACCAGCTGTATTGCTGGGCTCAGAGAAGATTGGGGGTTTAAAGTCCAGCAAATGATGAGGAACTAGGCTTTCAGGGTGCGGTGCTGGGAACAGTATTGTCTATTATCTTCATTAACAACCTAGGCAATGGGATGGAGTACATTCCCAGCAAGTTTGTGAACAAGACACAAATTCTTAACAGAAGTTCAGTAAGAAGCAATGGACATAGGTGGGAACACGAAGCATGTGTCACTATAATGGTTATCAAACACTGGGACATGCTGCTCTGCAAATTCCTGAGATACCTGTCCTTTGAGGTGTTCAGGACTGTACTGGACACAGCCTTGAGCAACCCGACCTGACTAGACTTGCTCTGAGCAGGTTTGGACTAGAGATCTTCACAGCTACTTTCTGATTGTCAGCATCTTGTGACCAGCATACAGCACTCTCTAGTTACAGAGGTACACCCCCAAAGCTCTGAGCATGGATTTTCTGTGAAGGACCCACAGGTACCTGCCATGAACACTCCTCTTGTTTCAAGCATGCACCATGAGATGCTGTCCTTGTCAGCATGACACCCACACCACCCAGGCCAGAGCAGACTGACACTGTTAGCTTGAGGACCTAAGGGCACGGACAGGTCACACCAGGAAGGAGTGACTGGAGTTAGGCACTTTTCTTGTATAACAAATGTAATGTTAGTAATAATGATCTACTCTGTATAAATTTGGCATATGAATATTAGTATTACTGTAACAGTACTAAGTGTACTCTATTTTTTTGTGGGGATTGTTAAGACTTTAACTGGGCTAACCAGATATTCCAATTTCCATGTAAAAGATGTGCTCCATTTCTCACAATAACAAGATTTTATTTTAACAATAGTGGGGTTTGTTAGTTCCTCTATATTATATATGTAAGAAAAAGGTACAATGAATGTCTTATTTTTGCCAGAGTTACAATAATACAGTTTAATTTTAGTGATGGATTACTCAGGAGACTTCTTTATGAATGCCAAAATTATGTACTGACCTGTTAGCATTTCATTTATCTGGTGATGCTGATATTCCCAATTCCCACAAAATAGGGGTAGACATCTAGAAGCTCCTTGAATTGTCAGATAGTGAAGCAGTCCATGCTGTAATCACAGTTAATGGAAGCAGATTGATTTCCAAACACTGTGAAAGAGTCTTAGAAAGTAGCAGGAACACTTTATGCAGTAATACAGAAGCTACTATTGGAATATTAAATTTGCTTCAAGAGCAGTAAAAAGTATTATGATAACATTCTGAATTCTAGGAAGCTTGTACATGAGAAGCTTATGAAACTTCTTAAAAATGACGTCATTAAAAATTGAGCATATCACAAAAAAATAAATCTGCAAAGAGTTGTTAGCTCAAATTTGTAATTACTGGTTGTAAAGAAAAAGGCAAAATAAAACAGATAGATAATAACTTATTGTAGTAAGGACCCTTAAAAATAAGATGAGTTTTTCTAAGGATATCATATGTTGGGAATTCCCTCTACATGGAGTCCAGATATCCAGGCCTGGATTACTCTGAAAATTGAACAATAGCCCACACAGAAGTTTCAGGCTTGACACATGGAATTTTCTGGAAGAGACTGTTGTTCTCTGTCATTAATGTCAAGAGGGAGCACTCAGAGTGGTTCCTGTTATTTTAAGAAGTTTTACATGTGGAGGAATCTTGTTGATTTCAAACATTCAAATTTAATCAAGTTATTTGATGTCAGCAAAAAAAAAATAAAATCTAAGTGAAATAGTATTCTTTTTCAAAATAACAGCATTGTCATAGTTACATTTACATTTCCTAGCATTCTCTTCCAAAAATGTGCATTTGATATATTCTTCTGATAACTAAAGGTACCAATTTTTGTCTTTTAATGAGATATCCCTAGACTGAATAGTTGCACATACAATATTAGGCATATACTAACCAGTAGATGAAATAAGCAAAATGTACTACTTTTATCCTGTGATATGTTACACTTTTTTTATTCTCTTGATTGCCTTTCTCTAGTTGTTTGAAAAGTCAGTCAAAAAAACCCCCGAAACACCAAACAAATAAACAAAATACGCTAGTAAACGTTTTATAGCTAAGTACTACTTTTTGTTACAAGTAAACACTTGCCATGAACTGTAAAGATACCCTGTAGTTGCAATGCAGCAAAATACAGGAACCAGGCTTTGACTATCCAAATATCACACAGGGGCATGTATTGCTGCATTGTACTAGCTGCGAAAATCCCACCAAAACCAGAGTGCACAAAATGCTATCTACATTTACATAGCTCTTTTTGGAATAAAGCAATATAATGTGAATGTACACATTTACCAACTGTAGCATGAGTGTTTAAAAAAGTTAACAGAGCCATTTATGGAATTAGCAAGAATGATACAAGTATCTAATGTGTCATTGTGTATTCCTCTGTGTGAAGAAACACAAGTGTAAGTTTCCTGTATCTTAAGTGATTTTGTTGAATCATTCTGCTCACCCCTTAAAGATCTGTTGTTATCAGAACTTCTTATTCACATCTTCATATTGACCTTTGACTTATTTTATTGCTTGGGGGGTGGTGGTGGGGGAGGTTTATCAGAGAATTCATCATTTACCCTAGTGTATAGGGAATCAGTATTATCTGGGACAGTTTCAGTGGGAAGAAAACATCGCTTCATTGTGAAAATTCAACTAAAAATGTTTCACTTTATAAAACAAATATTTTAATGGTTTTAAGTTATTCATACATAAATCACCCACCTAAAAAGAAAAACAAACCTAAACCACATTAATTTTAATTTTTTTAAAGTTCTGTTCATTTCCTTTCACGCTCTCTTTGAAGAGGCTCTAGTGCTTCTTCATTTAAACCTCTGTCAGGTGGTAGAAAAAGAACTCTCTAAAGTAACCACAGAAGCAGTTTTAATTCTTCCAGGAAGGCAAGAGAACCAGTAAACTCAGAGGTTTCAATGTTAATCCCAATGTGGTAAAAATAGGGATATTAGATTAGTCATCTCTGGACATATTTCTTCATATATATTAAAAAAATCTATATATGCTGAGCAAGGAGTGGTAGGAAGGTCTGTGGCTCTGTCCCAGTCACAGACTTTTTGAAGCATCTATTGTAGGTATCAAGTTTTATCATCACTCCCAACAGATTGAATTTATAGAAGCTGTAATATGGGGCTTGATTTATGAGCTGAGAGAGTATGGCATAAGCACACATTTGTAAAGCTGACCATTGTTATCTAAAATTATGATCCTAATAATCATAGTGCATAAATTCTCCAGCTGCTTACATATTTACAGGAAAGCCTCTTATAGTCCTATTTGTTGTTTATTAGAATATTAACATAACTGACTGTATCATGCACTGGTCCTTGACATTTCACTACTGAACTCATCTGTGGGATCCAATCCAGATGAAAACTTGTAGAGTACCTGCATTCACCCAAAAAATTCTTTTTCTGAAAATACACTTTTTTTCCTGTCCTTTATGCTTACTTCCTTTATGCAGAAGTAAAATGTTTGAGATAAAGAAGACATGGTTCAAAGATCTTGCTGCTCAACTGGATCTACTCCAAGGATTCTCCTGCATATGTCCCTCCTTTTTGATGTTGCTGACTGTAGGTTCTGGATTAAGTATTTAATTTGGTTATATGTTTAGTGAATAACCTTCATCTGTCTTCATCTTTACCACTCAGTAAGCCATTCTTTTGGTTAGTCTATTCAAATGAGGAAACATTTTTTTTTCCCCCCCCCTTTCTTTTATTCAAAGAAATCTGCAGAAGTTATAAATGTAGTTCTTGATCTGTGGTATTTTTGCTTTTGTATTACATAGTATTACAATGGCTTTTTTGTCAACATTTACAAGTAAGGCTTATGTATGTATATAGTGGGGAAAACAGTTAATGCCCATGCATGATAAAAATGCCTTGTTTACTATCTACTTTTTTTCTTTTCTATTTTTTTTCTAAACAGAGGAATTACATTTTCCTCTAGAGTTCCTCTTTACTCTCCTTCAAAGTTTTGAATTATAAAGAACAGTCAGAATATTTACCTGAAATATTAAAATATATAACATTAAAAATTTAGTAGTAATCAGATCCACTGGCCTTCTTATGTGGATGATAAAAAGGATTAGTTAAAATATGTGTAATTTTAAAATTATAATTGTTTGTGTTTCTGAACTTAAAGAAAAATATGAAACTCAAGAAAACATTTTTATCTTACTGGATGAAGAAAACTGGGAGAAAGGGAGGGACCCTGCTTACATACACCACTCAGTCCCCTATATGTACAGCAGACATAAGTGGGGCTTTTAGCTGTTTCCACCCTTCCCTGCCTCACAACCCCAGCCTTTGCCTGTCCCAATTCTGGATGATTTTCTCTGCTTTTTTTGCTGTGCACTGATTTTTAAAAAACAATATCAGAAATTTCAGTCAATTTCTCCTTTTTCCTGCTTGTATGTCAGGCTATTTCATAGTGTATGAACAAGATCTCCAAGTAAAATATGTGGTGTTTGTCAGCCAGCCTCATTGAAGCCTGCTTGTATTACATGTGGTGCCTTGCCCATTTTGAAAACCAAGACAGGGAATTCTCTTATATTATTTTAATGACTTTGAAAATGTCTTATATTCAGTTCCACTCTTTCTAATGATCTGCATTCAGCAATGATAACAGCACATTACTATAACATACACTGGCCTGCTGCCAGAACTGGAGGGAAGAAGGTACAATGCCTGTCAATTATGATTTCCTCTGCATTTTCTTAATGAAGCAACTCTCTAAACACTTTCTGAACCAATCCACTGAGATTATCTTTTTTGAATTTTCTCATTATTCTTTAATTCATATCTCCCCTTGGTGTAAGTTTTCAATGTTATCCAGCTGGCTAGCTTTTTCTACAATACTTTCCTGTTTTGTAGAATATTCCAGATTCAAGCATATTTTACTTTTCCCCCCATTACAAAGATGTGTGAAAACTGTGTTTCTTCTGCATTTTTTTTTGCAAATACTTTGAAGATAAAGCCAGACCTTCTACCCCACCACCACCACCATGATCTTTTAACTTGTCAATTACCTTGACATGTAATTTTTTAAATAGTTTTTTTTTAAAATGTTGCAAGGCTTAGGAAACAAGTTATTTTCTCCATTCATAGTAGCTTTGATTCTATAGCAGTGTTCATTTGAAAAAAAAGTCTGTCCTTTAAAAAGAATATATCTATTAAAAGTGGACAAAGTTAAGATCTGCCTCCTGTTTTGGAATGTATGAAAGTAAAGAACCATGAAATATCATTCACCTTTAAACATCTTGGAGTAATTAAGTAAAGAACCAAAACATTTCCTAATCTTGAAGAGGGCCAATTTGAAAAAAAAAAAAAAATTACAAGAGACCATAAAATTGATCATCAGTAGAATTTAGCCTTTAGAGGTTGTTGGCACATCAGTCACTTTAAAATTTTTCTTCTGGTTTGAAGAATAGATATAATAAGAAAAAGGGGGGGTTTAGGTTTATTTCTTCAGAACTTCAAGTATACTGGTGAGCGGTCTGGGGTTGTTTGGCCTGGAGAAAAGGAGACACGGGGAGACTTTACCACTTGTATCTGTTGTAGCAACGTGGGGGTTGGCCTCTTCTCCCAGGCAACTAGAGATGGGATGAGAGGACACAGTCTCACGCTGCACCAGTGAAGTTCAGGTTGGACATTCTGAATTTCTAGATGGAAAAGGTTGTTAAGCATTGGAATGGGCTGCCCAGGGTTGTGGTGATGTCGCCATCCCTTCCTAGAGGTTTCAAGAAACAACTGAATTGTAGCATTCAGTGACACGGTCTAGTTGACAAGGCAATGACTGGTAAAAGGTTGGACTCGATGATCTTGGAGGTCTTTTTCAGCCTAAATGATTCTGTGATTCTAATCTTGGGGTTTGTTTGGTTTTGTTTGTTTGTTTTAAATAGTGCTTCCATTCTGTCTCTTATGGGTCATTTGATTTTTTCAGTGACTTGTCAAATTTGCTTTTCTGCTGTGATACTAGTTTTTTTATAACATCTCTTGATAAATACAATTCCCTTTTCTATGCAGCACAGTTACTATGATGTCTGAATGGTTATAGGTTGCAAATTCTAGCCTGAAAAGGATGATTATGAAAATTTTAGAGGTACTGGTCTTGATGGCCAGACTTATGCAGCTAGAATATTTTAATTAAACAGGGAAAAATACATTCATTGAGAAGCAAGGACAAAACGTTACTTTCTGAGGAATTGTTTTTTCAAATGTAAGGTGAATGACTGATAGTTGCTCTGAATCTACTATACTGCCCTAAGTAATTTGTGAAAGAACTATATGAAAACCATGCATATATACTCACATGCATGGGGGCTGGACTGAAAAAACAGTGTTGTTAGGGGGTGAAAGGTACCCAAAGGCACTGCTTCAATGACATATTAACTAAAGCTGTCCAGGTCAAAACTCTCCACTGGAAAAACAAACAAGGCACAAAAAATTGTTATGGAGAGGCTCACCAAAAACCTTAATATATATCTATGTACAGGAAATTAAAAAAGAAAAAAATGTATTATTTAATTCTTAACATATTTATATTCTTTTAATGTGTTTGGGATGTGAGATCAAACTGTAATAATAAACCAGTCAAAACCAACTAGTTTGCTTTACTTTTGTGATGCAACCAGTAAGACTGCTGTCAGCATATGGCTACCATTTGAGGTAGAAAGCAAAAAAAAATTACAAAAACAACAGCCCCCTAGTGGGAATAAATGTATAGACAACCAACATCTTGAAGAAGGCTGAATCTGAGGTTGAGCTGCTGCACACGATGGCCAGGCTACCAGCCAAATCAAACATGATGACATGTTGGAGAGAATGTGCTTTTTCATCAAATCTGTGGCACTTGACTTTCACAGCTGGACAAAAGTGTTTTGTGTGAGTTTATATTCTGTACAGAAAACAGATTAACTGTAGGGTAGAGATCATGGAATAGAAATCATAATCTACCCACTATACTCATGTTTCATCATGAAAGAAGAAAAAAAATAAATCACAGAATCATAAGATCATTTAGGCTCTTAGAGGAAAGTCCCTCTAAGATCGAGTCCAATTACTAACTTGACATTGTCAAGTCTACCACTAACCCTATGTCCCTAAGCGCCACTGCTACAGATCTTTTAAGTAACACCAGGAACGATGACTCAACCACTTCCATGGACAGCATGTTCCAATGCTTGAGAACTGTTTCTGTAAAGACTTTTTCTAAATATCCAAAATAAAATCTTATGCAATTGAGTGTTGGGGTTCTGTCCTTGTGGCTACCTCAACCCTAAATTTCTCCATGGCACCTCTGCTTTTTTATGACTTCCTAGCTAAGAAACAAGGAGCAAGTGAGCAGAACAGTTTGCAGTGACATAGCACTATAATACAGCATCGCCATTGCCAATGCTGGAAGTCTGCAAGGCCTCAGGGCTGGGGCTTATCAGGCCTGCTCTGTCTGAACTTTTGTTGACCTGCCTGCAAATTTGTTTTGCTTGGTTTAGCAGTGACAGTAATTTCCCTATTTGATCAGGCAACTACTGCTAATTTGCTCTACTTTTAACCATAGTTGCAAGAAGTAGTTATTCTGCATAGAATGAGATATATACAGCACTAACACAATGCCGTAGCATGGAGAAATACAGTAGGACAGCACAGACCTAGAGAAGTGAGGACACAGGACATGGTGCAGAGAAGCTCAGGTATAGGGGTGGTAAGGGTCAGGGAACAGACAGGGCACTGGAGACACCACAGCTGTGAACAATTCACCCATGATCACTTAAAGAAATTCAGACATGAAGTTAGACAACATTTGTTTTAGAAGTAATAAGGAAAAAAAAACCCATATCTAATGCATGTAAAGAACACCATACATAGTGTATTTGGATGTGATGTGGAAGACTGAATGCAGATAAATAAAGAAAGGCTGTATGCTAGTAAAATGTATCAATATTACTCTAGCTGGTTCCTTAGAGAGAGGAAGGGAGACCCATCAACCTGATCATCATCACCATCATCATCATCATCATCATCATCGTCATCATCATCATGGCTAGGCTTTGCGAATGAAGATTTGAGAAGGGCTCTACCCACGCTTGCTACAAGCGCGCTGGTGGCTAAAAAGGCCAATGCACGATAGGCAAGTCTGGTCACAAAAGGCACAGTGGAAAGTGTCTTCATAGGCAGTGTTGGTGAGGCACAGTTTTTTCTGCATTGTCTTTTTATTTCGAGACTGATCCTGCATGTGCTCTCAAAGGAGGCAGCAGCATTATTAGATGGTGTGCCTCCATGCCTCCCAATTGGAGGCCAGAGTGGATCACTGATGGTGGTCAATATAGCCAAGGCTGAGGTGTTGTTTGAGGGAGTCCTTGTATCTCCTCTTTGGGGCTCCTCTCTTGGGGCAACCAGTGGCAAGCTCACCATAGAGCGCAGGCGGGAGGCGGTGATCCTCGATCCTGGAGATGTGCCCTGCCCAGCGCAGCTGCGATCTCAGCAGCATGGCCTCAATGCTGGTGATCTCTGCCTGCTCAAGAACAGACACATTAGTCACGTAGTCTGTCCAGTGGATGTTTAGTATTGTACGGAGGCAGCACTGATGGAAGTGCTTGAGGAGTCGCAGGTGGTGGTGGTAGATGACCCAGGATTCAGAGCCATAAAAAAGAATGGAGAGTACAATGGCTCTGTAGACACTGATATTTGTACTTTTCTTCAGGTGTTTATTGTGCCAGACTCTTTTACGGAGTTTTCCAAAAGCTCTGTATGCCTTTGCTAACCTGTTCATCATCATAGTCCTTCCTATAAAGGACTCCAGAGGTCCACAACCCACTGCCCACCTCCTCGCCTGGAACATAGCTATGCCAGTGTCTTGTCTTGTTTTCCTAAATGAAAGAATCTGGGGGGTTTATTTTATGTGGCTTGGGAGAAAAAAACCAGTCAGTTGTAAGCCTGCAAAAATAGTTTAATCAGTAGCCACCTCCAATAAATGTTTAGCAAAAAAATTCCTTCTGAGATCTACTTAGACACTGCTTGAAATGACATAGTAAAAGAGAGGAGAGGGGAGGGGAGGGGAGAGGAGGCGAGGCGAGGCGAGGCGAGGCAGGGAGAGGCGAGGCGAGTAGAGGCGAGAGGAGAGGAGAGGAGAGAAAAAGAGAAAAAGAGAAAAAAGAAAAAGAGAAAAAAAGGAAAAGAAGAAGAAGAAAAAGAAGAGAAAAATTAGGTTGTTTAGAAGAACTAGTAGAAAAAGCCAGTGTCATGGCTTAACCCTATACAGTCACTGGCTCAGTTCCCACTAGATGGATGTGGAAGAGAATCAGAAGAGTAAAAGTGAGAAAAGTTTTGTGTTGTGATAAAGACAGCTTAATAGGTAAAACAAAAACTGTGCATGCAAGTACAGCAAAGCAACAAATTCATTCACCACTTCCCATAGGCAAACAAGTGTTCAGCTATCTCCAGGAAACCAGGGCTCTGCCATGCATAATGGCTGCTTGGAAAGACAAATGCCGTTGCTTTGAACACTGCCCCTTTCTACTGCTTCCCCCAGCTATATATGCTAACTATGACACCATAAGGTATGGATTATTCCTTTGGTGAATTGGGTTCAGCTGTCCCAGCTGTGTCCCCTCCATCTCTTGTACACTCCCAGACTACTCACTGGTGGGGTGGGAAACAGAAAAGGCCTTTACTCTGTTCAAGTCAAGCACTGTTCAGCAATAAATGAAACTTCCATGGGTTATCAACACAGTTTTCAGGACAAATTCAAAACACAACTTCATACTAGCTTCTATGAAAGAAAAAAAAAAACCACCAAAACTCAAACAGATAAAACCAGCATACAAGTTAATGAAATTAATTAATGCCTTAAATTAATAAAGAGCAAGGTTTATATTGACACTGAGCTTGAATTTTTTAAAAAAACTCTTCTGTATTCAATGCAATTAAGACCAGTGTAGAGACACACACTCTGATTTGCCTATGGTGATGTGGGGATGGTGAAAGACTTCCTGAGGTGCGGGTTGATAGAGGACTTCCATCTTCTTCAAGCTGACTTCCAGCCCAAACAGCTCAGCAGCCTCTGCAAAGCAGGATGTTAAGCACTGCAGAGCTGCTTCAGTGTGAGCAACGAGCGTGGCATCATCAGCAAAAAGCAGAGCTTAAGTCAGTCCAGCAGTTCACCTATCTGGGAAGCATCATTTCCTCAGATGGTAAAATTGACAAAGAGATAGATAACAGGTTAGCAAAGGCATACAGAGCTTTTGGAAAACTCCATANGCTTCCTTTGAGAGCGCACGCAGGATCAGTCTGGAAGAAAAAAGACAGCACAGAAAGAACCGTGCCTCGCCAATACAGCCTGTGGAGACTTTCCACTGTGCCTTTTGCAACCAGATCTGCCTATCGTGCATTGGCCTTTTTAGCCACCAGCGCGCTTGCAGCAAGCGTGGGTAGAGCCCTTCTCAAATCTTCATTCGCGAAGCCCAGCCATGATGATGATGATGATGATGATGATGATGAAGAGACACACACACAGAAAACCGTTAAGAAATACTTTGAATAAAATATATTTTGAACGGAAAGTATTTGAATAAAATTAAACATATTCAAAGGGTTAGTCAATAGAATCCCTTGGGAACTGAGCAGATCTGGCAGATCTACAAGGACACTGTCCATACAGCATAAGAGTTCTTGTTGCACAGATATAAGAAATCAGTAAAGGAAGACAAGAGACTAGCATAGCTGAGTGAAACTCTGCTGATCAAACTAAAGGTCAAGAAGAAAATGCACAGGTAGTAGAAATAGGGACAGGTGTTCTGGGAAGAGCATATAGGGCTTCTGATCATTTGTGTAGGGATAGGTGGGGTCAGGAAGGCCAAGAAACATCTGGAGCTGAACTTGGTAAAGGATGCAAAGAATTGTAAGGGTTTATATATGTATGCCAGCCAGAAAAATAAGGTCAAAGAAAGCAGATACACACACACACACACACACACCCCACCCTGATGTACACAACTTAGAAATGACAAACAGAAGGCTGAAATACTCAAAATTATTTTTCTTCAGTCTTCAATGGCAACCTCTCTTCCCACATGTCTTGGGTAGGTGAATCAGAAGACAGGGACTGGAGGTGTTAAATTCCTCCCACTGTAACAGAAGCTCAGGAGATTCTTGACCACTTGAAGAACATGAACATACATAAGTCTATGGGACCTGAGCAGATGCATTCCAGAGTCCTGAGGGAACTGGCTGATGTAGTTGCCAAGCCACCCTCCATCATATTTGAAAAGTCGTTGCAGTCAAGGGAAGTTCCCAGGTGACTGGAAAAAAGGGAAACAATGCACCCATCTGTAAAGGGTAGAAAGGAAGAACCTGGGAACTACTTACCTGTCAGTCTCACCTCTGTGCCTGGGAAGATCATGGAACACATCCTTATAGAAACCGTGCTAAGGCACATGGAGGACAGGGAGGTGATTTGAGACAGCCAGCATGGCTTTACCAAGGGCAAGTCCTGCCTGACCAATGTAGTGACATCCTATGATGAAGTGAATACCTCAGTGGACAAGAGAAGGATTATAAGTATTGTCCATGTGGAATTCGGTAGTGCCTTTGATAAAATCCTCCACAACCTAAATCAAATAGACCCAAACTATTCCACAATATTATGACTTTATGTTATGAAACAATTTAGAGTACTTCAATGTGCCATTTGCTAAGTTATAGTAAAATGGTAGTTAGTAATTTCCATTGTATTTTTAAATATTTAACACAGAAGTATTTCTTTTATAGCCATCTAAGAATATTGAAGAATTGTTTACACTCCTCCTTTTATGTGTATTTTTTTGTGTATTGCACAAAAATTTGGCTATTACAAACCAGATTACATCCCTGGTCTCACACAAAACATCAAGAATAACTCTGAATACTCCAGAAGGTAGAATTAAGTTCTGTTGTAGAAAAATTAACAACACTAGCTGCAAAGATGACAAATTTAACTTCACTAAAAAGAATGGTTTAATCATAGGTATGCAATCATTTACAAATATGATTTTTAAAGAGGTATTTTAAAAAAGAGAAAAATTTTCTCAGTTTTTATTAAACTTTAGTAAGTTTTAAGCACCAATTCCTTTAAAGCTACTTCAGAAAAATAGAGAAAACAGCTATAAAACATAGCAGTTATTATTTCTAGTGAAAATAAACATGGCTACATAAAATATTCTTAATTTTTTACAACTCAGAGTTGTTTCAATAAGTTGTTTAATAGGTATTAATTTCCTAAACCAGTGTAAACCCATGAAATGCTTACTTTACTTTGCATGTCTTTTTTTTTTTTTTCATGAAATAAATCAATATGGCAAAAAGATTAGACTTTTTATAATTTAATTACAAAAAAACCCCAAACCAACCAAAACCAAAATGAAACAAAAAAAACCTCTCCAACCAACAACAACAAAAAGAAAAAAATCCCCCCACAACTCTAAATAAACATTGAATACCAATATCTAGGTTAATGGGGATTAATGGTGATGGTAGAAGAAATGTAAAAAAAAAAAAACAAACAAAAAAAACCAGTCAAAATGGTAATGTCTTTATTTCTTTGTCTCCACACAGACATGTTCAGTTTCCATGTTCAGGATGAATGGGAGAAGAAATAATGGGCTTAAGTGCCACACTGGAGATTTTGATTGGACTTTCGGAAAATTGGAATAGATTGCCCAAAGAATAAATATTATGAGTCTCCAAACTGAAGGCCTTTGAGAGCAGCCTGAAAATATACTTGACAGCCATGAGCTACATAATTCTCATCATGCTATGAAGCAGAAGTGGATAGTGTATAGTTCTTTTCCAGCTGGATTGTACAATGCTGTGCCATTTACCTTTGATCTGCTCAATGGTGGCCTGGGAATGCCAGTTTCGTGGGACAGCTGCAGATTAGTTCATGAGAAATGCTGTTTCTTTGTTTGCTTGCTGTTTAATTTCAGCCTTTTTTTTTTTTGGAATAAACCCAGATTTTAAAAAGCTTCCCACAAAGTTCAAAACTTACTATTGAGTCAGATTTAGCACAGAGCTTATGTCTGACACCTTCTAGGGCTGTGGCATTCCACAGAGTCATTACTTTTAGGTTTCAGAAACACTTCAGAAATCTTCCCAAGACCACAGTTGCCTTGACATTATTTTCTCAGCAGCTACACAGCAAATAGAGCTCTTGTTTCTATTTAAGAACTTCAGAGATAGTATGACAGGAAACCAAGAACTTTATGATTAACAAAAGGTCATCTTAACCCCAGAAAAAGACGAAACAAAACAAATCAACAGAAACAGCAGACCTTTGGTATTAGAGTCAGTTTGCAGTTACATTCTTTTAAAAAACAGAAAAACACAGACCAAGGGCACTGCAAGCACAAGCTTATCCTGCTTCTTGTTCTGGGAGTTAATGATGGCCTGAGTTCAAGAAGCCCATGATACAATCTTGGTTCTGGTAGTGATGCATGTGTCACTGAACTGCTATTTTACTAAGAACAATATCACCTTTCTTTAATTATTTTTAGTGGCTCCTGTTCTTAATTTCACTTAGAAAAAAATTAATTTTTTCTTTTTTTTTTTGAAACTTCAGCTGTGAAGACAGTACAGAATTGACCAAAATCAAAAACATCAATTAGTTATGCTAAAGGCTTCACTTCACTCAGACAGAATAAGTTGAAAAATGGCTTTATAAATTGTATATATACTTCTCAGGCTTTACAAGGGAGATGAAAAAAAAATGCAGAGAATAAACCTTGATGGATGAATTTAATTTGCAGGTAAGCTGTTATCCATATTTCTTTTCACAGAGGTAAAACTTGTAAACTGTTTATATTCTATTTCTGTATATACAGATATATGTAGATACAGAGATAAGTCATGTGCTTTTCTAAGAAAGCAGTGATCCAGTATCTTTCTAAAGATAGTGATGAATACTAATATGTCTAGTGACAAGAATATGCAACCTGAATCAAGATGACAATTGTATACTTGGCTTTTAAGTACATCTTGTTAGTCTTATATACCTATTCTTATCTTGGGAGCACTAATGCAAACATGTAAATAAATATAAATTATGTTTAAATACAGCCTCCCATTTTAGCACAGAATGCTGTTTCTTAATTCAAAATGTTTAGCTCTACTAAATAAGATACAAAGCATTTGCAGCAAATACTAGGCACAAAGAACCATTAAAAGCCTGCATCAAAGAGTGAAGTGGCAAAAATATTTCCTCTGTTCTTTAGTTTTGGTTTCTGGAGGTGCAATAAGGGCAGATACTATTCTGATCCTGGGCAAAATGGATTGAAAGGAGTAGAGCAAAAAAACTGGTGGATTTTCCACCATTATGGGATTTCAACCTTTATACTCCTTTAGTCATTACAACCAGGGTGTTCAGAAGCCTATAAGGAAAAGTGTTTCACTAGAAGCAGTTATTGTCTTAGAGGATGTTAGAACATGAAATGGTAGCAAGCCTGCAGGTGGACATTCCACACCCTTTTGTATGCTGTAATACACAAAGACACAGAGGTTTTATCCTCTAGGAGGGACCCAACAATCCCAAAAGCAGGTGGACAAATAGAACTGATTCCAGAAGAGGGCTCAAAAAGGGACCAGGAAAATAACAGACTTCAGTTTTACTTCAAAGGTGGTCCATGTCACAGAGTTTGGAGTCACTCAGGTGTGCCTGGTGAGGGTTTAAGGTCTCATAGAAGTCTTGTGTGAACATATTAGTCTGTTTAAGAAAGGTAAAGTATGTACAGCACAGGAAGTTCTCAGAGAGAGAAACTCCATTTTGGATAAAAGTTTAGCTCTTTTTATATCAAAAAGATGTAAGACAGCACAGACATCACCAATTCAAGCAGCCAACAGATGCTGCTAATTTCTATTTTTTCACCTGGGGCAGTCAAGTGATGATGTTTTATATTCCTTCAGACCAATTTTTTTTTCCAAATTTCTTTTGTGTTCTTGAAAATAGAACTGTCAACATTAGGTACTGATTCTTACTTTCTCAGGATGTTTTACACTTTATTACAAAACAATTGTTTGGTTTTGTTTTGTAATCTCTTTAAACGATTCATTGTCTTTACAGTTCCTTGATTTTGCAGTTAGGATGTGTCTGATTTCTAGGTACTCAGCTGTACTTCAAATATGTCAGCTTCACTTTTCAAGTGTGTTTCTGGTTCCCAGCTCCACTTCCCAAACTCACAGATCCCAGGCTGGCAGACAATTTCCCTGTCAGTATTTCAGAAGGCATCTTCTTCTAGACAGCGTTTTTCCCCTTCTAACAGGATTGCCTTTATGGCTGCTCAGCTCAGAGGGAGAGAGGGAAAGGAGATGTAATTCCAAAGTCAATATTACTTTTCTTTGTGCTCTGGAACTGTCCTACTCCTTTCTATAAGTGACACTGGGAAGAATGCATAAGAAATGCTTGACAATATAACCAAGGATAACCCTGGGTTTTGTGCATTATTGTTTCATTGTGTTTGAATGTCCTTACTGGTAGAGAAAGACTTAAATTTTTAGCCTATCTGTAGTTCATTATTCAATAGTTAACCATATTAAAATTATACTGGAAAGAGGAGAAAAAAGATTTATTTTTTTTTTTATTATCTCAGTGTTTCTCCTGAGACAAGAAAAATAACCATAAGGAAAGAGGAGATTTGGGCTGTGCATAGCATAATATGAAGCCTTGTGTATATAACTGTAGAGTGAAAAACATGAATGGGAAAGACAGTGCAGCAGCACCCATGGATTTGCATTACTAAAAGTGGTCTTGTATAGCTGCCAGTAACTTCCCACCAAATAGAAGGAATGCGGTATAGTTAAGCGCACCATTTGTACACTTACAGTGATACTTAGATTCTCAGTGATGTTCTTACCCTCAATATATGTTGATATTCCATTTTCTCCAAACTCTGAGTCAAAGGCCTTTTCAGAACACATTTGCTTAAGAATGTGTTTGTTTCTGAAATCCACAATGTCTTTTCCTCAAATGGAAATTGCAGGCTGTTAAATTATGCAAATTAAGTAAAAAAGACTTCTCATGGCCATTGTTTGTCTTCTGAAAAGGAAAGACTACAAAAATGAATAGTTAATGATTAACCATATAAGTTTGATCTTTAAGAGAAAAAAATTTCCTTTTTTGATAAATATGTCATCAGCCTGTCTTAGGACTAGTAGCTGTAGTAGTAGTATTTCTTTAATAGACAAAAATGTAATGGCAAGTGATGCCTTAAAGACTGAGGAGAAAAAACTCCAGGCAAATTTAGTAGGAGATAAGATAAGGAAAGCAGAAGCTTTAATGAACCTCCAGGCTCCAGGAATACATATCCACAGGATCCCCCCAAAGCTCCTAAGGCCAATTGTATGAGGATCAACAAGACAAAGTGACAGGTTTTGCACTTGGGTCACGAGAATACCATGAAGCACAACAGGCTGCAGGGAAAGTGGCTGGAAAGCAACCTGGCTGGAAAAGACCTGGAGGAGTTGGTTGCCAGTTGGCTGACCATGAGCCAGCAGGGTGCCCAGGGTTCCAAGAAGTCCATTGGTATCCTGGCCTGTATCAAAAATAATGTGGCCAACAGGACCAGGACAAGGGTCATTCCCCTGTACTTGGTGCTAGTGAGGTCAGACCTCTAGTGTTGTGTTCAGTTTTGGGCCCCTCACTACAAGAAAGAGATCAAGGTGCTGGAGCATATCCAGAGAAGGGCAAAGAAGCTGGTGAATGGTCTGGAGTGTAAGTCATATCAGGAGCAGCTGAGAAAGCTGGGGTTGTTTAGTCTGGAGAAAAAGAGGCTCGGGGATTTCATCACTCTCTCCAACTACGTGAAAGGAGGGTTGTTCCCTACTTCCAAGTAGCAAGTGACAAGATGAGAGGTAATGGACTTATGGAGGGGTTTGGATTGGATATTAGGGAAAATTTCTTCACTGCAGGGGTTGTCTTTTGGAAAAGGCTTCCCAGGGAAGTGGTTGAGTCACCATCCCTAGAGGTATTTAAAAAATGTGTAGATGCAGCACTTAGGGCTATGGTTTAGTGGTGAACTTGGCAGTGTCAGGTTAACTGTTGCATGCAAAGGGTCTTTTCCAACCTAAATGATTATATGATTCTTTCAGGTAGTTCAAAAGGTGAATATATTTGACAAATTCCCAAATTGTCTGATGAGATTAGCATACGCTTGAACTGCTGAAAAGAACTAGTAGGCTGCACACTATTCTTCTGTTTAATGCAGATCTCACCTCTCATGCATCAGGGTTTGGAAGTTCACTACAAGCTTATTTGTATCAGTGATTCTCCAAGGACTAGAGGATATATTTTTAGTGCCAATATTACTTATATCAGTGTTTCTGAAGGTTAATTATTTGTGGAAATAGCAATGATATCATATTTTATTCTTGGGCTGGTTCCACCACTTTTCTTCCTTCAGAGTTGAAGCCAGAAAGAAGCCTAAATAAATCAGTTAAGTCCTTTATAAATAACACTAGCATTGACCTTGGATGAGACTGGAAAAATCAAGTTCTCTGCTATCAAATTCCTTTATGACTGTTTTGATTTCAACCTTACATTTTGCCTACTTGTTTAATAGTGGTATTTTCTATTGAAGATTCTACTGAAACATTCATGCCACAGTCAGATGTGATTCTTTATGAATGCTACAAATGAGAAATACTAAAGCTACTTCTTGTCTTTCTTATCAGAAAGACCAATTTCAGCAGTACAAAGGAAGATATTGTAGGTTTTTTCATCTCCTTTGGAATGCTTGCATCTTATTCTGAGTCTCTTTAAGAAACTAACAATTCAGAAAAGCAAGGAAAAAGCAACAACTCCCTATTGTCTTTCTATTAATACAGCATCAGCCTTAACTAGAAGTGAAAAGGACATAAACAGTTCTGGATGGAAGTAGAGAAGATGAACAGCAAAAAACTTGCAAGAAGAAACTACCATAAGCCTTGTGGTTTGTTTTGGTTTTGGGTTTTTTTGTTTGGTTTGCTTTTTTTTTTTTTTCTCCCAAAGCTAGTTATTTCATATTTTGTTTTTCCTTTTGGTTCAACTGAAACAATTAGGGTGTTGCCTTAATGGTATTACTAATTCCCACAAATCTAAGCTATTATCAGGAACCACTGGACACAATGAGCTCCATTTTTGGTTCTCAACACAGCTACTGAAGGCTGTCAGCTGGAAGCTTGGGTTAGAATTTTACACTCCATTAACCAGATTTATAGTACTAATTTCATATTTTGTAAAAGTGAATCTGTGTGTAGAACAAGAAATAATACATTAGGGAAGTGATTTTCAATGTGAATTCAAAGATGCCTACATAATATGAATAGCATTATATATACCTGCATATATATGCATATATGTCTATTCCTGCATACATACTTAAATAACGATAAAATTCCCGCTTCCGTGTTTTGTGTGGTCTCTGAATTTAAGTGTTTATAAACTGATGAAAATTTTCAGCCAACATCTTTATTATCCTTGTTATTATCCATACCTGTTAAATCTCATCAGAGTCTGGTGCTAATGGTTAGCTTAGTCTTATTTTTCCCTGTTGAATCTTCCTGTAAATCACTGTGAAAAATCAGTTGAGTGGTAAAGCTTCACCATCTCGTGAAGCTCTAGTGATTTCAGTTTCATTTAAATTTTAGTAGCGTAGATAGAGAGGAAACTTATTTATTTCATTTCCAATCTTTTAAGTTTAACACAACTCACACATGTATGTTTGTATTTGAACTAACTGCTTTTTACTAAGGAGTCCTTTTCATAGCAAAAGAACATTCATGCCCAGAAACAACAATCATGAAAGAAAACCTTATCCCCTGTAATCCACTTACAAGCTCTTTCTCCCAGTTTCTCAGGTAAGTTAAACTATTTTTAACAAGGTGCATAATGCTTTATGTCTGTACTGGTATCATGAAGTCAGCAGATAAACTGTGGGCTGAAAATTTAAGCAGAAGATCTCTGTGAAATTAGATATTTTCATAGTATTGCAACAACAAAAGAAAGCAGGAAAGATCCTTCCTTTTCTGGAAATTCTTCCTTTCTGGAACCTGAATAAATAAGATCTGCATTTCAGAACTGCTATTTCTACTCTCCCTTCAAACTTTCATTGACATACTAGCTACCTCTAATCCTCAGGATATAAGTGAGTGCTAAGAATCTAAACTGAGTCTGAGGAACTCTTCTGTCTTATGACTGACATACTTGCATCAAATAGAAGAGCTTCTTCCAACACAGTCACATCTATTGTGATAGCAACCAAAACAGGTGAAGTTCCTATAGGTAGTACTAAAGGTAGAACAGGCTTATTAAATTAAAAGGAGTTCAGAATAAAGTCCTAAATCAGAGTCTCACTTTAAAAATTGGAAAATCTATTACTTGAAATGAAGAAGGGTTTTTTTGCTATGGAGGTCACCAAAATTTGAAAAAAAAGCATTATGAACTTTAAATTTAAATGTCAAATTCAAATGCCTACCATGTAGACATTGACAAGTGGAAAATCATCCTATGTGCACATCACAGTCCATGGAAAGCAGCAGACAATTCTATGTCAAACACGACTTCTTTTAGCAACTTAATTCTGTTATTTCAGAATTCATGTCACGCACCATTTGAGATCCCCTAGGATACCTTTGACATCCACACAGGGTTTGCAGGTGAAAAAACAGGCCTAACAACTAAAGTGGCAGCTAAATCTCAGGTGGGACATCACAGAGTGCATTTAATGTCATTAGACACCTATACAGAAGTCACTGAATTATCTTGAGGTGTTTATATGAGGATTAAAATAACAGTATCTTACAATAGCTTTTCTTCTTAGGGATAATAAAGGGAGTCTGTGGTGATTAGTTCAAGCAAAGTTATTTGTCATGTAGGTGTCTACATCTGATTGGTAAATTACATCCTTTTTTACCCTGAACGGAAAGATAGTGATTAAAATGAAAGGAATACATAAAATGTGAAAGTAACAGAGAGTTGAGAACATACAAATCTAAGGGGGGAATAAGTCTGAGAGTAAAAGAATTACATTTAGAAGTCTATAGGTTTGTTAGGTATTTAAGCTCCTATAAGAACATCTAGTTATTGAAGCAAATGCAGACCATCAACAGTATTACTTAGTTTGTTTTGAAGTACACACCTAAAATATTATTCAGTTCCTGAAATATTTGCATGTAAAGCTCTTTAAGTCACATTCTAGACATCTGCAGAGGTCTGACAGATATAACACAGGTCTAACAGGAAACTCACACATCTGGAGCTGGAGTTGAAGGCCAGAAGGCTTAAATTTGCATGATTGCATTCTGCTTACAGATGACTATACTGGAAGATACAGAATTCAGTTGGGGCAGACTGTTAATATAATGTAGTTTTAATACACTGCTTAATTCTTTGCAAAAGTAACACATTTATGTATATATGACACTACAAGAATGTGATATAACATTATGAAGCCCTATAGAATATGAAGCAGAGCAAAACCTAAGATCCTCAGACAATGTAACACAAATTTCCTAGGGAATGTTTAACTAGAAGCCAGGACTTGGAGATTGTCTGGAGATGATAGTGGGCTACAAAGGAATGCTCACAGGAGATAAAGGAGATAAAAGGATTTTAGGATGAAACTCTTGCAACATCCCACCTTGGAATCAGCAGGAACCAGCAAAGGTCAAAAGTTCGTGATGATGAGGAGAAGAAATACGACCACTACCACATGAAGTAACAGGAACCCCCACCACAATATTCCTCAAAAGAATGACCACACCTCTGACTCTGCCTAAACTCCGCCTACTATGAATATTATTAATTAGATGTCACAATATTATAATTGTGTGTTGCAACAACATGAATATTTATGTAGAAACGTTGTAATCCCTCACAGAAATTGTATAAATACCCTAACTTTACACTGACTACCTTGGAATTCTTTGTCCAGCGCAAGCTGGGGGTTCCCCAACGTTGCCTTAATAAATACCTCGCTGTATAAAGACACAAAATTGTCTTTGTGCAGTTTCCTATGCCTTTTGGGGCGCGAATTCTCGGCATCAAATATATTATGAGTTGACTAGCATGACAAATTTGTTATCTGCAATTGTAACTTTTATGTTGGTGTCTGTACATATATTGTTAAAGAAAGTTTTTGCTGATAAATTTCAAAAATATACAACCTAAAATCATCAGTTAGCAAGGGCCAAAAGATGTGCTCTAAAGACTCCACATAGCTTCATTACATTCCTGATATCAGCTGTTGACAATAATTGGCATTAGCATGATTGTGATGAAATACTGTTTTTATCCGTCCCATGTGCTCTCTCTATTACTTTCACCTTCTCAAGAATTTTCACAATGTATATTCAACCTAGCTTCAAAATTTATTTCACATTCAATAGCTATTGTGACATCAGAAGATAAAACTAATGAAGCTAAAGACTTCAAAGATTCATTAAAACTTCAATTACAAAGTAAAGCAAGATAATTTTATTATTAATATTAATAATAATAATAATAATACCCTACATCTGTTCTTGAGCTGGATTAAAGAAAAAGGCTGAAAATCATCCTTCTGATGGTCTTGAATGCCAGTTCTTTTGCACCTTTCTTTTTTGCAGTAGATGAATTGAACAAACTGCTGTTCCTCGACTAGCTTTATTGCTTATCCTCCTTTCCTGTTTCATCTGGAAATTACCTTAAGCTGTGTATGCACTCAGTGAAGAAGCAATATTCCTGTACTTCCAGTAAATTTGTCTCTTTAAGCAAGGCCTGTAAGCTTGTAGACATTTGTCCTTCTTGCTTTCCAGCCACTCAGCTTTTTGTACTTAATAATATGAAGCATATTTAACATACATTAAATTATATGCAACTAAATAAAATGTTTACACCTTTCACACAGGCAGTAAAACCAACTTTTCAAATTATCTTGTATTGCACTGCAATTGCACTGCAAAAAGAATAATTAATATGAATACTCTTTTGATTTAAATACAATTTACATATTTTGGTCTGATTAATTTGATTGTAAACACACTAAAACATGCAAAGTGGTTATTGCCTCTTGTTTACAGACTTACTGAAGACCTTGCAGGTGATGGCAGTTGAATTTTATGCCAGAATTATAATTTGTATAGACAGATAGCATGATTCTTGGAGAATGAACTAGTTTCTGTGGGCACAGTAATTACAGCTTTTTATTATTTTTACTTAGATTTATTTATTGTATTTGGTTTTACTTGTGGTTTTGTTGTTTATTGTTTACTTTTTGTTAATATATTTGTGATAAAAGTGACAGGCCTTTTTGTTGGCATGTAATTAAAATGCATATAAGACCTTATAAACAGTCCTTGAATGTATTTTCTTTCAATTTCAGTGGTTTTCTGGTTCTTGGAGTCTCTTGACAGCTGTTACTGAAGGAGATGAAGAGTGTTACTTATTTTCATTTGCTGATTATCTTAGCTGACATATCATGTTGTCTCAGGCATGGCCAGGAGTCAAAGAAAACATAGGCTAAAATGCAGTTTTTCTCATTAGGCAAATCCTTTTCTGTGCTGGGTTTAGAGCTTCTTAAGTCATTGTATTAGAAACTTTGGCATAGAATGGAAATAACAAGAAAAAACACTCTACTGCAAGTCAAAGGGAAAACAAAATTAAGATGTTACTTGAAAGTGTATAGAGCTCACTCTTACAATGACAAATTATGTCAACCCCATACCTGATATTATCATCTTGTTTTCCCTGACTTTGTGAAAGACGTCATGCAGACTTAAAAATGTGGTTAAACCCCAAGAAATGGTCAGCTTTGATATATCCATCACCATGCACAGTGTCTGATGAAATCAGTTGGTCTGTCTGCTGCAGGACCTTAGGAATTTTGCCAACAAATAGGAACACAAAGACAAATAGTTATAATAAATAAAAACAAATGCATGTTTGTGACTTCAGGAGCTGTAGCTGTTATTATGAATTAAAGCAATCTTGGCTGATAGCACACATATCTGTTTAAAGAAAGAGAGTATAAACAACCATATAAAAATGCCAAAAGTCTTAAAATATGAGGAGAACACAACTGTCCAAAGCAGTGTTTGCTAGAAGAAAATGTTTGTAAATCTGATTCCAACCTGTTACAACAGAACTAATTTGTATGACACTGTTTTTAACTTTGGTTATTTGGTTCTTTTCATAGTATCCATCTTTCCTACTGAAAGTTAGGAATTTTGTTAAATTGAAAAGGTTCTGTTTGTGATCGTATATATTTACAAACCTCTTCAGTAAGAGTGGGAACAATTTTGCTTCTTTTTACGTGCCTGAACTGGAACTGGTTGCCCAGACTAGCCAGATGAGATAAGGTAGGGCTATCTATGAATCACGTAATCAATTACATTGGAAAATGCTTCTGAGATGATTGAGCCCAACTCAATCAACTAGGCCATGGCATTAAGTGCCACATACAGTCTTTCCCTAAATGCTTCCAGGCATGGTGACTCTACCACCTCCCTGGGCAAGGCATTCCAATATCTAATCACCCTTTCTGTGAAGAAATTCCCCCTAAAGTTCAACCTAAACCTCCCCTGGCACAGCTTAAGACTATATTTGTCCTATTGCTAGCTGCCTGGGAGTAGAGGCCAACCCCCACCTGGTTACAACCTCCTTTCAGATAGTTGTAGGGAGTGATAAGGTCATGACTGAGCCTTTTTTTCCTTGGGCTAAACAAGCTCATCTCCCTCAGCTTCTCCTCATAGAACATGCACTCCAGAACCTTCATCAGCTTCATTGCCCTTCTCTGGACCCACTCCAGCACCTCAATATCCTTCCTAAATTGAAGGGCCCAGAACTGGACATGGTACTCAAGGTGTAGCCTCACCAGCACTGAGTACAGAGTACACTTCCCTAGTCCTGCTGGCCACACTATTCCTGATACAGGCCAGGATGCCATTGGCCTTGGCCACCTGGGCACACTGCTGGCTCATGTTCAGCTGTCTGTAAACCGGCACCAAAAGGCCCTTTTCCACTGGGCTACTTTCCAGCCACTCTGCCCCCAGCCTGTTTTGCTGTATGGTGTTGTGGCTGAAGTGCAGGGCCTGGCACCTGGTCTTGTTGAACCTCATACCACTGCCCTTGGCCCATCTATCCAGCCTGTTCAGATTCCTCTGCTGAGCCCTCCTATCCTCCAGCAGATCAACACTCCAACATCACTTGATGTGATCTGTGAATTTGCTAATGGTAGACTTGATTCCCTCATCCATAAAGATACTAAACAGGACTGGGCTCAAAACTAGGGGTCACCGCTAGTAACCAGATGCCAGATGGATGCAGCACCATTCACCGTGGCCATCAAGCCAGTTCTTAACCCAGCAAAGAGTGCAGCCATCCAAGCTGTGGGGTGCCAGTTTTCCAGGAGTATGCCATTGAAGATGGTGTCATAGGCTTTGCTGAAGTCACTGAGTCTGAACAAATATAGTCATCTCCTTCACGAGGTGATGAGTTGCACTGTGAACTGAAGTTTTCAAGCTATATTTCTGGACTCACTACAAAGCACTTGTATTGACTATTCAGGGAAGATTCACCACATCACAGTGCTACCACTACACAGTACACATTTACACAGTGTAAGTCCTATTTAGGTAGAATGTCATATGTATCCCTTATGTACTAGTTGTAATGTCTTGATGATGTATAGTTTTTAAAAAAATAATTTTTCAGATTGTACACAAGCTTAGTCTGGGCCTCTTCTTCTACTATGTTGTTCATGCAGTTATCAACCATATGTCACTAAATTATGCATTTTTCCTTTCAGTGCAAACTGATCATGATGTCAAAAGCATGCAGATGCACTGATGAGAAGTATTGTTATAAAAAAGAGTAAGGAAAATAGCCAGTTTCTAAGAAACAATTTTGTCAGGATTCTGTTTTCGTACCAAATTTTGGAAAAAACCAGTGCTAACCCATATTTTGCATAATTTACAAGGACAGAAGAAGTCACATGCATGTTTGTCCTATTTAAACTTCTGGTTGGAGGATATAAGAGGTCTTACCCTGTTTAGCCATGCTCCCATCTTGAGGCTTATAGCCTGCATTTAAGCATCTCTGTGTAACTGTTTATGTCCATTTAGGCAGACAAACCTCTTGTACTGGTGAAATCTTTAATTAGAACATTGAATAGTTTGGACCATGAGTTTACATATCATTCTAACTACAGAATGAGATAAGCTATTGTAAACTTGGAGGACATGGACAGTCTTGTCATGTCCATTTGATTGGATCCTGTCACTGATCACTACAGAGAAGAGGTCAGTGCCTACCCCTCCTCTTCCACTCATGAGGAAGTTATACACTGCAATGAGGTCTCCCCTCAGTCTTCTCTTCTCCAGGCTGAACAGACCAAGTGACCTCAGAAGCTCATCATTTGGCTTCCCCTAAAGGCCCTTCACCATCTTTGTTGCCCTTTTTTGAATGATCTGTAATAGTTTAATATCTTTCTTATATTGTGATGACTAAAGCTGCACACAATATTCAGGGTGAGACCACACCAGTGCAGAGTAGAGCATAGGTATAGAATTATTTATTTATTTATTTATTTTTAAATAAGAGCTAATGGAATAAATAAATAATCAGGATCACACCCAAGGGCTTTTCCTGAGAGTCCACCAAGGAGTCCCTAGTGAAAACCCTGTCCCGTGCAAATAAGATCTCAGATCTGCAGTCTGGTCTGAGAGACCCTGGCATCTAGGCCCATATCAATAGGATAAGTGTGCAGTATTACTGCTTTAGACTTTGTGCTTTGCAGAGTGGTACAAGACACAAGCAGCAGTATTTGTGAAAATGAGAAATCGGAACAAAACACCCACTTCAGATGAACATATGCATGGAGAAAGTAGATAAATGACTCTTAGAGATTCCCCCAAAAGACCATATGAAAACAGAAGAATAGTCCAATCCATTTCAAACTGGATTTGTGGTAAATGTTATACAGAAAGGGCAGGTGATGTGCAAGGATGCCACATTTCTTATGGTTTTGGGGAGATCTGAAAGACCGCTGAAGGGTCCAGGATGATGCTATATGTGTTTCTTTACCTTTTGGGCAACATTGTAAAGAAGTGGCAGAAGACTGAGCATGCAATCAGGTCTGGTATGTCAGATAACAATTATTGCAAAACAAGAAACATCCAGGCTTTGGGACACAGACTGCACTCTTGTGCTCTTAGAGATAATGGCTTCTGCAGAAACAGCAAGTGGATCAGTGTCGTGGGTTCAACCTTGGCAAAATGCCAACACCACCCCTCCTTCCCCTGACCCCCAAAGATGCACGCAGTCCTAGTGAAAGGAGGGAAGGAAAAAAATAACCCTAAAACTGGAAAAACTATAAACATATATTTAGAGGAAAGTTACAATCCATATACGTACAAATACAAGAAAAAACAACAATAACTTTATCCAAACTATTCTCCCCAATAACACACAGATTCCACCACCTAGAACCCACAGGAAACAAAAACCAAAGATGTTCCCCTGAAAGAGCATCCAGCAAAGCAACATCAAACAGAAAAGTATTTACTTCCCAGAGACCAGAACTGCTATGGACATCTCGGCAGGAGAGCAGCAAGGCCTATCACTCTTGGAGCAGCAATAGGGAGTCCTCACCACCACACCACATGGAGAGAGGGAGGGCAAGAGAGTGAGGATACCTCCCCCACTAGATTTATACTTGATTTGATGTCAGATGATATGAAATACCTCTTTGGTTGCCTAAAGTCAGGTGATACTTGACCCTCTAAATCTACAGGGAGCCTTATGGCCCAAAAAAATGAGGCCTGCTAAATTTGGTTTCAAGCCTAACTAAACTAAGGCGTTAATCTAAGTTTTGGGGGTTTATCCAACCCATCACAATCAGCAGGAGCAGTGGAGGTGTTGCAGAGCTAAAAGACTGTGATTATATTCAAGCACAGAGAACCAGCAGCAGGATGGTGATGATAAAAAGGCTGGTGGAGCTGCTAGTTCTGGGACTTGGCCTACATGGTTGGCAAAACAAGCAATTGTTTAAACAAAGACTGCTAGTTAGGAAAGCTAGACTGATTTGGCATCTCTGAAGCATCTTGTGTGCAAAGGTTTATGGGGAACACAAGGACCCTTTAATACAAACCGCTTTTGTGAACCTGGTGAGCCAGTGTCTGTGTCTTTTGTTAGGGTAGGAAATTACATCTTGGAGGGGACCTCCCTGTTACAGCACCCCTCTGCAGAGCAAGAGCACAATGAGGATATTTCCCAGGGGGTGACCACCTGCCACACTTCCTAATCTTAACAACTAATTTGAAAGTCCATCTTTAGACCCCAGCCTCTAAAACAGCAGACATGGTGAAGGAGACTGCCCCATGGCTTCCATGGAATGCATTCAGTACTGGCAATGGCCAATAGAGAGGTTTGAGTCTAGATGATATGTGGAAGAGTACAAATCTCTTAGCTGAGGGCAGGTAGAACTGTATGAAGTTTATGAAACACTTGTTAAGGATGTAGATCAAATTTGTAACCGTTTACATCAGTTTTTTGAACATTGTGATTATGCTCAGTTCCATCCTGAAGCTGTCAACATGTGTGACTCTTTCTATACTACAAAAATTTTAGATTGGCTCAGTACAGTCCTACAAATTAAGAGCAAACTATGTTTTGTTCAGACTTCCCAATTTAATGCAAATATGTAAAAATCCATTCGAGGTGGGGTATGGAGACCCTGGGATCTACCCTCATGCCAAAATCATTGACAAAAAGTGATACTATTCAATTGATTTAAATAACAGCAACAATGCTGTTTTGCTGACAGTCACAGAGCTTGCAGCAGAAATGGAACTGACAAATACATAATTATTAAGCAGAGCAAAAGAGCTACGTGACTAACTGGGGTGGTGTTGTAGTGGCTGTTGGTACTTGCTGATCTTCAACTCGCAACAGTCCCCACAGCAGAAGGGTCTTCTGAGAGTCCAGGCAGGGTAGACAGTTTTAATTCCTCTGCAATCACTGTGGCTACACCAAAAGCCCATTGATACCCCTTTGGATCTTTGAAATATCCTCTCCTGAGATAATCAATGCCAAGGATGGAAGGGGCTTCTGGTCTTGTCACAATGGAATGCTTTTTCCATTGGTCTCCCATCAAACTTACTTTGGCTTTTACCACTGACAACTCTTGCGACCCTCCTGTCACTCCAGAAATGGAAACGGTTTCTGTGCTCCTATGTTCTGATAGCATCAAAGTGCACTGGGCACCAGTATCTACCAAAGCTTGGTACTCGTGAGAATTCTATGTGCCAGGCCATTGAACCCACACAGCCCAGTAAATTCTATTGTCATCCTGATCCCTTTCCTCCTCCGGGCAGGAGGCAGGACCCCTCTATTGCTCTTGATCAGAGGATTCATTATCGGATTTTCACTTTGACTTACTAGAAACCTTCTTGTCATCATTGAAGCAGACGTCCATCTTCTTGCATCTTGGAGATTGCGGATCTTTATTACCACATAGACAATTTTCTTATTGGCTTCTTTTTGTTTTAGCTCTCTCACTCTGGCCTCGAGTCTGGAAGTGGGTTCACCATTCTCATGTTTTCTCCCTTGCTGCACTAGAAAGACCACAGTTGATTACATGATCTACGTCTGGAGCTTTCTCTCCTTCTGGATTTGAAGGAAGGAGATTGTGAACGAGACCGGGACCACGAGCGAGGTCAGGATCATCGTCAAGATCGTCTTACTGGTCTGTCCCTATAATTGTTGTCTCTGTAGTCGTCCTCATATCTAGGGTATTCATAAGGCCTCTCCACTCTCTCCCTAACGTAGGTGGGTTGGTGTCATAACTCGAAGTCCTCCATATCTTCTGCTATGGTCCATATCCAGGCACACATGTCTTCCACATCTGGTTCATCCATCTTTGGGTGGTATACTGTTATTAAGCAGTGAACCAATGATGCAGGGGCACCTTTAACTACTTTCTTCCACATCGAATACTTACAGCGGATTTTCTCTGGTTCTAGACAATCATAATAGTCTAGGTCACAATAGAGGAGTTCCAACATGGCTAACTCCCGTAGGTACTGGACACCTTCTGCAGTTGTCCACTTTCTTGAGCACTTGTTAGATATTCTTTAAATAGGTATCTCTCCCTCACTGCATGGAGGATCTGGAGCCAGAGACTGTGATGAAGTGTCTCCTGTGCAATCTCATGTTCAATTTCATGATCTTGGGCAAGAGATCCTAGCTGCCTTGCTTCATGACCTTCTAACATGTGACTTGTAGCTCCATTGTCCCAGCATTGTACCAACCAGGTGAGAATTCATTCACCAGGCTGGTGGCTGAAATCCTTTCGTAAGTCTCTGAGTTCTGCTGGGGTCATTGATTACAATACCTCACTTTCTCACCAGACCTCCGCTCCAAAATAGGGATCTCTCGGATCTCTTCTGTGCAGAACCACTTCCTCTCTCCTCCTCCCACGGGGAGGCAGAGGCTGAGAGTGCTGCGGGGATGGGCTTCTATGCCACTCTCTCCACCCGTGGAGCAGAGGTAGTGCAGTAGAGTCTGTTCGTGATGGTGATGAGCTTCTACACCGCTCTCTTGCCCCACCGGGTAGAGGTAGTGCATAGGGGTCTGCTCATGGTGCTGATAATGCCAAGGTCACAGGTTCAATCCCCATATGGGCCACCAAAAATAAAGGTGTGAAAGTTTGAGCTGGCTCGCTGCCAAAAGCCAAACCTCGCAGGAAAGATTTCCCCTCCCTCTCCCAAAACAGCAAAAAAATAGCAAGAGAAAAAAATTGTAGAAATATATATATATTCACATATATTACATATATTACATTTATATACTATGTACAACCAGACAGGGACCCCCAAACAACCCCAATAAGGGACGAGGGGAAGGGAAAGGGGAAAGGGAGACAAAAAGGGAAAGGACAAACAAATACATACAATCTAAACTCAGGAATTAACTCAATAAGTAACAAACACAATAATCAACTCACTGCTTCCCTTAGGAAGAGCAGATCCTTTAACCTCTGGCACCGGCCCAGACAAACAGCACTCAGACAGGCCTCGCTCCCTCGTTCACACAGATAAGTCAGGCCTAAACACTGAGAGTCTGTCACCGAGCTCACCCGAGAAGGAAAAGAGAGAAGAACACCTCCTCCTTCACCTTATATACAGCTCATTACGTAGAGATGGGATGGAATACTTCCTAGGTTTTGACCCTGGTTACGAAGGAAGGCCTGCAAAAATAACCCATCACAGGTGGTCTGTACATTGGCCAATTCTGCCTGCCATTATGGACCCATGTCTTCCATGATCACCTTGTTTCTTTTCAAGGTCTGTCTTACAGCTTTGTTTAAGATGTAAGCATCCTGGACTGCAAGTTTGGTTGACATGTGGCTTTAATTCAGATCAGCAATTTGCCTTTTAGCATCTTTAAAAGGGGACTTATGCCCCCAAAGCTTCCCACCTTTAATTTTAGGGTTTGTTGTTGTTGCTGTTGTTGGCTGTTTGTGGATTTTTTTGGGTTTTGTGGGATTTTTTTTGGTCTTCTGTGTAATCATTTAACTTTCAATGACAATGCAAGTTCATAATCTGTATTCACGGAGCAATAAGTATACTTTCTCCCTTTCTCCTTCTTTGGCATGTTAATCAGTTTCCCTAAAATAAAAGTGTGGCCAGAAACTCTAATTTGATGTCCCACACAGGTTCATTTCTGCTTCACAGGAAAACCATGAATACACATGACATTTATGTATACATACATAAATATAAAATACATTATGAGATTATATATAGTATGTCTTTACAAACAAGTGAAAGAGATCTAAAGTCTTGTAGAAAACATAAAGAGATTAATAAATCATACAGCCTGAAATCTAAGCTGTAAAGTGGTTACATTAGACCATAACATAATTTTGTCTGGTGCCCAATTATTTTCATTTTTCTAACGAACACATAACAGATATTTGCTGATGACATAGTAGAAATAGCCAGACTCTGGAGAGGACTTGGAAGAGAGTCAATTAGTCTAATGGGCATGCCACACTTTTGTACTGAAGTGACTGTAGACAGTGTGCTTGACTTGGCTGTCGTTATCTACTTGTCCTAAGAGCTTGGTGGGGATGGATACATTACCCTGAATAGAGCAGAATGATGCCTTAACCATAGTCCCCAGTAGCTGATCAAGGCACTGCTGACTAGCCACTTTGCTTGTCATTATGCTGGAAAAATCTGCAAGAGGAAGTCATGCATCAGAAAAAGTATGCCAAAATATATATAAAATAAAGAGTGGTAATGAGTTTAGGAAGGAATGTGAGAAGTTTTAGGAAAAGTTTTCAAGGCAAAAGGGACAGCAGACTGAAAAATTGCTGTAATCTCATTTCTAGAACACCTGTTTTTCTTAGTACTTTTCATCAGTAAGCAAAAGGATTTTAGAATTGGATGGTTCAGTGATAATCTGTTTAAGATCGCTGCATGTTCTTAGAGTGTTCCACTTCCATAAAACATGGTATTCACTAACAGGCTTAGGTGACTATTGTGGAAGAAATTCTGAAAGCAATCTTATTAGTTCTACTGGGAATAACACCTAATTGTATAATTTGCTCTTACTCACAGGAAACTGTAAAGTGTAAGGAAAATTATCCATGGAAAAACATCACTTGGCTTCAACAGTAATAACTCCAAGGTGAATTGATTTTCATAATTTCAGGTAGTTTTCATAGTAATTCTAAAGTAAATTAAAGGAAAAACAACCTATATGAGTCAATGTCCCTAACTTTAGGTACCCTTCTTCTGTCTTCAAGATTGGATACCTGCAGCAGTACTTTATTCTCTTTATAGCAAATAAACACAGGCTGATATGGGGAAATGCTCTCAATCTAAGCCAGATGTAGCCCTTGACAGATATCTTCTGCACTTCATACACTGAGCAAGAGTCACAAACTGCGTAGTACTAAGTAAAATAGAATCATTAATTTCTCTCCAAGAAGACAAGACTATCATTTCTTTTCGCTTATTTCCTCCTAGAGGAAGTTGTCTTTACCAGTACTATGTTGTTTGATGTCTTCTTTGGTCAGGTAGTGTTCCTTTTCCCCCAGTTTTGGCTTTTTGTAATGCTTGTTTGTTGTTTTTCCAGCTTGGACATCTGAAACAATTTAGAATTTTAGCTCAATTTACTAGTATGTTGCCTTTATGCTATGAGGGTCTTAAAAATGAAATAAACCTGGGACCTTTCCTAAGTATTATTCTGAAGAAAGCTGCTTGGGGCTGTTCAAAGAAGAGTCAAACTTGAGCTAACAGCCAAGATCAGGCATATAGAGATTGTTTTTTTCTTTCTGTACCTCTTTCATCGGGAGTACAGGTATTAGTATGCACTTTACTGCCACAGCTTTTTTTCTTTGCATGAGTACACAGACAGAAACTCAGCATTTAAAATAGCTGGAGTGGATCTCTCCTGCTAAATGTAGAAATTAAGTCCTCTGTTACTTGTCGTGTTCTTATACAGTTTGAATTGATCCCTCTTCTTAAACTGAAAAATTTTCTGACGATTTCAAGTATTTGTGACTGTAGACTTAAAACAGAACTCTGCTGCATGTTTAAATTCCATTTTATAGTCTTTGCTTGTAGCAAACTGTGTAATTTAATTTAGTGGCAAAATAATCTAACAAGCTGTTTTGGGAATGAAACTCTTAGGATAGATATGATGCTGATGTCAATGTCCCTTAGATGGAATATTGAACAGCTGTCTAATCATAAAAGAAATAATTAAAGAAGTTCACCACACACATGCTAATTGATGGGATTGATTTAGAGATTTTGTGAATCTACTGAAACACTCATCCACGCACATACATCAAGTCTAATGTGCATGTGTGATTGAGAAGGTCTTCTGTAGTGCATTTTATCAATACAGATTACTTAACTAGGGAAGAACATCTGTGATGCAGAAAAGAAAAGGAAATTAAGGAAGTATGCCATGTTCACTCTATCTTCATTGCTTTGAAGTTTTTCAGAGTCTTCTTTCACCAGATAAAAATCCAATATTCAAGGGTTCCTGCACTCTCCAGTATAGCCCAAGAGTAACCAATTCACTTACATGGCTGGTAAAAAATTCTTGCATGTTCTAGTAAAGCATGTTGTAATTTTTGTCCTTTATACTTACTAATCATGAAAAGTCTATATAGTTGCTCTAGCTGAAGCCTTAAAAAAAAAAAGTAAATTAATTTTCCTCTACATTGTCCAATGACACTAAAAACATCCTAAATGCCACATAGTTCAAATTTTTTCTACATTACATGTTTTAAACATCCTAGTGGGTTTTTTTGGTGTGCCATCCTAAACAATCAGGGAATGGAATGAATATATTGTCAGCTTAGAAGTCAGCACATAACTATTCAGAAAAATTTGAACTTGCATCTCAGACATTGTGTTGTTAAAGTTATCAGTAGAATAACGCCATGGGGAAACCCCTATTTTCAAAGCTATTTAAGTGTTTGTTCATGCTCTGGTGACACAAGAGATCTGTTTAAATGCAAATAATAAAATGCTAGAAGGCATGGCTATTGGCATTAAACCTACAACTAATAAAGGTGATGAAATTTTGAATGCCTGCATTAAGATAAAAATTATGTTAAGCTTTCATCTTATGTTATATAGTTGTTTATATTGTATGCTATATATACATGGACATATGTATTTTTTTGCACAGACACAAAACCATATTTATATACGTATTTTATCTCTTTGCTAGAAATGATTTTGGGTTTGTTTGTTTAGGGTTTTTTTTAAATAATTACTGTTACATACCCTCCACCCAAAATTCCTCCAGAATGAGTTTAAGTAGTGTCAACATTAAACTGCACCAAATTAGTAAAATTTCTTTTTGCTAAATGCTTATATTTCATAGTGAACTTGAATCAGAAAATTAGAATGGCTGTTTTTCTAAGTAAGATAAAACACTCATAAGGCCTTGAAATAACATTAAGAAAGTCAGGGTTAAATCTGAAGCACTCTGGAAGGACATTTTCTGATCTTGTAACTCTTATAAGTAAGTAAATTCTCCTGTTGCCACATAATGAACTCTTACAAGCGTCAGTGACTAGAACATTAATTACATTAACTCTGATAGGCATTCGAACTCAAAGCTTTATTCCCTTGTCTGGGACTGTCAGGAAGAATATTAGTGTCAGTTTGTTAAAGGTTTCATTTAGGCCTGTCTCTGCCATTTTCTCTCTACTCATCCATTTCTGTTCATAGTAATCTTTCTGAATTGGCAATAAGCCAGAAAAGACATTATTCATCACAATTTTTTAATGTACCAGTGCAAGGACAGATCGTTATTTAATATTTAATCAGTGAAGTGACCGAGATATTTTTACCCTATTGTCAACATGCAGGATCAAGCCTAAAATAAAGGGGAATAGTTTCTGAGAAAAGAATACATAAGAGTATAGGGAAGATTTTCAATAAGGAGATAGGCATGGGGGAAACAATTAATTAAAGAACCTGATAGGATGCTAGAGAAATAAAGTTAGAAATATACTTGATAGACTGATATACTTGATTTACAAAATGAGACAGAACTCTGCTGATAGTGATGCAAAATATGCAAGATATAAAGGAAGGTTTAACAAGGAGAAATAAATATCTTAAGAAGGATTTTAAATTAAGATTTCCTGAAACCAAAGAATTCAACTCTGTAAATGTGGTCTGAAAGGCTATATTTTTATTTCTGAATAAAATGGCTAAGCACTGACTTCTTGTTTGAGATCAAGTGCCACCAACTGGCTCATAGGCAGAGTACTTAGGGCTAGTGCATTTTATATCAGATTTCTCTCAAGGGTTTTTGGACAGGTTCAAAATAGAACCACTTGAGCAGCATAGGCAATTAAGTCTGCATTGTTCAGAATTACTCTATTATTTAACAAGATAGGCTTCCCAAAAGATGTGGAAGGAATATAAAACATGCTACAGGGAAAATAAAAAATAAAAACAGGGAAAAGAAAACAGAAGCTGTAAAATGAAAAGCCAAATCAACTATAATAAAGTTCAAAGGAAGCAGATGAAGGTTTCAAAAATAATTTAGAAGTACACTGGGAGGTTTTCTTCCATATGGTGAAACACTTTGCATGTTTGCCTCTGTTCTGCCATTTGAATGTAAACTGGTAAAGGATGAAGTGCAGTTTCATCCACTTAAGTATCTCTCCACAGTATCTGACTATCAGCTGACACAGCCTTATTTGGTTGTCTGTCACCTCTTATCATACAGGCAGATGAGGAAGAACAAAACGTTTTGTTGTGCACATCTACCTCCCTCTGATGCATTTTTTTTCTTGAGGTTCACTTAGCCTGTGTAGCTCCATTTGATTCTGTAATATATAATGGTTAATTGACCTGATAAAAAGACACCTGAATATCAGCCCTTCTACAAATTAAGACCAGTGATACCCCAAAAGCTATGTGAAGCTGTGTCATGCTAGCAAGGATGAGGCATGATATCCAGAAACAGCAGATCAATATATGCTGATTATGAGCATTAAAACACTCTCCACCAAAGCAAACAAGCAAACAAATCATGTTATCCTTCTGACTTTCACGTGATCAATTTGGAAGTATAACAATTACTCAGTAACAGTTTATTTTTTATTTACCAAGACCTCTTTGTGACCATTTGTTAGGTTTTCAATCTGATAAGGGCACTGAATTCTTTATCATTGGGTAAGATTGTTGTAAAGAATCACCCTGGTTCTGAGCAAACCTTCACTTTATGAAACTGTGGAGTAAGAAGAGAACAAGTGAGTTGCATAAGAAGCAGCTACAGTCTAGCTGACTGCTGTCACTATTTTAGATATACAGGCTGCTGCTTCTCCTGGAGGCAAAGCTACTGTCTCCTCTTCCTTTGCTGTGGTAGTTGGATACCCAAAAGAAGCAGATGGGTCAATATAGTTCCATCTGCTTTTTACTGTCATAAACTGAAAAAAATATGTTTGGATTTTAGTGTAAGACTTGTAACATTAAGTCAAGAAGTACAGAAAACTAGAAAAAATTGCATTCTGCTTTTGCAATTCATCTTGTTTAAGAGGTTCTCTATGTACCTCTAAATGTATTGAGAAGATTTAATTAGTTAACCAATGTTTTGTGTTTATTAAACACACTTGGTATGGTATTAGTTGCTACTTATAGCTGTTATGTTTTTAAGTCGCAACAGTGATATCATATGCTTTGTTCCTACAAAGCCCACAAATATTATGGCTTAAATATTTGTATACATTTGAGAAAGAGGCATATTTATTAAAAAAAGTTAAAAATTAAGAAAGGCAACAAGAAAAATCCATATTTTTTCTCCTTTTTAAAGAACTGGATATAAAAAACATATATAATTTTACACGGATATTTAAAATTATGTACCACGTACTGTTATGCTATTTTGGCACTTTTTACTTCTCTGTACTTTCCAAGCAACAGAGTCCTAAATGCTGAATCCTTAGTGAGGTCTCATTAAAGGACTTAGACTTTAGTTCAAACATTTATGCAGAGGCATTATGCAAAATATGGCTCTGAGTTAAGTCTCTTCACTCTTAATTGTAGAGAAACTAAGTAGCTAAAATGATATCTACAAATCCACAAAACTGTCAGGTTAAACAGGAACTATTTTCATTGAAAATACATTGGAAGTTTCAACTCCCTCATCCAGGACAGCTGACACAAACTGGCCAAAGGGATACTCCATGTCATATTATGTCATGCTCTGTATATAAACTGATTGGAAAGCTGTCTTGGGTTCACTGCTCAGGAACTGGCTGGGCACTGGTCAGCAGGTGGCAAGTTATTTTGTTATGCATCACTTGTTTTGTGTATAATGTCCAACACTTATTCTATACCATTCACATCATATGCTTTTCTATATATACCAAATCACCACCATATTTTCTGTCTTTCAATATAATAATACATATATTATTCCATTAGCATGTGGGCCATCCCTTTAAAATGCTGGTTTCATTTATTCCATGACTTTGGGCTCCATCTGTCATAGTAGTCCTTCAGGTTAGGAGAGATGGTGTGTGGTACTGGACTACTGTATCCTGAATCCAGTTCTGGTTTCATCAGCACTGTGCTTATCTGGTTCCATCATCACTATAGTTGCTCTATACCTTATCTACATTAAAAAATTGCCCAAAATGATAAAGAACAAATTTTGATGAAATTGTTTTAAAATGTTCATCTAGCTCAGTCAGTAGAGCATGAGATTTTTGATCTCAGGGTCATGGGTTCACGCCCCATGTTAGGTGGTAAAAAGGGCTGTTGTGGTTTAATCCATCAGGCAGGTAAACACCACACAGCCCTCCACCAGTGGGAGGGGGAAGAGGACTCGGAGAAAAAAAAAATCTGGTTGAGGTAAATATGGTTTAGCAGAATGGAAAATGAAGGGTATAGAATAATAATAACTATAGTAATTGTCATTGTTAGATTATAATATACAAAACAAGTGATATATAATTCAATTTCTCACTATCTGCT
Source organism: Scytalopus superciliaris (assembly GCA_013400415.1). Classification (NCBI taxonomy): domain Eukaryota; kingdom Metazoa; phylum Chordata; class Aves; order Passeriformes; family Rhinocryptidae; genus Scytalopus; species Scytalopus superciliaris. The sequence goes on from VXBX01006683.1 coordinate 69,097, forward strand.
GACTGATGTCCAGACAGCTCCTGAACAGCAGCCCCCAGACAGCTCTCGCACTAGTTATGTACTGAGCATGATGCCATATGTTTTGCAATATCCCTATAGTCATTTGGGGTCGGCTGTCTTGGCTGTGTCTCCTCATAATCTCTTGTTCTCCCAAGCCTCCTTGCTGGCAGGGCAGTATGAGAAGCTGAAGAGTCCCTGACCACTGATTAGCAACAACTGTAACATCAGTGTGTTATCAGCATTATTCTCAACCTAAACCCAATACTGGGAAGAAAGCTAACTCTGTTCCAGCTCAACAAGGACAAAAGTAAAAGAAAATACTTTTCAGACTCTGCAAGTAAAGGAGTTCAAACTGACTCCATGAAAACCAGCTTTGAAAACAGTAGCAAAATAGAGCACAGCTTTAACACAGCAGGATGACCTGGAAGAATGCAAGGCTGGAATATGAGAGCCAGTTAAGATGAAAGCCAGTTCAGGTTCATACTTATACTCAGATTCCTTTTACTTACGTATTTGCATTTGAGCCCTAGTCATATCCTTGCAAAGATCTGAAACCCTAAAAATTTTGTTATAAGCAGCAATAATTGCCTTATTCTTCCCTGCCAAAACAAACCAAAACACAAACCCCCAAAACAAACAAAAACAAACAAACCCCCAAACAAACAAAACAAAAACCCCCAAATCCAAACAAATAACACCACCACCACCACCTCCCCCCAACCCAAAAGTCAAGACACTAGACTCCTGGGGAAGGCTAAATGAGATGAAAGGGGACCCATACATGTGCAAATCCTTGTCCTACTTGGACATGAATGGAATGTCATGACCCATTTTAACAAAACAAAAGTTTCATCCAAGGATCTCTCTCATGGGTGGGTATAAGTGTCTCTGAAATCCCTAAGAAACTGGCAAATGCAGCTTAAACTATCTGAAGAAGAAGCTATGCTGACTTTGCACAGATGGGTTTCATAGGAAAACTTACTTCTAGTGAGAAACTAGTGTTTCTACAACACTTGTGTGGGAAGAAAGCTGCTGAGCTGAACTAGATAACAAGGACTCGTTTATTTGCAGAATACCCATTTTAAAATTTGATTTTTTCACTGTTTCCTAATTATGAAGTTTTCTTTGGATTAAGCACACTCAGTTTAATGTGATTAAGATAGAGAATGTAAAGATCCTTAGTAATATTGATTTTTTTTCAGTTGATCTTATGACAGCATTTTAGACCTTTGCCTTTTAAAGGTGTTTCAAGTAAGATCACAACTAAGTTGTACCAAAAGTCATGGAACAGCTGGCATACTTATTTTGCAGACGACTGGCACTATGGGTTGTCATTGATATGGGAAATGCCATCCTCCCATTAAAAAGGCTCTTGATGTCACATCATTCAAGATTTTATAATGCCAAATCCCATCATATTATTACTTTTGAACAATTACGATTTAATTGCTCTACCATTTTTTTGTTTTCATATATTGCATCATGCTATTGTTCTTGAGATAAAGAACATTCTGCTGTATATTGTAGATGACTTTTTAAAATCACAGAAATTACATATGTCCAGAATCATACTGAAAAAATTAGCTGCTTAAAAGGATAACTGAGATAATTGCAATTTGGTAGAGGCTGCACAATTACCACAAACTCCTTTACAAACATGAATGCAAATGCATGGGCTCCACATTTTCTGTTCAGTATTAAGAGGGAATTTCCAGATTTCTGCTGTACTAGTTCTCCAAAGAGTGTCTTAGTTTTGTGAGCATGAGGTCAAAACTGGGAAAAGTCCTAATGAGTCCCAAATCCTACTGCTCAGTAAGCCAAGGAACAGAGACCTCAACACACCTGACAAAACTAGGAAAATGCTTTCAGAAGTTATAGACAGAAAACAGTTTTTAAGTGTGATTATACCACGTCTTTTCACATGCTCACAGATCTCAATAGAACTTCCTTCCAGCATAAATTCTCAATGTTTAACATGATCTAATATTTAATCTTACTGACCTTCTTTCTTTCCTCCCTTCCTTCCACGGAATATTATGAAATAAAAACACAAACCAAACCAACTCAAAATGAACCAAACAAAAACCAACCAACAAGCAAACAAACCCACTGCATAACCCATCACTACCACTACTAAAAACAATAAAAATAGAAATGTTTCCTTCATATTTATGGATATTCTTCATGCACTGAAAAAAAGTTTCCATCTTCAGTTTACATATAAATTTCACAAGTGTTTTGGACTGGTTTGACATAATGCTTCCTAACTTCCTACTTTGAAGGTTGATACAATATTTTAGTATTGGCAGCAAATATATTTCAGACTTCTGGGTTGGCATCTTGAGGGGAAGTTTCCTGCATTTTTTTAGACAGGTAACTGTAACTGTATATGGTATGAAAAGAAAAATTGAGTTATCTCAAAGGGAAAAGATAAAGAAAGTAGAAAAACTTTCTGATCTTCCATCAACTCTTTAAACTAAGTTTATAACTTCCTTGCAGACCATCACGTATAGAGCTGTCTGTGTCAGTTTTTATAGATTCTTCTGATAGTATGTGCAGTGATTGACCCAAACCTTGTTCCCATTCAGTTTTTGTTAAAACTAAAATCACCTGTGAGACAGGTTCTTTTTATAATCTTGAAAGATCTGGATCATAAATCATGTGGCAGTCAAAGGAAGCACTGCAGTTCTATAGTCAACAGTATAATGCAATTGCAACACACAAAAATTTATTATCAGATTTAAAGAGAAATAGTGCAACTCAGTCTGGTTTCGGCAGCTTTTTTATAACATCTTTGTGTTCTTTTGTCAAATTATAAATTTCATCATCTTGCAAAGAACTAACATGAAAATATTTCAAGATGGTTTGATACAATGAATGCTTGTAACATCATGGAAAAAGTGTACAAAAGTAATTCCAGGTGACAAAACACTGAAAAGAATTATATTACATGTGCTAAATTTCAAAGTTACAGCTACTGTCTGGAAACCAAGCAGTAAAGACTAGATAATGGCTTTAATTTTCCATGTAAAATAGCTTATGAAATAAGTTTTCATCACATTTCTAGTACTTACTCTTCTGCTGTTGTTTATGCATTTTGCGCTGAACTGGTGGAGTTGAGCACACTGATTTACAGGACTTACAGGGAAGTCTGATGGAGCAGATATCCACCTGCAATCCATGGAGGACCCCATGCTGGAGCAAGTGTATGTGCCCAAAGGAGGCTGTGACTTCATGGGAAGTCCATGCTGGAGCTGGTGCCTGGCAGTGTCTGTGGACCTGTGGAAAGCGGATCCCACAGTGGACCAGGTTTGTTGGCAGGACCTGTGACCCTGTGGGGGACCCACACTGGAGCAGACTGTTCCAGCAGGACTGCACTCCATGGAAGGGACCCACACTGGAGAAGCTGATAAAGGACTGTCTCCCATGGGTGGGACCCCATGCTGGAGCAAGGGAGGAGTATGAGAAGGAAGGAGTGGCACAGACAATGTGTTATGAATTGACCCCAATCTCCGTTCTCCATCCCTGTGTGCCATTTAGGGGAAGAGGCAGAGAAATCAGGAGTGAGGCTGAGCCCAGGTAGGAGAGGTGGAGGAAAGGAGTTTTTCAGATTTGTTGTAATTTCTCATTATCCTACTCTGATTTGTTTAGTAATGACTTAAATTAATTTTTAGCCACATAGAATCTTAGTGTAGCACACATAGCTTGGTTCACCTTACGCTCTTCATATGAGCTTCTGCCTTATTAAACAAATCTGTCTTTGTAACCTTATGACACTGCTGAGGAACTTAAAATATTTTTTTTGCATTCCTCTATAATGGTAATAGAATCCTGGCAGCATGGGATATTTCAAAGTAAATTTCAGTGTTTTTTTGTTTTTTTTTTTTTTTTCTTTTGAAGTGGTTTCATATCTCAGTTGAAAAAAAGAGTTACAAATTAAATAAGAATAAATTCTCTGTAGTCTTGCAACTATAAGCAATTACAATCTATCTCAGAAAAGATGTACAAGAAAATAAAAATATTAACACATATAAGAAATGTGCTGTGTTTTTCTGAACTTTTATTTCCTGCTTATTTTCCAAAAACAGAATAATTGTTAAATCTTTGATTTTCAGCAATTATTTTTACATAATGAATATTTCTTTTTCAGATGACTCATAGTATTTTTTTCTGGTTTTAGTATAATTGCAACAGCAGACCCTTCTAACACTTCAGAGGACCATTATTTTTATCTACACATTATGATTCTACTGAAATTTTCAGTTGAGACCTTTTAGAGTAGGTATAAAAAAACACCCCAAAACCCTTATGCCTATCTTTTCTCCATTAGACAAATTGGTTTGTTGGGTAATTAAGGGCATTGAACCCTTAATATTTCCATTCTGTCCTTGAATAGTAGAAAAATCAAAGAGATCTTGATTCCCATATTTATGTTAGAATAATTTTGCTGATCAAGACAGCTTGGGAGATCCCAGCTATCTTTATTAGATTTAATTTCTGTAAGGATTTATTTTCTCCAAAATGTATCTTAGACACTGTCAGTAGGTGACTAAAAGGCAGTTGTCTTGAGTTTTTAAATCATTAGAGGTAAAATAGTCTTTCCTCATCCACTATGTGCTTATAGAACTTATAATGCAAACACTACCTCAGACTAGTTTGGAACATTGTATATGAATTTGCACTGCATTAATGTTAACTGTACTGCACAAAAGTGAAATATGAAAGTATGAAAGATATAGGGGCATTGTCAGTCTCTGCTGCAGTTTTTCATATAATCACAAACCCTTCAATTATGGTAGGACATGCCCAGTTCATAAATAAACAGAACTGGTTGTAACCTTTTCACTCTGGGCCTTCCTACACATTTTTTCTATTATTAATCAATAGAAATAGTGGTCCTAAATTATTTAGCTAATTTGAAAATTTCACTCTTAAGAGGATTGTCTCACTGAAGAGCCTACTTTTAAATTTCATTTTGTAACCTAATAAAGACTTTCAATTGAGCAGCTTGATTATGAATAACATAAGGAAGTATGTCAGTTTGATCTAAAGACCATGAATATATTTAAGTCTGTGGAATGTTCCCTTTGGTTGTAAAGCCTCCAGCAACCTAGGCCTAGCATAGCCAAGCATGGATGTTGTGCTTTATCTCTCCTTTGCTGTGCTGTGAACAGAAGGCATAGCCAAGAACAATAGCATTGACATGAAATTCCTTATCTTCTCTGAGCATGGCAGAAGTGGATAAATATAGCTGATCAAAATTATAAAAGAATTTACTGTTTTTTAAAAAAAATAATAACTCAAAAACATTGCTTGAAGAGAGTCTCAGCTGATGGCTTGTCTCAGCAATGGTGAAAGAGTGCTTAAAGCCATTCTCTGTGTTTCTGTTTTTAGAGCTTCATTGATTGTATGTTACATTCAGAAAGTCCACACACAGATTTTTATACACTTCAAGATATAATTTTAATCTTATCAATAGTAAGGTATCTATCCTGCATCTGACTATAGTACATTTCACTCAAAAACATCATGCTACTCCATTTACTTAAGCTAGAATGCTACAAGAGCTGGAAAACTGGAATAGATTTGTGCATTAGTAAGCAATGTGTGAGAAGGTTTGTTACCATTAATTCCAAAGACAAGGTCTCTAGAGGACATAAAGCCAGCAATGATGGAATGTGTTTGGAGTAAAATAGAAAATCTGTATCTAGAGTTTTTTAGTTTGCTTTGTTTTTTTTCTGAATGATGCCTCAGATAGCAAATTGGCATTAATATTTTCTGACTTAACACTACTTCTACTTCCTGATTTTAAACATCTGATGCAAGTTTATTTTCATTTCATTTAGTAGCCCCAGGACAAACTGAAATCTTGCTGCTGCTTATAAAGAGCAAAAGAGAAAAGAACTTGTCCAATAGACTAATGCTAACATGCTATGAAATCCACAGACACTCTTGTTCCCTGAGGAATAGGTGTGGTGTTAGTATCATGTCACTGAAATTCTTTTTCTTTAATAAAATTGACAGATATGGTTTGAGCATTACAAGACATTGGGAATAGACACAGGCAATATTAGACTTGCTGGCATTAGGAATGATGAAACACTAGAATGGCCTTTTTTTGGGGTAGGTCTGAGCACTGCAGCAAAAATATTTGAATAAAAGACAACTAGTGTTCCCAATGAAAAAATAATTTTCTTTCAGAATTTCTCTCCTACCTGCTATTAATTTGCTTCATAAAGTTTCCATTTAATTCCTCTGGAAGACTGTTTTTACTTTGGCTGTAATTAATACAAATTGTGTTCTCTAGGCCCAATCCTCACCAGTCTTGAGTAAAATCACCTTGTGACTCCATCACTCTTGATAGAAAAAAACACCTTCAAGTCTTGAATAAAATCTGACCCTATAAATTTTTCCATCCCTTTGTATTCTACCTAATATTCTACCTAGGTTTTTTCAGTAATTGCCATTTAATTACATTTTATATTTTTAGGGAAAATTGAATTCCAAGTCTCAGAAACTGAAGGCTTTGGTAGTTCAGCATAATATGTCAATCCTTTATGGTTTAAATAAAACTGCCATTATTTTCAGCTCCATGTATGTGTATGCCTTTAGATCTATTCTCACTTTCTCTTAAAAGAAATCCATCTAAAACTTGTTCTTTCTCCCTCATGGGGAAAAATAAAAATATTTTCATGACACTAGAATTATAATGTTTCTCAGTATTTGTTTTCAGTTTTGTCTAATTCACATTTATTTCATAAAAAGTTTACAGGTTCTGTATAATGATGCCAAGACATCTGCTGATCAGTGCCATGTTAGTCAGACCACAATCAGTCAATGCCAGCAACAAATATTTCATACAGAAATCAAGCATCAGACAATTACTGTGAAGGTCATCACAATACACAGAGTTATAACCATCCAGTAGGTGTGTTCGTATATCAGCCCATGGTAAAGCTATTTGAGAGAAAAGCATCCTTCTCATTCTGGCATTGATGTACCCATTCCTGCCAGAGGCACACTGACAACAGAGAAGCCATGTCTCCTACACTCAGCACCAGTCTGTCAACCCTCATTCAATCCTTTCAGACAAGTCTATTTGACATCTGTGCCTTTTTTTATGTTTTCTGTTTCTGGAGAGTTAAATTCTCTTCTCATGCAAAAAGAATGCTGATCTCTTTTAAGGGCCAACCCACTTTTATTGTGTCCCAAAGAAAGACGGTAATAAGACCTTGAGTCCCAGGTAACACATTCAGTCCCTACTGTGGGGTCACTGAGAGGATCCTCTGCTAGGAGTGTTAGGTTTAATTTGGAGGGGAGAATGGGAAAGCAGTGTCCCTTATTTGGAAAGAGAAGAAATGAACATTCTGGTGAAGATATTTTCTGTAGACCAGAAGGCTCCAATTCAAAGCATTTATTACACCAGTTTTGTCTTGGCTACCTTGTAGTATGCACCCAGATCTGATATTTACCTTAGTACCTATCATGCAGAACCTTGACATAGGCACAGGACATAAACATAGGAGGTTTGATCTGGTCTGTTTTTGTTCTAACACAGTCCCCAGAATAACTAGTCATGAAAGAATGCAGCAGCTGCCTGTGGTATGGGATGGGAGATAGTGCTAAAAGGATATTTGTAAACGTGCAAGAAGGTTTTCTCAGGATTCTCCTTACATCTGCCAAAGGAGGTAAGAGTGTAATCACAGAACTTGCAAAAGGCCTCCAGAATGGAGACAGAATGGGAGTCTAGTGAATTCCATGGAAACGTTTTAACTTCTGGGAACAGTCTTTTCTGAATCTATATGGAATTCAGCAATCAGTGTTTTGAGACATTTGATATTTCCATCAAATAGCTTTACCACCTTTTTAATAGTAGACTTGGTGAGCAAAAAGATGCTTCAGCTAGACAGTAAGTAGAAGATGGTATCTACAGTTTCTTAGGGATTTAATAATTTCAAAGACGGGACAGATCACTGTTAGAAACTGAGATTACAGCCCCTAATCCTCTCCTGGATTTAAATTGCAGATTCTTCCTTTAATTTTTAAAAGTTTTTTTTTTGTTTTGTTTTGGGTTTGTTTGTTGGGTTTTTTGTTTGTTTTGTTGGGTTTTTGTTTGTTTGTTTGTTGTTGTTGTTTTTCTTTTGTATTTGTTTCTGTTTGCTTGTTCATTTGTTTTGCCAGAAATGATGATACTCCATTCCTTGTACATAACAATTGGTTTTATATTGCTGGAGTTGAGATACTAGTTCAGAAACTGAAAGTGAGGAAGGACAATGAGCAGAACTTGAGACTCTTGCTGTCAAAGTAAATGGCCCACTTATTGGGCTATAAAATTAATGAATCTTCAATTCAGTTTTTCAATCAAAGTAAAGGAAAGAGTACAGAGAATGCCTCCAGGCAGGTAAGTTAGGACATGCAAGTGGCAGATGCAGTAAAGAATGAAAGGAAAACTGAACCTAGGAACCACATATGGGTATCTTATTGTGTAAAATCTGTGCAGCATTAGCCCCATTATAAATGAAATTTCTTGTATCTATTCTTGGCATTGTATTAAGCATGTTTTCAATTACTGTCTGAAAAGAGTGAAAGAGCATCTATTTAGGCCTATGATGTGCTGAATTCAATATTGTTATCCTGCATGTGATGAGAACTGAAACCCCAGAGAGCTCCTGTCATTTTTCAGGTGCTTGAATATCTAACAGGTTTTAAGCATATGACCTTCCAGGACAGCAGAATAACACAAATGCCACTTAAACCCTTTTTTTGCATCTCAGCAGAAGCCACTATACTGCGTGTTTATTTACTGCTGCAGTAACTAGCATTGGGAGGGAAATTATTAATTACTGATATTTAATATCACTTTGAGATTCCACACAAAATAGGAGATTGGATTTTTACATAATAGAAAGTCCCGTAAGTAGCAAATACCACTAACATGCCACAAGAGATTGCATTACCACAATGAAATAGAAAATTAAATCATACCTAAATGTTTCTCTCATTTAATTATACTTCATAAACAGTTCCAGCAGACTTGGTTTTGTGGTAAGACTTAATGTTTATATTTTGTGTTACAGAAGATGTAATAGACTTTAGGATAAACTTAATGTAGAGCATTTACTGAAAAGAAAAGGCTTTTGTGACCTGGACATGAATGTGCTTGTACAAAGAAAACTTAAATTACAAACTATAAATTTAAATTACTTGTGTGACCTAAGCTAGACCAGAGTTTCAAATCTAAATACATATTTTTAGAAAAGTTATCTTCACTATTATTACTTTCACAGTAGGAAATTAGAATTACCTATATTTTTTTTGCTAATAAAAGACCTCTAAAATTTCTTATATTTTTTAAGGCAAATCATTTAGATGAAACCTCTTGCTCCTTTCCCTCTCAAAGCATAGGACTGCTGTTTAGGTGCTTCAAGAAGCTGCTTTAATTATTGTCTACAAGTGTATCATTAGCCTGGGAGCAGCTAACTGCCTTTAATTGCTGGAAACAGCTGGGTAATTAATGCTACCCAATTAGTATAAACACTTTGTAATCTTCTTCAAATTCTCCTGTGACCCTCTTTGGTATCATAACTTACCTTTAGTAAACAGGACTGGAAGAGAAATTGTGAAATCTAGTATTAAAGGCAGAAAATTTAATTTCTAGTTGTCAGAAATTTATACATCCTTTATCATAGTCACTCCCAGTGCTTATTATTATGATTATTTATATAGTTGTAGTTATTGTTCATTGTGTCATGTTTGTACATTGCTGAGAACAAGTACCTTGTGTCAAAAAATGCTTAGATTATAAGACTTCAGTGATTAGTCCATAAATCTGTTTGCCAGTCTGCAGCAAGCCTCTGTGGAGACATCTCCAGAAGACATATAGCCAGTTAAGGCTGCAGCAGGCAAGAGAACCGTATGAAGAACCAATGGCTTAGGGAAGAATTGAGGAAAACATGTGATGGCTTTTATTCTGCCCTAACTATGAAGGAAAGGAAACAGACAATACAAGAGTCCATAAAGTTAAAGGTTAGTCTGTAGACTAGATTTCTACCTATGTTCTCCTAACTTTTTCAGCTGATTGCTTAGGGATGTCTGCACTGGATAGTACAATAACAGAGTAAAGTTAACTAAGCTTATGAAAATACTCTAAGATAGTGACTACTGTTCAGATACAAGAGTAGGCCAGGCTATGATAACCTGAGAAACAACCCAAACTAGTCTGCTTCTTTTCTAGGATTAGTTAGGGCAAAGCTAAATCAGTTATAGCTGAAATACTCTATAGTACACTGTGAATGGTTGGACCACACAATTATGTATGCTTGTGGCCACAACACTGAACCAGAAATCAGAAAAACGTAGTCCTTTCCTGTATGTCTTGTACTCCTTCAAAAACATAGGGAAATCACTGAATGTTTCACTGAATCTCAGTTTAGCACTTGCTAGGGATAACAATGTATGTCTGTAAATATCTGAAACCTGTTCAGTTACTATGAGACTGTCTATAACTAGTTAAATACTGAAATGGAATGAGGTACACAGACAACTGCAGGTAAGAACGAAAGAAATTTAAAAATCCTCATTGAAAGAAAATTGTGATTTTTTTGGGTTTACATATGAAAAAGGCAATTAATGATATTCATAAAAACTCACTAGAAATAAAATCAGGAAGCAAAACTATCTTCCATAATCAATAACTTTTTAGATTATCAGTGACTCGTAGAACAATCTGTTCTTATTGGTTCAGTGAAAAACTTTGATCAAAGAGGAAACTCTTACTAACAAACAATACAGGAATTTTCAGAGACCCACAAATTTAAGAAAGCTGAGAAACATAAACAGGATGATGCTGACTTTCAGTTTGGTTGGTTGTGTTTTTAAATAAGTTCCTATGAAATTTCAGTCATCTGCATAACACATACTTGAGGATAAAATTGGTGTCAAGTTTATTTATAAAACTGTTTGTTACCTTTTTTTATAGCCTGACAATCCTGGTCATTAGCTTACTTCTTTTATCTTTCTTTCAACTACCTTGACTTGTAAACCCAAGCCTATATTAAGTGAAAGTCTTAAAAGTCTAAACACATAAAATGTTAAGAGCCAAACATATAAAACTACATTAATTTGCCAAGAATGCTCTGCCTCACAAATCATCCACTCCATTTGGGGGAAAAAATAATCATTATTACATGAAATTTAAGCATTGAAGCAAAAAAGTAAGGGAAAGATAAATGGTGCCATTCTGAGATTAACAAAACAGCTGAAGTGGCAGAAGGTGCTTTAACAGTGTAAATAGGTCTACTCAGAAAGAGACAGATATAAAGCAGTTGTTTACAAACCTATAAAATTTACTATGATGTAGTTTTCAACAACATGAACAGGTAAGATTTATGAGCAATCTTTATTTCTTAGACTAATGAAAATTTTCTGTAATGATATCCTAAGCCAACATGAAGAATAAAGTTATGAAATCCTACTAGCTGTAAGACAAATTCTCGAGGGAATTGGAAAGTGAAGGGTGAAAGCTGCAAGAGCCCTTGAAAACAACAAAACAAGGCTGAAGGGGAACCACTTTAATGCACACAAATAAGAAGTTTCTACAGGACACTTTGGAGAAAGATCTGGCACCTTTTCTGAGAAAGCATAGCTGAGTGTTTCTGTGTAATGGCCACACAATTATGCACATACCATGGGAGATAATCAGAGGAAATCACAGTTGCCTGTGAGGCTGCAGGTATATAATCTCATTAGGGCCACAGAGATGTGGTGGTTCATTATGTCACTGAAGTGCTGAGTGGCAACAAGCTGGGAAGGTAAGGAAAGTGACTGTACTTTTTGTGGGACAGCACTGGAAGTGTATGGAGTTCTGTGTGGAGACAGGTGATGAGCCAGGTGAGACTTTATGGGTCAGGATTAACAGGCAGACCAATGTGGGTGATTTTGCAATGGGTGACTATTACAGACTGCTTGATCTGGAAGGAGATGAGGCCTTTATCAGACAACTGGGAGTTTCATCAATCTGGTGTCTGCTGGAAGGGCAACACAGAGAAGCACAAGTAGCCTAGGAGTTTCTGGAATGCATTGGAGAAAACTTCTAGGCATGCATGATGGAGGAGCCACCAAAGGGAGGGGCTCTCCTGGAACAGATTAATTCATATCTACAAGGAAGAACTGGTTGGAGAGTTGAAAGTCAGGGGCAGTATCACTAGGAATCACCATCTATGGAGAGGTTCAGGATTCTGAAGCAGGAGGATAGGGAAAATAACAGTATCCTAGCCTTGGCAGTAGTGTCTTGGATTAAAGAAAATGTCTGCCAAGGAAAGTGGGAACAGAAAGGGGAGCCCTCCCTCCAAATTGTTATTAATTTGAAGTTCAGAGGTGTTTGGGGGAAAAAAAATATAGGAAAAAAAGGAATAACAGTGTTTTACTAAAATATATATACAGAACAAACCACACCACAGTAAGAGACTTTCACATAGACAAACATGGCTTCCCTTTTGGTGCAGTCATAGCCACAGCTAGCAGGTGAAATAGGTAAACAGTGGCAAAATAAGTGGACAGGCACCTCATGAAGGTGAAGGCAAATGTAAAGACCTGCACCTTAGAAGAAATAATCCTATGACCTAGTACAGACTGGAGACTGACTTACTAAAAAGAAGTTTTGCAGGAAAGGACCTGAATGTGTTGGTGGACACCATGTTGAACAAAAGCAACTCTGGAGCTGCATTATACATCCAGCTAAGAGAGATAAATCTCCTCTGCTCAGCACTGTTGATACACATCTGTTTCTGAGCTTCCTGATACAAGGCAGACAGGAGATACTGGAGAAACTCCAGGAAAAGACAATGGAGTATCTGCCAAATAAGGAGCAGCTGAGGAACTGGGACTGTTAGGGAGGGAGAAGAAAAGGCTCAGGGGAGACCTTATCGAAGTGTATAAACATCTGAAGGGTGGAATAAAGATGAAACCATACTCTTCTCAGTAGTAATCCAGTAATGAGATGAGAGGCAGTGGGCACAAGTATAAATTTCACCTAAATATAAAAAGGCCTTCTTTACTGTGAGAATGTTTGAAAACTGGAACAGATTTCACAGAGTGGTTGTGGAGTTTCCATTCTTAGAAATATTCAAATCCCAACTTGTCATGGCCCAGAGAAACCCTGCTCTAGGTGACCTTGCTTTGAGCAGGGGCATTGAACCAGATGACCTCCAGAGGTCACTTTGGACTTCAGCTGTTCTGTGATTGAAAATAGTGCACTATTTTTAGCAGAAATGAAATATGTAAGTTGTTAAGGCTGATATTGATTTTGAACTCTCCTGTAGGAAGGACAAATATCTTTAACCATTATGAATCACAGAATGTTAAATGAATTACTGCTTTGTGTTTTGGTTTTTGGGGGTTGTGGATTCTCTTCTTGATAGTTTGATTTCATTTCATTCAAATCTATAATGTCAGACAAATGATATGTTGGTTAAGTTTAGATACTTTAGAGGAAAGAGGTGGGGAATGGGGGGAGGAGAAAAAAAATCCACTAGATAAAGAGTATTATTAAACCTGTCTTGTCTTACTATGAATACATACTTACTTATGCACTCAATTATTCAATTTGGAGACTGAGAAATTATAAATAATTCTTAAACGTTTACCTCTTTGTGGTAGGTTTTTTTTGTTTGTTTGTTTGTTTTATTTAATAGAAATATTTAAAGGGATATCTGAGTAAGCAGGATAGTTTAAGATAAACCTGTAGAAAATAAAATGTGCCTAATTCTATTGCCTTATGATGTAATACATATGAAAGGTCATGGATTAATTATAAAAGTATTACAGAAGTATAGGATTGAAACAAATGCCCTCATATTCTCTTGATACATTTGCCAGTCAGTTAAAAAACTGATTGGAAAACTTATATCCTATGTTTGAGACTGATTTTTTCATTCAGTCTGATTAATTTTGAAATTGTCTGTTTCATAGTCCATCCAAAAATCAGTATCTCAGTCACAGGCAGATAGCAATCCCCTCCTGTATTCAATTAATTGCTGCCATTGTCCTTTGGGTCAGACAAATGCTAGCAGAATGCTAATCTGTGTTTAGTAGCACAGGCATTGGGGGCTATCTCAAGCCAGACTTCTAATTTTATACTTAGCCAATTGACCAATGGTCCCTTTAAAAGGTTCTGGTCATATTTTTATTCCTCTATATCAAATATATACATGTCATTACATGAAAGTTCAAATCTTCAGAACATGAGTTAAAAAATCATCAGTCTCTCTCTATATTGCACAGATTTTCATTATTCCTGGTGCCATTCAGTCTATCTGTCTCATCAGTAGCTAGTGAGACCAAATATATAGAGAGAATTTCACCTTAGAACACACATCTGGTGTTTCATCTGTGCTTTGCTTTACTTGAGAAGTACAGTGCTATTGAATACCTAGCTGCAAATAACTGTCCATGCAAACTTCTGTAATGGTGGTAAAAAGTCAAATGCAGAAAATATTTCTGGTCTGGCTGTCAAGCTAGATTTCAAAAAAAGCACCTTTACTTTTCAGCCCTTTAAAGTCATCACAATAAAATTTCATGTGTGAATAGAACAAATGAAAATCTATTGCTTATTGACAGTTTAGAGTGTGTAAGTATTTTTGTTGTTGTTCCTTAGAAGTGTCTCTGTCCTTTATGTGTTAATCGGTTAGTGAATTTTGTACGTGGTGTCCCAGCTGGCTGGGAATTTACTATGTACTTAACTCATGTGGTTTTGTACCTGAAAAGACATTGAATGCTAGCCAGAGCATTGTGACTTTTATTCAATAAGTGCTCTTAAAGGACAAAGAATTGTATGTTGAGTACCACCAAGTTAGAGGAGATAAAGCAGAAAAAAATCTCAGCTGCCTTTGTTTTAGAAATTTTTATCTGTTACAGATGTAATTTTTTCAAGCTGTGCTTTTCATGTTGTTCATCTATTCCAATTTCTCTGCTGACTTAATTATTCAAGGCCTTGTTCAGTTTACAATCCAAAATAGCACTTGATTTCACCTTCAAAAAAGTAAGAAAGAATTGAAAAGTTTCTGTGCCATAAGTTCTCTCCTCACATGTAGTGTACAATTAAAGAATGAAGTTCAAACCAAAAGTTTCAATAGATTTTTAAACCTACGCTCTTTGTATATTCTTTCCAACATAAATCTCAAACAAAAAGGAGTGAAAGAAAGATTAATGTTTCTTTGTCTGTGAAAGCATTCAAACTCTCATCTTTTATATTTGCACTGTACTGCCAGCTCATAGAACTCATGCTTGGAAATGCCACTTTCCACTGGTCTGGATAAAGCTGTGATACTGTGTGGAAGAAACCAAGTGCCATAAAAGCAGAGGAGATGTATGCTTTCATATCCAAGTGACTACAGTATTCACATGAGAATAAGTACTCTTGTTTTTCTACTTCTGTCCTCAGTATGCCTGCTGCTTTTCTGCATATAAGTTTAGTTTTTATTGATTTGTTTGCTCATATTTGTTTAGTCTTGCAAAATAGTCAGTAGGAGATTAATCTTTAGTATAGATTTGAGCACTTGCATGAACAAAAGAATAGAGGTCAACTGTTTGGGGTTTTTTTGGTTGGTTGGTTGGTTGATTTTTTTTTTTTTTTTTTTTTGGGGGGTTTTTTTGTTTTTTTTGTTTTTTTTTTTTGTGTGTTTTTTTTTTTTTTTTTCTCCCGAGGTTATGCACAAAATATTTGTTTGGGAATGTTCATGGTTTTCCAGAAAGAAGGCTCTACAGACCAATAATGAAGGATGAGCCTATTTGCAGAAAAGTACAAACTTATTCCATCTGTGTTGAGAACTGACCAGAAGCTGAATAGCTGCATTAACCCATGTCTGAGCTTAACCTTCTATATCTGACCTCTCATCAAAGCACATAAGTATAGTGCTGTGATTGTGCGAACAGGGTGCATAGTTTGTTTGTCTAGCTTACAGAAGGCAAAGTAAATTCAACCATTCTTCAAAATATCTGTAGGTATGACTGACATTTTTTATTACTGTTTTTCCTTTCCTCTCAATGACTGCAGTTGTACATGAATATTGCCATCTAACTGAACAGGCAGATAATGGAATCTTGATTTTTCCACCCTTTTCTTTTTATACCCACCCACCTATGGACATGCATGTCCTTTAGTACCATGCATTCTTGCAAAGGAGAATAAAATAGGGAGGATACATTAAAAAGATTAATATTTGTATGGAAGAGAGATCCTTATTACTTTGCAAAGAGTCATGTCCCAGGAATATGGTAATAAGTTACGTATTTTTTCTAAGCCTTCGTGTGGCAGAAACACTGTGTAACAGTTGGGCTAAGGGCTCAGCAAGCACTCCATTTTGCACAGTAGTGAGATTATTATTTTATAAAGCAAAGTAATTTTTATTCTCTCTCATTTCCCTCCTCTCTGAGACAAAGGGAAAAAAAAAAAAAAACCAAAAAAAACCCAAACCAAATAGAAATGATCCAGCAAGTGTTGTTACCCAGTAATAGCCTGACCCAAAAAGTTAGGGAAGGAGGTAGTTTTAAGAAGCCAAATTTCAGGAACCAGTAAAAAGATTACATTCATAAGAGAAAATATGAGCTAATATCATTTGAGCTTACTGATATTTATGCACCATGGATAGTACAATACTGTCCTTCACTTTCCGTCCTGTGGGAGGCAAGATTTTTATTTCAATGGTAGCTGTATACACATGATAATGTTATTTTCCCTTGCATTGTTGCTACAGAAACTTTCCAAGAATATAGTGGTTAATGTTCTTCTGAATGTATAACAAGTTCCTAGCTGTGTTAGTCCCTATTAAAAAACAAACAAACAAAAACCAAACAAAAAAAACCCAAAAAACACAAACAAACCAGAATGATAACGTGTATTTATTTTTCATTTTTAGAATCCCCCAAAAATCAGTAGCATCCCAAACCAAAAAGGGAGCTTTCTAAACCTCAAGAGAAAGCTGCTATTAAACCAGGAATTTTGGGGAAAGGGAGTGGGGGAAAAAGGCAAACCAATCAACCAACCAACAATTTATTTCTTGACTTCTGTCTATTATTTTGTGAGCATATACATTTAAAAAGATGTTGATATTATCAAACTTTCCTGAAAAAGTGCTGTATACCATGATTCTGTATCTCTTTGTTAATAAAAAGATTAATATGACATTTGCAATCTGAATTTTTTTCTAGTCTATCAGGTCATCTGTTATGCACAATTAAGGCAGATCAATAATTTGAATATGTCTTGAAGTGAGTTTTTATGAGCTTTGCACATTATTATTTAATAAGACATCAGTGCATGAGCATTACAGCACAGCTAAGAAAAATGTGAACCATGACAAATCTGATGTGTCTGTATATGCCATTAAATTGCAGCAGCAGTCCTGTTAGGTTGACAGCTTCTGTTATTTTCTATTTAATCATCTCATCATTCATGATAATTGTGCTTTTACATAAACATTGAATATAAAATAAAAAAAATATAAAGTTTTTGCACATCGTTTTATAGCAACAGATGTGATGAACTATTAAAACAAATCTCCAAAATTAGCACAATGAGATAGTCAAGGTATCTGCAAGGATGTTTGACCTAGAGCTCCATCTAGAGAATCTTTCATGAAGAAATAACAGAAGTGCATGTGCTCAGCTACTTAAATAATGGTCTTAAAGTTAAACTTTATGGGGTTGCCACAGGCTCCAGGTATTAGCATTTAGCAGCTCAAGCTGCTATAAGGTGGCATTTATTTGCATTTTAGAATGGATTTATTTTGATTACTGTAGAAGATTTCTTCACTTGTTTCAAGAAGGTGAATAGGCATGTTCAGAGTAATATAATTTTGAGATGGCTGAACAATATGTGGGTTTCTTTTTTATTTTTCTTCCCTCCCGCTCCTACAGAAAACCTGTATGCCTTGGCTTCCTGCTTGAAAAAAAAAAAAAAAGAAAATAATATCTTTACTTCTTACTCCTATCTTTGTCTTTTACATTAATAAGTGATATTTTAGATTTCACTTGCCACCATGTAAAAGGTTGCAATCTTTTCACTATCATTATTACATCTGATCACTACTAAATATCTGAAGGAGCTGAATCATAATGTCATATTTACTGGATTCTGTGGATGAGTGAGACATGAATTTAAAGCTGAACTCTTATTTAATAAATGGTACTGTGATCAAAAATGTCAGAAGTGGCAGTGAATTTCATCAACAGCACAGATATGTTGGGAAAACAAATGGCATAGAAGAAGAGAATAAAATAAGGAGAAGAAGGAAGAAACTGCTTTCTGTATTTTACACCTCTAGCCTTATTGGTGTCATATGGAAAAGAAAAGGGCAAATACTGCCTTGTATTTGCAAATAAGTACTGCACCAGCTTGCAGAAAGTGGTATTCTATGGCAGTGGAAGAAAGTGCTTTAGGTTAATTTGAAAGAGTAAAAAGTTTACTGAAATGAATATACTGGGGCAAGTTACACAAATACTGGGAGAATGCTGTCTTCAGTATAAAATTGTATTA
>VXBX01006683.1:105831-116147 GCA_013400415.1 Scytalopus superciliaris
TAACTGAATGTTTATAAGAGAAGCTTTAAATGCTTTGGAGGTTCATACCTATGAAGATAAAAATTTGAAAGTTGGGGATCAGGGTTTCACTGTATATATGTCTAATATATATAATACAACTTAATGTGTATACTTATTATTTAGGTAGCTAAATTGTTTTTGGTTGTTTGGTTGGTTTTTTTTGTTTGTGTTTTTTTTTTGTTTGTTTGNCAAGCACTTTTAGGGTGTGAGTAAGTCTTTTAAAAACTGGTCTGCATTGAGAGAGTGTAGGTACACAAACATGATAAAAAAGTTCTTGAATTCCTATGGGAAGACCAAATGTTAACATTTTTGTTCCCTATGTTCCAGAGTCATTATGTTTGAATCCATCATTCACAACAACTTGCATGACATATAGGCTTCACAGAACACTGTAGGATTAACAGGAAACTCCTATGACATATTAATTTTGTTTCATTTTCTAATAGCTGAGTCTTTGGATATATGTGCAGCAATTGCAAAGCAGCACAGCTGCAGACTTAATCAAATTGAGAAGAAAATTCTCCAAGTGAAAAAAAAAAATCTCAAGGAGCTTTCTAGGCAAGTGAATAAATACATTTGCTTTCATAATTTCAGTTATTTTACTGAGGAAAAACCAATCACCATAAGTAAAGCTTCTCTCACTTCATGTATTTCTGTTAGAACTAAAAACATGGATTTTAAACGATGTTAGCAAGAAGGATGATATTTAAAATATTCTTAACTTTTTATNCTGTATATATGTCTAATATATATAATACAACTTAATGTGTATACTTATTATTTAGGTAGCTAAATTGTTTTTGGTTGTTTGGTTGGTTTTTTTTGTTTGTGTTTTTTTTTTGTTTGTTTGTTTTTTTGTTTTGTTTTGTTTGGGGTTTTTTTTGTTTGGTTTGGTTTGGTTTGGTTTGGGTTTTTTTGTAATTTGATACCTGGAATGCTCTAATCTATGGGTTTTCAAAGAGTCCTAATGGCCCAATGGCCAGACTATAAAAGTCATAGTGTCTTTCAGTTTAGGCACAAGACAAAAACTAACTTCAGCTTGAACAAGCTAACCTCCTTCTATAAGTGACAAACACCCCTTCCTTGGACCATTCATATCAGGTAATTTATCATCCTTATCAACTGACTCGTAGACAAGTATCTCCTTAAAAACAGTAGTTTGGTTAGCCTTCCCTTATGAAGTTTTTTTTCACCTCACACACACATATGCTCCTCTCCAGGGGCCTCATAATAATGATGGGAAAAAATGTTGATACACAAGTAAGTTTTATTGACAGGTGTAAATATTCCAGATGGGAATTCTTTTAAGACAGCCTCCATCCGTTATAGTGTGAAACAGGTTGGGGCACCTAAGCAGACAAATACTTACTGCTGGATTAAAATTGAAATTAGATGAGAGAGGTGTCGAGATGCTCAAGCTTGACCAAACTCAGGCATTGTCAGAGATAACTAGGCAACTTCTAATTCAATGGGGAAATATGTAAGAAGTCTAAGTATTTCCAGCATTAGCTGGCAGCTACCCAAGGGAATTTCTTTGTTTGCTTAGAACTGCAGTGTTAGTATGCAGAGCTGTTCAGGCAATGATGTTCTAATTGTCTGTACTCAGTTTCACTGTGCTCATTATAAGACAGTAATATATGTCAGCTGTTTTTCCCCCCTCCGAATTTATTATAGATCGGAATTGAAAAAAATCTAGAGGGAAACACCACTATTTATTAATTAGATATACAGTATCACATCAGAAATGGTTTTTAAAAGTAAACTTAAACTGAAATCAGAATCAACATCATGTGAAAATTGTATGAACTTTTGATTGCATGCTACTGCAATTGAACTAACAATATCAATTAAGGCTCAATACACAATATTGAAAGGACTGAGAAAGCAGAAAAGATAATGTAGATTAATATCATGATCTGGATTATTTTTTCTGTGTTTTGGGCTGGGTATTTTTAATTCTTAATGGGAACTCAGAAACTCTGAAACACTTGCATTAATGAATAACATCAGAGAGTGTTACAAGCAAAGTTAAATTGAAGCAAGTTTTTTGTTTGTATGAACAAGTAAGAAGAGGTAAATGGTGTAGAAAGGAATGCATGCAGTCTAAAGATTTACAATCTGCTTAAATGCTCATTGAAGTATTTTATCAGATTACATGATTCAAATTTTTTATAAAATCAGAGTTATAGAATAGTTTGGGTTGAAAGGGGACCTTAAGAATCATCTAATTCTAACCCTCCTGCCATGGACAGGGACACCTTTCAACTAGAACGTGTTGCCCCATCCAACCTTGCCTTGAACACCTCGGGGGATGGAGCATCTACAACTTCACTGGACAAACTGTTCCGGTGCCTCACCACCCTCACAGTAAAGAATTTTTTCCTAAATATCTAATCTAAACCTACTCTCTTTCAATTTGAACCTTTCCCCCTTGTTGTATCACTAGATGCTTTTGTAAATAGTCTTGTCCCATCTTTTCTGTAAATTCTGTTCAGGTACTGGAAGGCTGCAATTAGGTCCCCCTGAAGCCTTCGCTTTTCCAGGCTGAACAATCCCAATTCTCTCAGCCTTTCCTTATAGGAGAGGTGCTCTAACCATCTTGGTGGCCCTCCTCTGGATTCACTCTAACAAGTTAATGTCCTTCATGTGCTGGGGACCCCAGAGCTGGATGCAGTGCTCCAGGTGGGGTCTCATGAGAGTAGAGTAGAGGGGTGGAGTAACCTTCTTCAACCTTCTGGCCACACTTCTTTTGATGCAGCACGGGATACAATTGGTTTTGTGGGCTGCAAGTGAACATTGCTGGCTCATGTCCAGCCTCTCACCCACCAGCAATCCAAAGTTCTTCTGAGCAGGGCTGTTTTCAATTTGTTTGTCTCCCAGCCTGTATTGATACTAGGGGTGATCCAACCCAGTATAACACCTTGCAGTTGTTCTTGTTAAACTTCATGAGGTTCCCATGTGCCCACTCCTCAAGCCTATGCCAGTCCTTCTGGATAACATCCCATCCTTCAGATGTGTCAACAGAATCACTCAGCTTGATGTCATCTTAAATTTGCTGAGAGTGTACTTTATCTGTCTGTCTAGGTTATTAATGAAGATATTAAACAAGACTGGTCCCAACATGGACCCTTGAGGGACACTAATTTTCACTGATGTCCATCAGGACTCTGAACTGTTGACCACTACCTTCTGGATATGACCATCCAGCTGATTCCTGATCCATTTAGGAGTCTGCCTGTCAAATCCATGACTCTTCAGTTAGGAGACAAGGATGCTGTGGAGGACCATATAAAAGGCTTTACAGAAGTCCAGAAAAATTGCATCTATAGCTCTTCCCTTATCCACTGATGAAGTTATTCCATCATAGAAAACCACAGGATTATCCCTTGGTGAAGCTGTGCTGGCTGTCTTAAATCACCTCCCTGAGCTTCTAGGAGAATCTGTTCCATGAAGAATGCTGATGCAAGAAAAGAAGGATTCTAAATGAAAAGGAAAAAAAAATCACCTAGATAAATATTTTGAAAGTAATGTACACAAAGGCAATATTTCACAGTGAATTTTAGGCCACAGACCAGTGCAATTCATTGTCTTGGATTTCAGTATAACAGAATTTTCAGCTGTTTTAGCAGTTTTTCACCCACATAATTGTGGGGGGTTTTTTAAATAATATTTCTTAATATAACTCAATTGACTGTTGGGAAGCCTTGAAAGAATCAAGCACAAGTCAAGAATTTCTGTGCCATGAAATATTTTCCCCACTACAATTTTAATGTACAATCCCTTGACATTTTTGTAATAAAATAGGATCAGAGATCTCAGTTATTGTGTTATGGTAGATGTGTGTAAAGACAAGAAAAAACTTAATGTGCGTATGAGGCCCAAAAAACTAAAAGAAGGACAAAATTTCATCATCTGCATATTGATGTTCACAGGACCGTAAAACAGTCGAGGTTGGANTGTCTTAAATCACCTCCCTGAGCTTCTAGGAGAATCTGTTCCATGAAGAATGCTGATGCAAGAAAAGAAGGATTCTAAATGAAAAGGAAAAAAAAATCACCTAGATAAATATTTTGAAAGTAATGTACACAAAGGCAATATTTCACAGTGAATTTTAGGCCACAGACCAGTGCAATTCATTGTCTTGGATTTCAGTATAACAGAATTTTCAGCTGTTTTAGCAGTTTTTCACCCACATAATTGTGGGGGTTTTTTTAAATAATATTTCTTAATATAACTCAATTGACTGTTGGGAAGCCTTGAAAGAATCAAGCACAAGTCAAGAATTTCTGTGCCATGAAATATTTTCCCCACTACAATTTTAATGTACAATCCCTTGACATTTTTGTAATAAAATAGGATCAGAGATCTCAGTTATTGTGTTATGGTAGATGTGTGTAAAGACAAGAAAAAACTTAATGTGCGTATGAGGCCCAAAAAACTAAAAGAAGGACAAAATTTCATCATCTGCATATTGATGTTCACAGGACCGTAAAACAGTCGAGGTTGGAAAGGACCTCAAAGGAATGACTGGTACAAACTTTCACTGTAGATATAAGATGAAAAAAAACTCAGTCAGATTATCTAGTTCCCTGTTCAGTTACATCTGGAAAATGTCAAGGTTCTACCACTTTCTTGGGAAGGTTGTTCCAGTGATTGTTTTCAGTTGATGTTGCTTCTCAATTGTCATTCTAATTCACAGATTGCCTATAGTTACTGATGCAGCAACAATCACCATGTCCATTATCAGAATAATTAGAATAATTCTGATTCATATGTTTGTTTCATAGCAACATTTATGTCAGCAGATACAAACACTTAGCATCAATGTACTTAGCTGACAGGAGGGATCATGGTGCATCCTACAATGCCTTCTTTATGAAGAGAAAAATTATCCCTATGTATATGAAAATCCAACTTTTTTTTTCTTTGCATCTGTGTAGCAGAATAGTAGAGAGAAGATTTTCAGCCAGGCACAAGAAATAGGACACATTGATTATGTGGATGATTACAATTGATCATAATTTGCTGATTTGTAGATAAATATTGCCAATGAAGTATCTCAAAAACAACTCTATCATCTATTAAATGGATAGTGTCATCAGGTCTTGATTCCTCCCATTGAGTCATGAGCTTCAGTGAGACCCCCTTGCTCTCTAAAATTCTCAGAGAGTTCTAGGTGTGGCTTGGTCTGCTTAGTCTCAGATTTGGTCAACAGTTTATGTCTAAAGGGTTACAACATAGGTTCAGCTAGAAATGTACAGATTTACAGTCTTTGGCCTTGAAGAATTCACAAATACAAAGCAGCAAAGCACCTATTTAGCTGCTCTATATTTGACTGTATCTTAGTGCCTTTGCTCACATGTCAAAACAGAGAGAGGAGCAATGTGAATTGGATATGAGTGTGTGGGAGGACAAACAAAAACCTATCTTTCATGACCATCACAATCAGTGACAAAAATCCAAGGCAAATATTAAACCTAAACTATACATTTGCCTTTCAAAAACACAGTTCTGAATTTCAGCTGCTCAGTAGGGGGAGGGGGGGGAGGAGGGGAAAGGCAATAGAAATAAACTGTTAATTATCTGACAGACAAATGATAACTCTAATTGTAGTTCTGTGTATTCTTAGACACTTCAGGATTTGCCTTAAAAATTATACCTACTTTTTGGAAGTAATACTAAATCCAATCTCGACTGAAGATAAAATCTTTGTAAAGAGCAGAAGTGTCTCAACTGATCCACAAATCCATTTTTTCCCCTGAGTAAACAGTAGGGTCTTTTTGTTATTTTTACATGGTATCTGTTAGAATAGGTTTATGACCAAGCAGAATTTCTAACTATGGGAATAATATAAATGGCAGATATAAGAAATACGGGCATCTATGAAGCAAGGTATTTAATCAACTTAGTAACCTCAATGCCGCATTTTCAATTTCTCTCTTAGATAAAATCCTACCTATTTTACTGCTTGAAACTCCATAGCTACGGAGCCCTATCCTGCATATGGTGTCTACTTATTTTGCTCAGAAAAACACATTATAATTAAGTAAATTGAGACTTTAGGATGCATATTTTCTATATTATCTAAGCATTTTTAAAATTTTATTAAGAATATGTATGATAGTTAACTTGATCTTTTCGTAAGTATAATGTAGTGACATGTAATGTAGAGGCAAACTCTGCTGTTAACTGGATATTTGCTGCCATCTGCTGACAAGATGCGAGAAACGCTTTTCTTGAAATAAAATTCTGCCATTTAATATTTGGGTTCTTCTGCCTCCAATAAAACCTGTTTGTTACAATTATATAATTCTTAACTGAAAGACCCAAGTAGCTACAACTATCAACTCGAGTAAATTCCTGTGAAATCAGTTGAGCATTTAATATTAATTTTGGGTTGTTTTTTGTTTGTTTGTTTGGTTGTTTGGTTGTTTGGTTTTTGCTTGTTTGGTTGGTTTTTTTGTTTTTTTGTTTGTTTGTTTGTTTGTTTGTTTGTTTTTTCCTATCAGAATTTTTAAAAAGTTAATATTGCATAGGTTCTTATAGCTTTTCATTTGATTGGTTGTAGTAATTGTGGAAGGGTTTAATTTTTTTTAACGTAGCAAAAATTCTGTAACAGAAATTAGTGCCCTTTGAAGTGTAAACATTGAATTTGACTGAACCTGCAAATTTTAGTAATACAGATTCCTTACAATTTTCCACTCCAAAAGAAAAGTCTTTCTACTTTTTTATAGTTTTATTTCAAATTCTTCTTAAAAAGATATTATCATTTATAAGGAACCTACCTACAGATTATTTCCTTGTAGAAAATGAAATGGGATTTTATACAATTTTTTATTCATAATACTGATAGTATGTAATTGAATTTCATTTAAAAAAAAATCATGCAATACTCAAAAGAGGCTGATCTGGATCAACAGCGTGTGGCTAGCCGTCGTGAACGACGATGCTTTTTATGCCTGCGCGAATGGATTTATTATGTGGAGCTCAGCGTGCGTGGAACTGGCCCCACCCCCTTTAGCCCTGGGACGCTTCTAGCCTTGGCCGGGGCAAGCCCGGATGAAGTTGGCAGAGCGAGACCCACAGGACTCGAACCGGCGCCCTTCCGAGAAGGAGCACGGATCCAGGGGCGGCGGCTTTTACCCACACGGATCAACAGCTGAGCACAGACAAACATTACAGAGGGACAAATGTAGGTAAATGATTGAATACAGCATCAATATGGTTCCATTCAAACATGTTTACACAATTATACGAAGTGCTTTTTTTTGTCCCTGGGCTATTCTGGAAAGTTTGTAACTTTGCAGAAGTATGTCACTGTAGATCATCACAGCACAGACAGCATTAAAGAATACAACTTCTTAACAGTTTTGGTCAGTTTTGTTTGCAGCTGAGTAGCGAGGAATTCAATTTTGAAAAAAAAAAAGCTAGAATAAATAAGGCAAATATTTAGTGAAAACATATATCAAAGAAACTTTTTGTTATTCACTGTCATTGTTACAGGATTCCAAAGATCATATTTTCTTCAATATGATTTATCATGAGTGTTATTTTATTCTTTTTTTAATTCTTCTTCTATTTTTCAATGAGGCAACGAGCATCCTAGACTCATAAAATAGCTTATTTTGGAAAGCATCTTTAAAGGTCATCGAGTTCCAAGCACCCTGAGGTAGCCAGGCACATCTTCCCCCTAGACCAGGTTGTTCAAAGCCCCATCCATCTCTGCTGGATGGGCAGCCACAGTTTCTCTGGGAAAACTGTTCCTCGCCATGCTCAGTGTAAAAACAATCTTCCTTATGTTCCCCTCATAGTTCCTTTTAATTATTGAAAGGGACAACAAAGGCTTCCAAAGCAAGGGTGGAGATGGAAGCAAGAGTGCACTTGTTTTCTATGTCACTGCAGAAGTTTCTGTGAGTTTAGATTGAAGGACAGAATCAGGATTTTGAGGGAGTAGTGAAGTTTGATATGACTGTAATAATGAGTTTTAATTCTCACAGTGATTAATAGCTTTTTCTGCTGAACAGGTAAGGGAAGATAATTAATTTTGTACATAATATTGTCTGTGGAGTCTCAGTGTAATCAACAGGCTTGCAAAACTGAAAAGCTTATGCACTAGTAATTCACCAGTAGAATGAGACTAGGATTCAAAGGAAAGCCAGACAAAATTAATCCAATGGGAATTTCTGATGGTTTATTTCACTGGCATTTAAGTCTAGGTTCTTGGCTCAAATACTTCATCTGTTATAATTGGGCATTAGTTATCTTTTGTTTGTAGTGGTTTTAGTTTCCCCTGTTTTTCATTTCCAAAATCAGATGAGATAAATTCTTATGCTTGCATCAAACCTTATTTACCTGGTTTATTCATAATATACAATATTTCTGAAAATTTTTGGTGTGATGTGACATTGGATGATCTTCTGTACTTATTGTTACAAGGCTTCAGAAGAACTATAAATAAACTTCACCTAATGTAATATGAAGTATGATCATCATCATGGCTAGGCTT
Source organism: Scytalopus superciliaris (assembly GCA_013400415.1). Classification (NCBI taxonomy): domain Eukaryota; kingdom Metazoa; phylum Chordata; class Aves; order Passeriformes; family Rhinocryptidae; genus Scytalopus; species Scytalopus superciliaris. The sequence goes on from VXBX01006683.1 coordinate 114,359, forward strand.
CCCAAAAGATTTGAGAAGGGCTCTACCCCTGCTTGCTACAAGTGCGCTGGTGGCTAAAAAGGCCAATGCGCGATAGGCAAGTCTGGTCGCAATGTGGGTGCAGCCTTCAAGCCTGCGCACTGGATTTTTTAGGTGAGGTGCAACGTGTGTGGGACTGGCCCCACCCTTTACTCCTGAGGTTCATCTGCCGGGGCCGAGCAAGCTTGGATGGTGACAGCGAAGTCCTCAGGACATAGGTTTAGTTAGAGTATCCTTCTCATAGATGGATGGCCTTACAAGGCTAAGCGAGCTCCATCTGCCCAGGTTTGGAGTTAGAGTTGTCCTTCTCCTAGGATGGTTGCCAGGAGGCTGGCGAGCCCATCCTGCCCGTGGACACACTTTGTCCGATCCTTCAGTTGAGACCTGACTAGCATGGGAGACCCTACTGGAGGCACAAACCACCGCCAGCATAGCTCGCAACCTCATAAGGGCACACAAGCTTCTCCCCCGCGACAAGGGGGTGTCCGTGGAGAAGATGAAGTATGATAATACCTGTGTATTACCAGTTCAACCATGGAACAGAACTTTTCTCTTGCCCTGAAAAGTCTACAGTCAAATTTGAATTAAAGTAAGTAAAAATGGCACAAAATTCATACCAGAAATCAATTTTTAAAATATAATCAACTGCTATACAGCTGAAGGTTCTGATATATTTCTATAAACTATGCAAATATTGTTCAAAAATAATTATAGAGTAATTCATACTGACTGCTGCTGAACAGCTGTTTTCCTCTGGTGGTGCCAAGAAAACCGGGAAGTCAGGGAAGGATTTGAAGTAGAAACCAATGTATAGACTCCTATGTAAAAATAAAGAACACTGTTTAGAAAAGAAATAAGCAAATGTCTTTCTTTCTGTTTTTTCTTTTGGAACTAGATCCTCACCTGAAAAGTCATTGTAGGAGATTATTTATTCCTTGGACAAAGGTTTGATCTTAGTATTCAGAGGCTGGAGAATTCTTAACATTGCAAAATCTTAATCTACATTTAGAGGTAGGTTTTTACCTATATGTAAAATATTAACTACACTGAGAGACTTTTTAAGTCTGAGATAGTATTTAGATAATTTCTAATGACAGGGACACTTGTATAGTGAAAAATTTGCTCTTCATTTGTTGCTAGCAATATTATCACATGCATGACTCAAGAACTAGGAAAAACCAAGTATATTAAGCACAAATATGTCAGAAGGATTAGGAAATAAAAGATAGGTCTCTTATTACTCAGAATGAAAGGATACACACTCTACACTTTTCCCACATAAAACATACTTGTTGCCCATTAGAAGCTCCTGGTTGCCCTCAGAAGGTGCCTGTGAAGGCTGTGAGTGCTGCTGGGTTCTGCAGGCATCCCACCTCGGGTTTCAGCTGTGGTGCCCAAGGCTGGCACTGGCAGGGCAAGAATGAGTCATTGTTGGGAGCCAGGAGGAAAGGGCATATGAACTGTGGAAAAGAGAAACAGAAGGAAAAGAAGACTTTGAGGAACCACAGGAACGGCCGTACACCACCTTTAAATAATAGACTGTTCCTACCTGAGGGGTTGTAGTTGTCGTTATTATTTGTTGTTAAGAGATGTTAGAAGTTATATGTTGTTAAAGGTTGTATTTCCCTTCAAATTTAAAAAATCCATATGTTCTGTACTACCTGATACTTCACTGTTAAATCCCCTGTTCTATTGGTCCCCTGTTGCTGCATTGCAGTATTTCCTTATTTGGAAGTTACATGAATGGTTATTCCCACCTACCTTAAGCCGA
>VXBX01006683.1:121661-149981 GCA_013400415.1 Scytalopus superciliaris
TTTTTTTTTTTTTTAATTTGGAGGGGTTGTTGTTATTGTTTGTTTTCTTTTACTGCTTATACCCTGTTAATTTAATAAACACAAACTTCCAAAACCACATAGACTTTCTGCATGTAGTTGCTCCCTAGATTTCGCCAGGAGTTGAAATTATCCATCTTCATGAGTGTTTTGTCTCAGTTTCTTTTGTATATGTTCAGTGCAGTTCTGGTTTATTGTCTCAATTGATCAGCAAGACATACATATTTATTGACCTAGATGAAGAGATGTAACTAATAAAAATCTGATTGAAGACCAGGTCTACTAATTTTAGTTAAATGGACAGATTGTATACTATAGCAATTAAAAGCAGAATTCAGCTACTAAATGTTCAGAATTTCATAATCACCATACAAAATTCAGCAAATCTGTGATTTTTTTCAGTCTGAATTTGAAATTTAGTGATAGAAAAATAATTTAGCAGAGCTATCAGATCATCTTATTTTAGAAATCCATGTTTTATTAGCATTATTCAGGTACTTAGCAACTAGGTGTATATGGAAGCCTGAAATTCACACATAGTAAGGAACAGCTCCTGTAAAAGAAAGTATAATGGATCCAAAGAAATTATAAAGCTAGTGAGAAGAATTAAGGAACTCAAATGAACTCAAATAATTTGCAGACAATCAGGTGACTTGTGGAAAATGTGTTTGAGTGGCTTGGCTTCAAGGCCACTGTTCTAACCTTGTCTCCTTTGCCTTAGAGGTATTTCAGAATTGCTTAACTAGTGTCCAGTACATCCCAGGGACAATTTTGAAAGTTAATGTCGAAGACTGCTTCATAAATGAGAGTTTGATTGAATTTAATACTTTTTCAAATGACTGTTGTGAAATTGAACTCTCTATTATCTCTCCTAATGAGTTTTAATGTGGATTTTTAATGTGGATTAACTGGATGATGAAATCACTAAATGACAAATGCATGTTTCTGAAATTATATGTCAAAGGTGACAGGAAAAAAAAATACATTGACTCTAACTGTGTTGAAGAACAGAATAGTTCTGTAATAATGTGTGTCTTAGATGGAGGCTAAAAGGAGCTATATTCCTGTCAGTATGTTGTTCCCAATTACAGATAATGTTGTTGTCCTCTTCAAGGCATTATTTGGGAATAAAATTATGGCTGGTTTTATATTCTTCTTTTTGGAGAGTCCTTCTGTGATCATCCTTCCTTTTTTTTTTTTTTGGTAAAGCTACCCCACATTGATTTATCATCAAAACACTCAAAACTTAATGGCACTGAAAACTGAGTTAATTCCTAGCAAAATTTGATTCAGCAAGAAATATATAATGATAATAAATACTTAAATAATCTCATAAATTAGTGTGCAAACTTTAATTTAGAAGTCAGTGAGTTTATTTGCATTCTGGATAGATAAAAAATACCAAATCAGGTGGAGGCCTAGTTTGCTCTGTTTAACCAGTTAGAATAAAACATATGCATATTTGACCTTTTCCATATCAGTTAAAGTCCTTGATAATCTTTTAACTATGTTCAGAGATTTTGTCCCATTGTATAATATGAGCTTCAGAATGCCATTAACCTATTTCTATAATGAAACCAGTTGTCACTCTTTTAAGTTTTTGTCTGCCCACATATGATAAATCTGATTTTAAAAATCATTCCAATGCTGTTAAATTCTAGAGCTATAATACATTATTACTTGTGGGACTCAAAATTTTCCTTTGAATTCATGAGCTGATAAATTCTTAGGGTTGAATGCTCCACAGGTGTAATGCAACACAGATTCATTAAAAGTAGTAGAAGTAGGCAAATTTACACAGGCTGAAGATCTGTCCCTTAATATTTAATCTAGTTTCCCAAATGATTTTTCTAATTGCTCTCTCTATTCAGCTTTACAGATATCTGGCAGTTACAGTGGGATGGTTATCAAATACCAAATGAAATTGTAAGTCATAGCTATAAATTATTTCAAAATATTCCCTAATGTTTAAATCAATTTGTTCAATATTGAAATTTTAAACACTAAGAGGCCCAGCTTCTTGGTATATACCAGTTATAATCATTCTGTGAAAATAAATGAATTATGCCACTTCCAAGTCCACTCCTGGCTTGAATAGAGTGAACAAATAGATTATTTCCTGCAGTTTTTCCAACAGTCACTTATTCTTTGTAAATGTTTCTATAGCTTTCAGATGAATTCACATGCGAAACCTATCTTTTGTCAGTGTTTTCAAAATTCCTTTTTTTTAATTGGTGGTACTTTGTTGATTTTTTTTTTCCACTAGGGAAAAATGTTGGAGACATTTATGATTTGTTTAATTGGACTTGAGAACAGGACTGAAGGATCTATATCCTTTAAGCAATACTCTGGAGGCAGAGCTGTTCTAATACTAAAAGAAAAGCAAACTTACCAAAATGTCTTTCAACACATTAATTCATAATGAGAAATTTTTGTGTATTCAGGTACAGAATTGGTCAAAGGGTTCAACACTGTGCTTCAACGTTACCACAGATCTTCACTGTGCGCACTGAGTGCTTTTGTCTATGTAGTGGGTTCTCATTTATCTATAATGACATAAAACTAAGTTTGACCTGAAGAAAGATATCTTAAATTTTAATCTTTTTCTACTAGAAACAAAGCTTAGCTAAAATCCAGGTCTTTGAGAACAGCCAGAAAGCCTCTAAGAAACTAATTAATTGAAAATAAGCATAAATGATAATTTTTAGTTAAATTCTCAGTACACAGTCTGACATTCTTTAATCAAGTTTAAAGAGATTATGTTTAGACTTAGTGATGATAAAGTTCAATAAAATAACAGACTAAAGTCAATGGAAATAAAATTAAGTGACACACTGCTATGTATTGGGATATGAGCTAAGCCCCGCACAGCTATTCACTTGCTGCTACAGAGCAGAATTGACAAAGAGATAGACAACAGGTTAGCAAAGGCATACAGAGCTTTCGGAAAACTCCATCAAAGAGTCTGGCACAATAAACACCTGAAGAAAAGTACAAAGATCAAGGTCTACAAAGCCATTGTACTGTCCACTCTTCTTTATGGCTCNAAGCAGTCTGGAAGAAAACAGACAGCGCAGAAAGAACCGTGCCTCGCCAATACAGCCTGAGGAGACTTTCCACTGTGACTTTTGCGACTGGACTTGCCTATCTCGCATTGTCCTTTTTAGTCACCAGCGCGCCTGTAGCAAGCATCTTCATTCGTGAAGCCCAGCCATGATGACACAGCAGAATGGGGAGGATAAACCAATTTAATAAGTAAAAGAGAAATAAGAAAAAGAAGAAATTAAAAAATATAGAAAAGAGAAAAAAAAATATGGTAAATGCAGTAATTCACCACCAGCAGACTACATACCTTGTTATTTCCTGAGCAATTGTAACCATCAGAAAACTGTCCCTCAGCTTTTACTGTTGACCATATGGCATGGGATATTCCTTTGGTCAGTTGGGGTCAGCTGTCCTGACTGTGTCCCCTCCCACCCTCTTGTGCACCCCAAGTCCACTGTCCTTTGATGGTAGGGAGAGTAGTGTGAAAACCAGAAAAAAGCCTTGATGTTGTAGGAACACTGTTTGAAAAGTTGTAAAAGATTGGTGTCTTACCAACACTGTTTTTGTCAAGGGCAAAATAGACTCAGCTTGGGGATGCTAGTTTAATTTATTGCAAATCAATTCAGAGCAGAAAAATGAGAAACAAACCCAAACCTTAAAACATCTCCTCGCTACCTTTTCCTTCTTCCTGGGCTCAGTTTCTCTCCCAATTTTCTCTACCTCCTTGCCCCCAGTGGCACAGAGAATGGGGATTGTAGTCAGTTTGTCACTTGTCTGTTCTGCTTCTTCTGTCTCAGAGGGAGGACTCCTCATGCTCTCTCACTGCTCCAGCACTGGATCCCTCCCATGAGAGACAATCCACCATTAATTTTTCCACTGTGAATCCTTCCCATAGGCTATGGGTCTTCATGAACTACACCAGCATGGGTGCCTTCTATAAGGGCACAAGTCCTACCAGAAATCTGCTCCAGTGCAGACATCCCAGGGTCACAACCTCTTTTTGGAAATTCACCTGCTCTTGGGTGAAGTCCTCCATGGACTGCAGGTGGGTCTCTGCTCAGCTGTGGACCTCCACAGGCAGCAGGACAGGCTGCCTCACTGTGGTCTTCTCCACAGGCTAAAAGGGAATCTCTGCTCTGGTGCCTGGAGCACCACTTCCCTCTTCTTCACTGATCTGGGTGTCTGCAGAGCTGTTTCTTTCACATATTCTCACTCCTCTCTTTGGCTGCTGTTGCACAGGTTTTTTCCCCCCTTCTTAAATCTGTGACCATCATCATCTCTGATTTGCTCAACCTTGACTAGTGGCAGGTCCATTTGGGAGCTGTCTGACACTGGCACTGTCGGACACAGGGGAAACTCCTGGCAGCTGCTCAGAGAAGCCAGCCCTGTAGTCCCCTTCCCACTACCAAAACCTTACCAAGCAAATCTAGACAGAATACAGAATTCAAAAGAAACTATCGGTTTAGAGTTCAAAAATAAATGTGAGTTCTTCTCTAGGTATTTTTCAGGTATGACATTTTTGGATAGTGGGGAAGTGTTTGTGAGGATTTCATAAGTACCTTATTCTTCGACACATTTTTAGGCATATACCTTTTGTCCCTGATGGAGAAAGGATGAAGGATAAGATAGATGGGTTTTGCTGTCCCAATGGGATGAATTTTATGTTCATACATTTATTATTTTCTTATATAACTGATAATAGTGAGGTTCATCCATGCTTGTCTTCTTCAATTCTTTCATATACAAAATAAATCAAAGCATCCTTTAGAGTAAGTATTTTGATCTAAGCAAAAATAATATATTTAGTTTTACAGTGGTGCTCAAATGTGTTCTACAAGTGTTTGGTTTTTTGAGTTTCCTATAAAAATTGATGCTTTTTATTACCATTCTTTGGCCAGTAAAATTTTCTTCCTGTAGCAGATGAGTAAGACAAGAAATTAGTTTTTGGCAGTAAAGTCTACATTTGAAGCAGTAGTAAGAACATGATGAGGGTAGCAGTATAAAAACGGGGGGAAAAGTATTTCTTTTATCTTATTGTTAGATTTTCATGCTGCAAAAGACAGTGTCAGGGTAGTTTTTAGAAAATGTTAATTTTTTGCACTGTTAAATAACTCTCAATGCTAAATGGTAATATCTATGAGCTCATGTTTAGCCTCCATCTTAGTCTTGCAAGTCAGTATGTACTTTGTTTTAGATATTTACTAAAAAAGTTTGTGGCGAAGAGAGTCCAAAAGCCTTCTAATGATAGAACACAGATTTTTGTTATTTTCATGTTACTGCAACACTTTTTATCATAGAAGTAGCATGAGATTTCACATCTGCTATGGAACTATTGAATTGTATTACACTTGATTTCATAAAGAACCACAGTATTATTTTATTTTTGAGGGAGCACCTTTGCATCATATGCAAGATAAATTAATTGGAAGTGAAACAATTTTCTATAGCTTGATATGATCCAGTGGTTAACTGCTGAAAGGGTGATTTTACACTGTTCTCTTTCTTTCTTACTTTCGTTGTGCCCTCACTGACTGGACTCTTCATTAAGATGATTCAACTCATCAAAATGCCAATATATGATTGCAGATAAAACTTACTTGACAGAAAGTAGCTGATTCATTTTTGGATGAATTTATGAATACTTTAGATCATAAAGTCCCATAAAAGCTATACCAAGTACAAGAGAAGCAGTGATCAGAAATGTGAGCAGAAAGAAGAGAAAACACTTGCTCTATTTGACAAGAAGTGGCCCATTCACTAGGCTCTAAAGGAAGAAAAAATAATACAGGAAAAATCTATCATCCTTACCCTTCATAGGATAAAATGTACTGTGATATCATTGTTCTCAACCTCAGATTTGAAAGGGTAGAAAAATCAGTAAAAGAAAGAATGGTGTATTCTGAAATACAAGTCCATTTTATTGCTTAGTTTTCACTCCAAACCCTTCTGTCAGTTTGGTTTCTTTCATGCCTTTACTGGTCCCTTTACTACCACTCATTGACCATTGTCTCAAATGTTCTGTTTTACAGTAAGTCTTTCTTCTTTTCTCTTCTGAAACACACTTTTAAAAGAGATTTTTCAGTCCTTTTATTCCATGGTTCCTCTGGTCTGTGTCCAGAGTTAGGATATCAAACAGTCTGAGATTGCCAGTTTACCTGGGTGAATATGTTAGTCTCTGGTTGACATTTTCTTTTTAGTCCAGTGAATACTCTATGTTTTATACAGATTAAAACATGATTAGCAAGATATTACTGAGAGCTTCCTTCACTGTGAAGTATTTCAACTGATGAACTCACATGAGATGGGAACACACAGCAGCTTTAAGTTCTTAGTTTAACATGTATCAGACACGCATTTTCACTGATACTTTAGGCATTGTTTTTTTCTTCCTGCTGAATAAATTTCATCAACCTTGTGCTATAGGATCCAAAAATCATTTAATTTAAGGATAGTTATTTTTTTCAAAATGAAAAAGAACTGATAAAGAAGTTGTGAGAGAGCATTTCTGGAACAGAAATCTTGAAATGTTGAAAGCACTCTATGTCTATTAGGTTGATGTGGCAGTGGACTGTCAATAGTCAATATTCAGAGTGGAAAAAATATGGTCAAAAGGTGGTTTGTGATGCAAAGGAAAAGGCTGACCCAAAAGCCTTGGGCAGACGATTGTAACTGTATACCTTTTCCTCCAATCCCCGGTTGTAAAACGTTCCCTCATTGGTCCTTGTAAAACCCTAACCCATTGGGTGCCAGTCCCAGTGACCCTCTCTCCTACTGGTCATAGTAAAATTACCCCAACTCTTAAATACCTGTACCCAACTTCAATAAACTCTCTCTCTCGTCCCTCTCCTGCGGTCTCTGTGTGGCTCCTTGCGGGGTCCCTGGGGGCCACGTGGCAGGGGGACAGCCGGGGGGAGCATCACCCACCCAGCCGTTGCAGGTTGACTGTTTTATTTGTTTTGTTTCAGTTGTTAATTGTTTCAAAATTAATTCTTACTTTTCTTGCAATTGACCTGCACTGAATAAAGCAAAATACCACAGAATGTATCATTCCATGTAATCTTTACTAAGAGGCAAACTGCACATTATAAAAAGTCTATATTTTCCAGGGGATAATATTTTAAACTTTAATATTTTAATATTTAAAGCTTTTGAATAGCCACATTTACTAGTTGACCCTGAAACAGCCTGAGAAAATAATATATGCTATCACTAGATCAGAGAGGTAACTTTTTCCTGAGATACACAAGTAAGATTGTCATATGGGGAAGACAGGATTCTTTCATTCATCTTTTTCCAATAATGCTATTTTTATTGTAGGTTTTAGTTTTGTGGTGTTTTTTTTTTTTCCCTTCTTTGCCTCCCTTCTTCACCCTTAATCATTAATCAGTCTGCAGTACCTGCAGCATACGTATCAACTGTCTGACTGACCAAAATTACTGATTCCTAGGACCTAACTATCTGTTTTCAGGTTGTTTTGTTTTAGAGGACAGAAAAACAGGGGGGAGGGGGGGGGGAAAGACCTTTATGCTCAGTACTATTTCACCAGGGCATTTGCTTAGATATTTGCCAGGCTTTTTCTGCCATATCTGTATCCTCAGTGTGATACAAAACCTGAAATTTTCTATTCATTAATTCTTTCTAGACATTGCTTAGAGAGTCTTCAGTATCCTTATCAAGAGTTTACTCTCTCAAAGTACAATATTTATCTAATGATTTAATTGAACATTTAGAAGGTATTTTGTAAACAAAAAGTTACTATCATCTCCGGAAAAAAGCATCATGGTAAATAGGATATAAAATAAGCGTATCATTAATTTTTTGTTTGATAATAAACACTCTTTCTCACACTACAGATTAAAAATTAATTAATTAAAATTATTTTTCTAATCTCAGAAATGTTTAAAAAACAAAAAAAAGAATGAGTATTCTAAATCTGAAAAATTTTCACCCACAGAATGCATGAGAAAGAATCTTGTTACCATGATTTCTTGTCACTGACAGCCACATAAAGGAAAAAAAAAAACAATTTAATTTTATTTTTTCCACTTTTTGTTTTGGGAGTGGGGATGCAACAATTTATTTAATCCAATTGATTTCTTATATTTCACCTTTCCAACTCGACAAAATGACTTAATAAATTCAATAAAAATATCAAAAATGCATTCAGTTACATAGTTTACAAGAAAGCTGGTTTTCAGACAAGGTCAAATACAAATGAACTCATTGAGTGGGAAATTGTACACACTTCTGCAGCTGTGATAGCTGATTTATTTCCCTCACAGGGAACACTCAAGTCCTCTTTTGCAGTGGACAATGAATTTGCAGTACTTCTAAAAATGTTTTTATGACACAGAGGTGGTGAAGCCTGTGCAGCTGTTTGCTATTCAAACAGCTACTTCCATCATCACAGCACAAGGAGAGAGCATCCTGAAACAAACATTCAGCATTAGGTGTTAATAAAAAATTAGGTTTGAAGGGCTGAAACCAGTGTTATATCCTAGATCCACAGACAGAGAGTAGCCTCTTGACTTCTCCCTCTCCTCTTTTTACCAAGATGAAAGAAATACTTGAAAAAAGATGAAGATCACTGACAGAAAATGCTTTCTTCCTACTTGATAATATAAAATGCAACCTTCTAATCCCACAGTAGTGCTAATCCTTGAAAATATGTAACACCTATTGAAGCTGTAAGTTTTATAGTCTCATTTTTCACAGCACTGTCACTCCATGGAAGTGAAAGTACATGACTTACTGCTTTGTTATCTTGGGAAAGCTGATGATTTTCAGAATAGTATCCTCTAAAATTCTGGTTTTGAAGCTGTCTAGTCAGACAATGTATTTTGTGGCAAAGCATTATTATCTCTTCACTAAGAAGCAGTTCCATATTTTCTGATTAACTTTGGAAGTTCGACTGTCCAGTTTTGCACCTAAGGTAACATCACTACTAAATAAACACCGTACCTCAGTTCTTGTACCACACACAGAACTTTCAGCTCTACTTCTGAAGGGAACTAGGTATGAAAAAAAAAAAAAAAAGGTTGTTTAAACTTTTTTTCTAGATAACAAAACAAAATAAGGTTTAGATACCTTTGATATATCCTGTATAGTATTATCAGTAACTGTTCTGATAAAAATACTTTGCAAGCAAAAAAAAAGAAAAATAGGAAAGAAGGAATGAGAAAGAATTGTATGATGCAAGTTTGTTTTGATCAATTTCTATTTTATTGCCATTATTTTAGCATCTTTCAGCAAGACTGCATATTTTATTCGGAGATAACATAAATCATGTACAAAAAGGTGAAAAGGAGAAGCCCTGAAGAATATGTCATTTTTTTTAACCCCAGATGAAAGCATGAGCTCAGTCCGCACCACTCAATGCTTTTAATATTTTAAACCAGGTCTTGGCAGTTAGTCTTATTGTTTTAAAAAAATTGAAAATGGGCTTTCAGTTGCTAGGGGCATTAGGTTTTTGTCACTATTTCTTTAAGTTTTAATTTAAACATGAAAGCAGTAGTCACCAATTACCAAGGACACAAGAGATAGAGATTATATAATGATGTTTTTATTGTTTAAGAGAAAGCTGGCAGCACAACAATAGCAACTCATTACGTGCCTTTCTTTATTAGGTTTCTCTTTCCTTCCATTTAATAACCAGTTTCAAAATTTCTATGTATGTGTGCATGGTACAATTTTAAAGAAAGATACTTTCTTTCTATATAATTCACTGCTAGTTTCCTTAAGAAGCTGCTGTGTATTTCAAACACATTTCTGGCACTTTTGAGTGCTTCAGAATATCTTATTCTTAAGTAGTGGATTACTTCTCCATACTTATCCATACTTCATGCTACACGTTACAGCAAAGCAATACAACATTCAGTGGCTAGAATACCTACTTGTAAATGAAAATTATCTCTTGTAATTTGCAGAGTTTATAACATACTGATGTAGAATCGTAGAATACTTATGGTTGGAAGAGACCTGAAAGACCATCTAGCTCCAATCCCTCTGCCATGGGCAGGGACACCTTCCACTAGACCAGGTTGCTCAAAGCCACATTCAGCCTAGTCTTGAGCATTTCCAGGGATGAGGCATCCACAACTCTGGGTAACCTGTTCCAGTGCCTCACCACCCTCACAGTAAAGAATTTTTTCCTCATATATAATCTAAACATATTCTTCTTCATCTTAAGGCCATCACCCCTTGTCCTATTACTACATGCCCTTGTGAAAAGTCCCTCTCCAGCCTTCTTGTAGGCCCCCTTTATGTACTGGAAGACTGCTGTAAAGTGTCCCTGGAGCCTTCTCTTCTCCAGGCTGAGCAGCCACAACTTTCTGAGCCTGTCTTAACAGGAGATGTGTTCCAGCCTGTGATCAATTTAGTGGTTTTCCTCTGTACTCACTCCAACAGGTCCACACTTTCTTGTGTTGGGAACCCCAGAGTTGGATGCAGTACGCATCGCTGAGTCATGCTGAGCATTTGGTCCAAGACTTTCTTCCCAGGGCAAGTCTCAATCCATTCTCTAACCAGCCTGTACTTGTGCTTAGGATTGCCCCAATCCAGGTGCAAGACCTTGCGCTTGGTCTTGTTGAACTTGAACAGGCCTACCTCTCAAGTGTGTCAAGGCTCCTCTGAACACCATTGCTTCCCACCGGTGTGTCTATACCACAGAGCTTGATGTTGTCAGCATACTTGCTGACAGTGCTGCCGCAAGCCTTAGCATAGTTGTAGGTTTTAATGTAGTTTTATATAGTTTTATAGTCTTTTGCATTTGAAAAATAGTTTGTAACCTCTGTACCAAATACTTAGGCTAGATTTTAACCTCTGTGTCACATTTTTGAAGCCTGTTTTTGTGCTAAGGGAGAGATATTAGGCTGTATTCAGATAGCTATTGGAACATGGTATAGTCAAAATACAAGATTGTTTAGTCGTAGTATAAAGAGAGGTTAGGGGTGCTGGAAGAACTCCAAATGGAAGACATAATGCGATGAAGATGAGGGTGGGGGAGGAAGGAGTGGTCTTAGGACCACTGACTCAATCCCAGGGGGTGGTTTGAGATAGTTTGTAGGATGGGTCAATTAGACATTGGATATGTGTCTTAGGATAATTAGGTAGGACCATAAATTTGTAAATTCTGTATGCCAGGGCACGCGTTATGGATTGCCAAAGCTTTGGCTGAACTTTTAGTAAAAGACCTTTTTCCGCCTAAACCCAGTCGTGGAAGCTTTCTTCCTAGGAATTCCAGGCAACAACGGTGCATGCAATCCCACTGTCCATGTTTCTGACAAAGATGTCAAAAAGTACTGGTCCCAATACCAACCCTTGAGGAATGCAATTCATCACTGCTTTCCACTTGGATATTGAGCTGTTGACCACAACTCTTTGAGTGCAACCATCCAGCTAATTCTTTATCCACTGGTGGTCCATTTATCAAATATTCTTCCCCCTGCCATAATTGCCTTTTACCCAGTCAGAGATGATTTCAGCACAGTTGCTGAGTTGCCTTTCATTGTGGCCCATGTATTCTGCATTCTTTGGTCCATTATCGGCAATACATTCTTGTCCCTGAAGTATGTTAACCTCTCCTTAGGTTTGAGATAACACCTTTACAATAACACCACATTTACCTGTCCTTGAGTTCTTGCTGTGGTGGCTTAACTTACAGACCAAGTTTCAGGTCATATTTGGTGGGGGAAAGCTTCAGTGGTCATTGGCTGTTGGAGATGCCACCTATCCCAGAACTTGGGGTGATCTTTGTTTGACCAGAGCTATGTGTACAAGCAGTTGCTTCTTTACACATTTTGCCACAGTGGGAATTTTTGTCTGGATGTGTGACCCACAGAATGTGCTAACCAGATCTCACCTCTGCCAGACCTGGAGTTAGTGCCATCCTGTTGTTCCATTCTTTGCTTATCTCATGGCTTGTCTCTGTGGCCTAAAAAATATTTGACAGGCAACTGTGCTCTTTAAATCCTTACAGGGGGTCAAATAAAGGAATGTTACAAAGGGCTGAGAAGCACATCAACAAACACCTGCCAGCAGAAATCATTACATCTTTGCACCTCAAACAAAATGGTGTCTGTACCAAGAGATTATTTAAATCATGAAACTGGTTTAAATATCAAAAGTGGAAATATGAACCATCTAAAAAGTCTGTCTGAAAGCTGGAAAGTAAAAGGCAAATTGGAAAAAAGCATGAACAACTAACTGTTGGAATTTTTTTCTTCTTCCTGTTTTCCTTTTCTTCCTTCCTTCTTTCTCCCTTTCCTCCCCTCCTCCCTTCCTTCCTTTCCTCATAACTCATAAACTCAAACTTTTAAGATGAACTAACAGATATATCATTGGATCAGCTCAAATTTAATTTGTTCAAACTTTTACACTGTAGTGAGTGTGTGGAATCCTTAAATGATAAAATTGAAGTGCATTATTATTAGAATAATAGTAATTGGAATTAGAATATTATTAGAATTATTAGAATGTATTGAAAATAAATAGTTATGAAATTGGTACAACTTTGACAGTAAGTTTTTGAGGAAAGAGAAAAGTTAACTTACTCAAGATAAATTAATGAGCTGTGAAAATCTGCTTTTCCAATACTATGAAAGATAATTTTAATGTATAATCACATATCTATTATTTTTAAGTACCAAAGATAATATGAGTCACCTTCTTGTTTCATGAACACAAAATTATCTGGTAGTCATAATATCTAGTAGCCTAAATTATCTATTATCCATTCAAATAAGAGATTAAAACCTTCAAAGCTTTCTGAAGTAAATAGAAAACTTGTTTCAATTTTCCAACTCCACTGTAGCTACTAAATACTTAAATGAAATACTAAGTGAGCAAATAAGCACTTCCTAGCCCATGCTTAATTTGGGAGAGAGTAGCAAGAAGCTATGCAATAAGCCATCATTCAGAACCTAAATAACTTCTGCTAACCAAGACATTGATTACATTTCTAATAAGTACAGATTTAAAACCAGTATATTTACATTCCAAAGTACTTTTTGAAAATGCGGGGTTATTTTTGCTTTACATCTATATTGGCAATTGGTACGGCAAGCATCTATTTTTTCATTACATCTTAATGTTAACAAAAACTATGTGCTGCTGAATCAGGAACAAGATAAGTTGGTTTTGTGCCCCAATATAGTTAATAAGCACAAATATCTGTCTGCATGAACATCATGTATATAGACAAACAGTGAAATAGTTATAAATAAGTGCGTGAAATACATAGGTAGTGTTAATAGTCCATTTTCTCCCATGTCCTTCTTTTTCCTTTTATTTTGTTGGTTTGGGTTTTGTTTTTTTTGGGGGGGGTTGTTTTTTTTTTCTAAAGAAGTAAGGAGTGTAGTAGCTTGAAGTGCCTCCCTCATCACTGAGCAGGCTTGGGTAAGCATTAAGCACCAATATGAAGTTAACTAAATTTGAGATATAAATAGGGGGTATGAAACCACATAAACAGAGATACTTTATTCTCTGAATAACTGTTGTCCTTAGAAATAGAGACCCCATGAGTCTGCCTTCTACACACGTTTCTATACTTGCCAGAGAAAGTAAAGTAGCAGAGGATAATGAGGAGAAAGAGAAGAGAAGCAGCACAGAAAAGCATTAGCAATAACGTGTAACCTTGCAAAGTGCAAGGAGGAAGAAGACAAAATTATTATGCTACTATTCTTTGTAATGACCCATGACTTTGTGAGCAGCCTTGTAGACACTCTCCCAGAACATGCCCGCAAGGTGGACATGGTTTGTGAACATGCTAAAAACTCCAAGACACAGAGAACCCCATATACTTTAGGAATGACCATCTGTACCTGCAGGCTTGCTGACTGGACAAACAGTGAATCTGCTCTCAAGGGTAGTCAAACACAGCACCGTTAGACAAAATGTCTCTTAACAGCATTTCTACAGCTGAGTGAGTTTACAAAGCATGTCCTTGCTCAGGGCCATATCTATAAGAATAGTAGATCCACAGTAGATCTACTGGAATCTACTAGGAATAATTTACAGTATCTAAGAGTATTGTTTAAGTGATTATACAGGCTGGTCTCTAATGAAATGATTAACGTGCCATATTTTGGAGTATTTAATATTGGAACATTTTGTCCTAGCTTACTACTACATCTTGACAACACTAATATAGATTAAAAACCTGATCAAAAATTTTCTAAGAAAAGAAAGGCTGGAAGTTGTAATTGATAACTGAAAAAAGTACAGACAGAGGTGAATATTGCATGACTTCCAAAATCTGAATAATGTACTATTTTTCACTGCTCATGAAATTTTGAAAGACGATTTTCCACTTCTTATTCTCTGACATCCTTAATTAAGCTGTTCTAGCCCTTAACACATTCTTTAAAGCCTTGAGCAAATATTGTGGTTCCAAATGGAAACAGTATGAGCAGGGGGAATCATTGGTCCTGGCTCACAGATTGACCAAAACATATTAAAAGACACTGAAGTTAAAATTTGCAAGAAAAAAAGATATAAAAAATGACACTAATTTTCAGTTTAGGTAATGAAAAAAAGATACATAATGGGACATAAACTTCAAAGAAACAATGCTAACTCCAAGGTTATTTTCTCTGTGTTCCCATATCATCAATTATTTGAACATTTTCTTTGCTTAAATGTGCCCTTTTTTCCCTTTTTTCCTTTTTTCCTTAATAGGATCTAATTTGTAATGGAGAAAATTTGACTTTTTTTTTTTTTTATTCGTTTTTTTAATCCTAGATTAATTTGCAATGTGTACTTATTTCATTCTACATTAACAACAAACAAGTTCTACTAATTTATATTTGGGAGGTCATAGGAGTAATATTCTGTAGGAGAAGTAACAGCCATGAAACCATTAAGCTGCTGTACCTCTGGAGGATAAAAACCTGGAGATCACTTTGAAACTCAGTTTCATTGGAAGGATGGATGCAAGTATGTGAGTCTGTGTCATACAGAACTCCTGCTTATTCTTTTATAGCCCATGGAGTAGTATTTCATTAGTGTTGCTGGCAACACACAGCAACACCATTTTCACTCAGTCATAGAATGGAATAATTTTAGTATTTATATGAGCTATTTAGAACTTATGAAGACAATTTTTTCTGATTTCACTGAAAAATGCATGATTACACAATAATTTAAAGGCAAAGACATCAGGGAGTATTACTTGCTGTGATGATGCATAGTACAATCTGGTTTGTAGTATTATAATATAATCTGGTGCTTGCAGCATCTCTTGGATATAGAATGGTTCAGGGCATCCTTTAAGACTTCCCTCACTTTCTTGAAATCTGTTTGAATTGTCATCTCCTACCTTTACATCTACCTGAGATCTGTAACAGAACTTCATAACCACCAGACTCAGTCACGGCCTCTTTCAGGATAAAGGCAATAGGAAAGTACTAGGACCTTGTGCCATTAAAATTGTCTCTGTTTGTGATGCCATCAGTTAATTTAAGATGCCTTTAGATATGAGTACATATGAGTCCATGAATAACTAAAAAGCTAACCAACAGATTTTAAAAAAAAAAAGTCTGATTTCAATATACACATCAAAAAGTGATTGGAAATAATATCCTAATGGAGCACAGACAGAAAGTGAAGGTCTACCAAATACAGCTATTTGGAGAAAAATGATGAAAGAGAATTTTAATAAAAAAATGTTGCTTCACAAAGGCATCTTGCTTGAATTACTTTCCCAGAAGTCATTAGGAAATTGAAAAGAGTGTTCAGAAAATCTCTGAGTGCAGTATGTTGTGCATCCTGATGCTTCTGCAATACACAGATTCAAGGCAGAAAGCAGTGCCACAGGTCCTCGACTACCACAGAAAACTACAGACTGCACAGCTTGTGGGTCTCAGGTCTTCTTCATAGTAAGACCACAGAAATTAGGTTCTTATTGTAATTTTAGGTTACCTGCCACAGTCAGAATTGTCAGACTTGAAGCATAAGGGTTTAGGGAACTTATGAAGTACTAGTCCAAGAGAACATATCATTAAGTAAATATTATTAGCATAATCATCAAAACATTTTACAAGATATACTCCTCCTAGAATAAGGTGTAGTCTGAGGTAGAAATTTGATTAATAAAACTGCCTCCATTTATTCTGTCTCTGTATCTCACACCATCTAATGTCAGTTTTCAAAGCTGTGAACTAAAGTAGGCAAACATGTTTGGATTTTCAGGACTTGTCTCCAACTCAGAATGAAGAGAAGTTTAGATATTCTGTTTTCCATTCTATAAGGTCAATTTAGATAGAAGCAGTATTTTAAAAATTAATGTTACAATGTAATTTCTCTGCTTTATTGGCATTAAAATACTCAGACCTTGGTCAGGCTGATATTCAGACAATAGAGAGGGAGGTGACTTGGTTATATTGCTTTTTAGATGATTCCTAAAAGCAACAGTTTGTTGTTATTGAATTCATTTTACAAATTTGTCATGGTGAATATTAAGCACTTGAATTTACTTGGGAGCAATAAGTTACAATATGTATAAAAACTACACTAAATCATTCACATGTATGTAGCCACTGTAATCAGCAAAGTTAAATTTGGAACAGCTTTGTTTCTCTTTATAGTAAACATAATTGGTTCAGAATACAAAAAGATTCGCACAAAATATTCCAAGTGTTTGCATCCACTAGCTGGCCCTGGAGGCTTCATTTTCCCCATTGTTTGGTACTCAGGACATGAATATTGTGGTCCACAGCCCCTCTTCTGCTGCAGGTGTTCAGACCTTCTTGAACACACACATAAACTTAGGCACTCAATCCACTCAGCAGCTGACCCTTGGATCCTCTCAGCTCTGGCTGCTTTACACACAGCTCATGCTGATGGGTCTCTCAGTCTACACCCAATCTCTACAATATTTGACTTGGACCTTCTGGTCCATTCAATAGACAATTTGCAGACACTCTGGTCACTCCAGTATCTGGCACAGACTTACAGCCTTCTTGATGCCTGTCTGCCACACTGCTTACCCTGTTTGCAGAGAAGTCTGGGTGGATGGTTACTAGGAATCACACATATGTATGTTCATATGTACCCGTGCAACATATACACATCCTGCAGAACAGGTTTGTTCTGTTCAATATCCTCAGTCAGTGTCCTACCTCAGTGTCCCACCTGCCCGTGTTGGGATACCTGTAGCACCATGGTTTGCTATGAGACATGAGTTCAGGACTGCCTTCAGAAAGTGAATCAGTATGTTAGCAGAAGGGGAGAGGAAGAGATGGGAGTGAATGTGTGCACGTGGTGTCACAAAATGCACAAACTGATTTCACAAGTCCAAAGCTCTCCTAAGTCCCATCCTCACATGTGTACAGAACAAGTGCAACAGAATATAATTTGCCTATTGAACAAACCAAAAGAAATCAGGTTAGTCGGCATAACTTTTATGATAAAAAAAAAAGAAAAAGAAAAAATATACAGAGAATCTAAAAATGACAGCAATTAAAATGCAATGTACTGTATATTACATTAACTCAGTAATCCCACCCAAATACAATCTTAAATAATCACAAGGCTATATTATAAAGACAGTCAACTAATCGATACATAACCATTTTTTAATAAATGTCAATCATTAATGTTAGGCCTAGTTTGTTCAAACATTAGACTGTCCTCTAAATAGGTCATTCAACTTTCAAATATAAGTAAAAGTCTCTTATTCTAATCAGGGCAATTAAATGTATATTATTAAGGGTTTGTTCAGTTCTTTTAATCATTCTACAATTTATAAGTCAGTTTCTTTTATCTGTAACTTGAATCCTTGAACACAGAGCACTTGAGGGATCAAGTATCATTTTCATTAACTGTAATTTCTTTGAAGTAAAATCTTCAGTCCATTGCAGTATATTTCCATGTTAATTTGAATCCTTGTTCTGCTTTGCCTGCATTGAGATTTATTTTTACAACACTTGACTGTAACTGTGAATTACAGACAAAACAGATCCTGAAGATGTGAATTGGCGCAGGTGTAATGTGCACAGGGTGAAGCTGACTTTTTTTTAACTAATTTTTCTTGTTTTTTTAAGTTCAGTTTGGTTTCTGAAAAAAAACACAACCAGTGTCTGCTCTGGTTATAAAATGATTCATTCTTTTTTTTAGGTTAGAGCTCCACTTGGTGGTTAATTGGACAACATGTAACGCTGTAACTTTATTAAAAAAGAATTACATGTATACATTATTTGTATAAGATAAAGAAACAATCATTCCCCCCAACCCCCCCCTCAACTAACCAACCAACCAACCAACCAACCAACCAACCAAAAACAAACCAAAGAAAACCCCAAAAAATCCAAAACCCAACAACTGTGTCCTCTGCCTGTACTATACACTCACAAGCATAAGATGGGAATACATTGTTCCTTAAAGCAGATGAACTTAGTTCTCTCTGATTTACAAATTATATAACAGAACTTTTTTATTTGTGCTTAGCAGATATAGAGCAGATGACACAGGAACTGCCAAACTTTCTCCACAGTAATAAGGAGAAGTGATTCTGACTCCTTTCTGGAATTCTGTGAGGGGGATGAGAAGGGAAGAAAAGAAAACAGTATTTATTTGGCTTTGAAATCTTACGTGGTTAATTTGTTAAACTCCATGTATTCTGTGTTATACAGCTAAAGAGTATATCAATATTCCCCATCTATCAAAATCTATACTAGATAAAATTTTCAGATTCTGAGATATCTAGATCTAAAACAGTAAGACATTATTTACTTCTCTGTTTTGCAAACAAATTTTGCTTACTGGAAAATTATCAATAGGAATTTTTTTTTTTTTTTTTTAAGTTCAATTCAATGGTTTTGGTATCAATGAATCCCTTCCACTTCATCACAAACTTTCAGGACAGCAACTTGGAACAATATAATCATGCTGTTAATAGCATGTCTTCTGACACTCTCCAGTACCCTCCATGTCCAAATATCCTCTAAACAAAGAAGACAAATCATGTCCATAGTCCTTTATTCATTATTTATAAATAGGCAATGGCACAAACTGAAACACAGGAGGAAAAGCTTTTTAACTCTGTGGGTGACTGAGCAGTGGCACACATTGCCCAGAAAGATTGTGGAATCTGTCTTTGGAGATATTCAAAAGCCATCTGGACATGGTCCTGAGCAACCCAGATCTAAGCACCCTACTTGTGCAGGGGTGTTGCACCAGATGTTCTCCAGAGGTGCCTTTCAACCTCAACAATTCTGTGATTCCGTGATTTTGCTTAAAGGAAAATCTCTGAAAACTTGCATTTGTGAGGATAAAAGATACCTTAAATTGTGAAAACCCTTGTGAATTGTTGTTAATTCTACTGCTGATTTTAGTTTTTCTTCATAATATTTTTTCACAGTCAGACAACATTTGACTGTGGCAGTAGTTGATTGACTCTCTTTTGGAAAGTTATGGGGGTTTTTATGAACTCAGTGCAGCTTTTAGAAAACTAGATTTTGAAGAAGTCAAATGAAAACGTTTTTCTATAAATTCTCTCAAGCATGTTTATATAAGATTTTTTTTAAAATCCTGACTCTTGGGTGTAAAGAGTTTTGAGATGAGCTTATAGAGGATTTTGAAATTAATAACTCAGAAAACAAATAAACAAAGAAGCCTATTTAATTGCCATCCTCTGGGATAACTATGGCATTTTTGAGTAATTTACTAAAATTCCTATAGCCTCTAAATATACTATTTATTAGTCTGTGATAAGATTTCTGATTAGATGCACTGATATTTTGAAGAAGAAAACGTGCATGCATAAACCCTGATATTTTTATTAGGTTTTTTAAAATACTGCTTTCACTTAGTAATGCATATGAATTTATTCTGTCTCTTAAACCTAATCTTTGAAGAAGACATACATTCACATAACTAAAAATTCCACAAGTTCTGTCTGTATGATTTTGTTACAGAACCAATCACACATTATGTGTTTAATTTAATTTTGAAAACCATCTAAAGCCTTATACCTCTTTAACATTTACTTAACACATCATTAATTCTGTATTATTTTATTAATATTCACAACAAAACACTTTAGTATGATCATTAAAATACTTAAAACTAGGAAAAAAATTCTGTATAATAAAGTCTTCATGCAATGGCTTACAAAGTTAGGATGTTTTGCAGTAAGTACAAAGGTAATTTACAAAATAAGGGAGTTCATTATGCTTAATGCTGAGTTTATTTTTTTCCTTTAGAATTCAAAAAAAAGGGGGACAAAAAGTTTGGAGCTGCTGCAGGTGTTGAAAATCAGGTTTGTAAAAGCACAAATCTGTAGAATTAGAAATCATGTAAGATTTCTTACACCTAGCTTTAGTCACCTAAAAGTTATATATGTCTGACCTATCCTGTAATTCCCTCATTGTTAATGGGAGAACACGGGCTGGTTTTGAAATAGGTTGGGTAAAGCAGTCCTGTGCATAAACCTAGTAACAGAGTGAACTGTCTTGGGGAGGAACCTATTTATCTCTGAATGAGAGCCTAAATCACCATCAGGACAACTCATTTCAGTGAACGTTTGACTATTTCTTCATCCTGAGGCTGAGTAACAGAGAGAGAGAGTAGTCACCTACATATAGACTTTGGGGAACAATATTTTGCCCATACTGACTCCTGAACTGTTCTCAGATAGTCTTTGGAAAAGGGTGAGTTGGCTTAGAATGAAATAAATGAAGTCACACCAATGACCATTAAATAAGGTAGAGATAGTCATTTATGTCCGGGAAAGAATTGTAGCACTATTTAATTTACTGAAATAGGTGTAATTATTTTTATTTTCAACTCAGATACTTTTCATGTAGCTCCACCAACCTATACCCAGAAATGTTACTTCTGATGCTATAACACAGCATTTCTGAGTGACAAATTTCCATTCTTAAATGAGGCTTAGTTATGTATGATCCAGCCTGGTGAATTCAACTTGTATGATAAATTATAAAAGCCAGTACAAATCTAAAAAGACTGGATTTTACCAGTAATTCTTTATGGAACTTTGTGGCACAGAATTCCAGTGGAGCTTAAATGTCTCAAAGTTGCCTTCATATAAAAAAACATTTTCATAATTCTTGGCTGACCACCACTTAATTTAGAAAACTTTTGAAGTGAGATGTTAGCAAAGATTTACTTTCTTCTCCAAACATAGTTATTACACTAGAGAATTAAAGGTTAAAACTATAAAAGGTTATATCTTACATATCAATACAGGAGTAAAAGATCACCGGGGTGAATTTGAAAAATGGTTGAAATTACAAACTAGTAAAACAGCAGGATTATCTTTATATATGCACCAACAGTATTTCAAAAGGTGATTGTAACTTGCTAATATTTTAAATTTTTTTAACATACTTTTTATATTCAGTTCACAATAAAGCAGTAGATAAAAGAGAAATTAATGGCATAAGACTTTCAAAAGACTATTGATAGAGTAACTCAGGAAAAAGACCCCTTAAAGCTGAGTCATATACTGAAAGGCAAATAATAGAGATTGCAATCTAGCGGAAATATGGGAAAGAGGAAAAATGATTAATTTTTGGCAGAGCAAAATGCTAATCCACAATGTCCCTGTTTGCACTGAAGAATATTGTCAATATTCTTAATAATAATTACCAATTTTTTAAAAAGTTTTATCACAATAACCATTTTCATAAGTATTTCTTCCAGATATGTGGTTTACATAAAAACATCAAGCATATATATGTTTAAAGAATAGCACTTTTTCTTCAGTATTTTCAAGTTAGTTGTTCACCATCTTCTCTTAGTTTCTGCTTAATACCAGTTTGTCCACGAGAATAAGGAAAAGAAAACCAGAGTTACAAGGAGTTAAAATAGAATGCTAATAACTAGACTGCAAATAAATTTTACCAGATATTTAAATTATATTTTACTTTAGGTGAAAATAAATGAGAGGAAAGACATGTACAAAATTGTAAATCGTATATGGAATATAGATATCCATTTTATTTTATGGTACAGAAAAAAATAAAAAGCAATACTTACTGATATTACAAAGGAAATTTTTCCATACTAGCAAAAGAGGCATTATTCAAATACACAGGCAGTGGAACGTAGAGACATAAATTATTAACTATAGAGATTAATATGGAATAGCTGATATTTCATAGATATTTATGTACCATTTTTCTGTTTCTAAGTCATGATAATAAAACTTGATTTACAATTTCTATTTCTGGACCAAATCAAGATAGCCTCTCATTTTCCAGAGGCAAAAAAACCCTATAGACACACACTTTATCTTAACTGACACATGACAGATTTTGTATAAGCTTTTACTGGTCACAAGGAGATAGTGCCATTCATGACACATCTTGAGCTTTGTCTATTTCTCCACAGAACTGTAAACTTTTTTATCATTTTCTTTTCCTCTGGAGAATGAACTAGTGCATGTATCAGATAGTGCTAGACACATACTCTAATCCATTTGGTATTTTATTTACAAAAAATATAGTAACTGCAAAATGGTATATTTTCCCTCTGAACAGGACTGAATGGAATATTATAAACCAAATCCACCCACAGGAATCTGCTCTCTGCTTCACAATCTTTCCTGCTGAGCCATTGCCTGGGGTCAGATCTGAAGCAGAATGGACACAACCAGCAATCTGGAAAGCCCAGCAGCTGTCATGTAGTTCCGTCTGTGAGTATGTGCATGTACGTGCCTCAAAAACAACCACCAGACACAGAGAGATGGGAAGTGCCAGACAAATATATTTTGCTACAATTTAACAATGAGTTTGGGGCTTGGGGTTTTTTTTCCCCTTTGTGTGTGGAAAAAACTTAATAGGATTGCTTCTGATTAAATTAAGGAACTGACCATCAAATCTTCCACTCTCTGAAACCTTTTTATTTGCAGTTTTGGTTTCTGTCAACATGGTCTTTTGAGGTTTTTTTGGTTTTGGTTTTGTTTTGTTTTTGTTTTTTTTTTTGTTTGGTTGGTTTTTTGGGTTTTTTTTTGTTTGNGGGGGTTTTTTTTGTTGTTGTTGTGTGTTTGGTTTTTTGGGGTTTTTTTGTTTGTGTGTGTGTGTGTGTGTGTGTTTGGGTGGGTTTTTTGGGGGGTGAGTTTGTGGGTTTTTTTGGTGTCATTTCTCTGTTGTAGTTGCAGCAATCTGAGCTTTTGTTGCCTTCAGTATCTGGGATGTTCCTCCTTACAGTCCTCATGGCCAGGCAATTTGCTGTCACACTTCTGTCCCCCAATGATCACAAAGTCTCCTCTTGAGGTGCAGACTCTATCCCTGACGCGGCCCAGTCGGAGACAGGGTTCAGGGAGAAGCTTGAGGGTTGAAAGGTTTTATTGAGTAAGGCAAAAAGCCCCTGCAGCACGGCTTCACCAGCTTTTATAAGGTCTGGGGAGAAAGTGCGGGAAAAAGGGGCAGAACATGGGAGGAGTATGCTAACAAGGGATATACAGGGATAAAAAGGGGATGGATCAGCTTAAGGTAGGTGGGGATAACCATATATGTAACTTCCAAATAAGGGAGTACTGCAATGCAGCAACAGGGAACCAATAGGAACAGGGGAATTTTACAGGGAAGTGACAGGGAGTACAGAACATGTGGATTTTTTAAATTTGAGGGAGAATACAACCTTTAACAACATATAACTTCTAATATCTCTTAACAACAAATAGGAACTACAACCACAACCCCTCAGATAGGAACAGTCTGTTATTTAAAGGTGATGTATGTCTGTTCCTGCAGTTCCTCGAAGCCGCCTTCTTTTTGTTGTCTCTTTTTTCTATTGTTCATATGCCCTTTCCTCCTGGCTTCCCACATCTCCCCTCACAGCAATTTTTCTAGTTTTCCCCTTTATATACTCTGAAGTCTTATCATCATGTCCTCTGGATCATTCTCTCTTTCATTCCAAGGTAAGGCATAATCCTCCAGATCACAGAATCATTGAATAATAGAACAGCTCAGCATGGATGGGACCTTGAAAGATCATATGGTCCAAAAATTTTAAGGGAAAGCGAACTTAAATGAGATTAGTTAACATCATGCCCAGTCTTGTCTTTAAAAGTTCCAGGGATAGATACTCCACCATGTCCTTGGAAAGACTGTTCCACTGACTGACTTTTCTCACTGTGATTTCTTACATCAAGATGAAACCTCTCCTGGGTGTAAAGAGAGAAACTGTCCTCTCTGTAGGCACTCCTTAGGTACTGGAAAAGAGCGATGAGGTAACCCTGAGCTTTGTCTTTTAGAGGGTCAAAAGACCTTGTTCTTTCTTCATAAGAGAGATTCTTCAGCAGTTTGATTAGACTTACGATCTTAACTTGAACACTCTCCAGTCTGTCTGCATGTTGGTGAAATTTTGGGGAGCAAAAATGGACACAGTACTCCAGGTATGGCCTGACAAGTGCTTAGTAGGATGACCATGTCTCTCTCTGCTAGTAATGGCCCCATGGATGCAGTCCAGAATCTAAGTTGCTTTTGTTGCTGCAGGGGCTCACTGCTCACTCATGTTCAGCTTGTTGTTTACCAGGACCACCAGGTCCCTTTCATCAAGGCTGCTCCACAGCCCCACAGATCCTACCTGCTACTGGTCTCTGTGATTGTCAGTCTGTGTGCAGGAGATGGCACTTGTCTTTATTAAACTTCACACCATTCTTGCTATCCCACTTTTTCAACCTGTCCAGGTCTCTCTGTCAAATGACCTTTTGATGTGTCCACCTAATTACTCACTTTAGTTTCATCAGCAAATTTGGTGAAGGTGATAATTTATGAAGATGTTGAACAGTGTCAGGCCCAGTATCAATCCTTGGAGTATCTCACCCATGACAGGCTGTCAGTCTGAGTAAAAGCCATGGATTACCACCCTCTTACTGTGGTCTAGTAGCCAGTATTCTATCCATCTCACAGACCGCACATCTACTTATTGGAATTGAAACTGAGTTATCAGCAGAAAAAAAGTGAGCAGGAGTCTTCCAGTCATCTTTGGAGTAGCAGAGTTGGGAGGAATTCCTTGCTCTGAAAGCCAGAATCCTCACCACAAAAAATACCATGAAAACTGTCTCTGTTAAACTTTAATTGTGGATGATAGTTCTGTCAGTGTTAGGGAGATATGGAAAGTTTTGTAGTTATGTTGTAGTTATCTATAGAAATTCCTTTGTTCCCCTCCCTATTTGGCTCACTGATACGTAAAACACTGACCCTTCTTACACAACTCTAGTAAAGAATTTGTCTAGAGATCTAATTAACTTAACCCATCATTTTCATTAACATGTCCTGCCCCTTGATTGACATGTCCTGTCTACAAGACCTTTATATTGTGAAACACGTGTTTAATAAAAGTTTCAGCTTTCTACGCCCAAAAATGGAACATTTAGATTATTGACCGTCCACATCTACTCTTGCCAGTTTGTTTAGGAGGAGGTTGTGGACAACAGTGTCCAATTCTTTGCGAAAGTCACGCTAAACAGTATGTGCTGCTTGCTTCACATCCACAGAAAATCCTACTTTGTTGTCAAGCTGCCAGATGTTTCTATATTTCACATTGCTCTGTAACAGGGAGTCACTGGGCTTGTGCCCAGATGTGTTTGTTGAAAATCTGGAACTTCTCATTGGCAAGGTGTATAGTGGCAACCTCTTGGATATGAATAACGTATGAAAAGTCCAGTCCAGAAGCTATTTCCATTGAATAGACTAGAAGAATAGACAAAGTAGAGCAGAGACACGCTCCACAGAATGCGATCTGCACTGTGAGTGACCTCAAGAACAGAAGCTAGTCCAATTGTTTTGCTTTAAAATACAGGCACTAATGAATTTCCCTTCACAATATATTCTGTGAGAATTGAGGTCCTTAGTAACATAAATAGTCACTAAGTTTATAAACAAAAGGTAGGCTGCCATCATACATTCCTGGAGGACTTGTGGAAGTGTACCAAACCTGATCATGAACCAACAAAAGTTAAAGGTTTGATGGATTAGTTCAGAGGGAAAGAAAAGGTGCTGAAGAAGATTTATACAGTTGAAAATATTTCTTTGTTTTGCTTTGTATTTTCTTTTTGGTTTTGTTATGTTGGGGTTTTTTCATTGTTTTTGCTTTGTTATTTTTCTGGAATGTTTGTTTGCTTGTTTTCTTTAGTTTGATTTTTTTCCCCACAGATACTCCTAACAAAGACTTTTATCTGTACAAATAATTTTGTTTTGGCTATTTTGAGCAGAGGCTTTGAGGGTTGAAAAGAGATGCAACTGTGTTAGAAACATTTAGATGAAGTAAGAAGAGGTAGCAAGGTAAGTGCTTCTTAAGTTTTTTAGATTTTTCTAAGAAACAACTAAGTATGAATTTTTCCTCTTAAAAACCCCTAGCCAAACAGACAAACAAACCAACCTGCGATGGCCATAAACGGTGCAGAGTCAGGTTTGTTCAAGCAAGAGCAAAAGCCATTTTATTAACTACAAACTTTCTGTTTATACTATTTTTCTACTGTCCACATCTCATTTGCTAGGTATTCTTGTCCATCAGTCTTAAACCATCTTCTGATAGGTAGTTCGCATCTCTTCTCGTGCTGACAAGTCCCAAAACATACTCTTGTTTTCCACAGTTGTTTTTCTCTTCCTTCAGCTTTCCCAGGCTTGGCCCAAGGACACAGGTGGTGTTTTCTACTGCTTTCCCAGGCTTAGAGCTGAATCCTTTCAAGGCCAAAACTGTCCATAGCCCAGTAGTCTTCCACACAAATCAACAAAAGCCCACATGAAATATAATCATTCTCCAAAAAAATTAATCTTGCTACAGTTTAGAAAAAAATTGTGACAGATAGACATAGTTTCAACAGCATTTACCCCAGTAATACTTTTTATCTGAAGTTTATAATACTTGTCTTTTTCAACAGGCACAGCTGTATTTTTAGGCACCTCCTAAATCCTTCAGAGGAGCTGTCACTCAGTCATTACCCTGCCACTTCTGGTGAGAGCAACGTGCTTTCTGCTGCCAAACTTTGCCTAGGATTAAACACAAGCATGCACTGCCCGATGTTGGCCTCTCTGCTTTCCCCTGGGTGGCACTGCCGTACAACACTTCCCCGGCAGAGACTCGGGATAGAGCCCTCAGTGACACTGCTGTGCCGGGCAGCTAGGACACATCAGTAACAGAACATACAGAGAAGATCATCGTGTCAGACTGAGGATGGGAAACAGGTCTGCATGCCTAGAGAGGTGATCATGCAGGACCAGTAGGAATAAGTTGGTAGGAGTGTGGCTTAAATACACTGCTAAGGCTGTAGGATCCAATTCAGCTGCAGCAGCGACAATACAAACACAATAGGTTTAAGTGCTGTGCTGGTTTTGGCTGGGTTAGAGTTCATTCTCTTCATAGCAGCTGGTATGGGGTTATGTTTTAGTTTTATTCTTGACACAGTATTGATAACAAAATTATGGTTTTGTTATTGCTGAACAGTGCTTACACAGAGTCAAGGCTTCTTTCATTTGATACTCCACACTACCATCGAACAAGCTGGGCGGGGGGCACAGGAAGTTGGAAGGGAACACAGATGGGACAGCTGACCCTATATGGCCAAAGGGATATTCTATACCATATGGCATCATGCTCAGCATATTACTACAATAGTAACATGTAGTCAGTGAGGTACAGCTTTAGTGTAAAGGTTGTTAATAAAATCAACTGGTGTGATTGTGTTTTATTAGATTTTGTTTCACTTAAATATTTCATCAACAAACACCTGAATCACTATCACAATCTCATACTTTTTTTCCTTCAGATTTTTCCTTTATTAGCACCTTGAAATTACCACTCATCTATTGACTTTGATAATAAAAGCAACAGACAGATTATTAAAGATTAGCTTTTGTTTATATTAAAGATAGCATCACTATCTAGATTTGTTTTTTTAACATTTACATGACAGGTATGGAGTTACATTATCATCATCATCATGGTTAGGCTTTGCAAACGAAGATTTGAGAAGGTCTCTACCCACACTTGCTACAAGCACGCTGGTGGCTAAAAAGTCCGATGTGAGACAGGCAAGTCTGGTTGCAAAAGTCACAGTGGAAAGTCTCCATAGGTGGTATTGGTGAGGCACGGTTCTTTCTGCATTGTCTTTTTTCTTTGAGATTGATCCTATGTGTGCTCTCAAAGGAAGCAGCAGTGTTATAGATGGTGTGCCTCCATGCCTCCCGATTGGAGGCCAGAGTGGACCATTGATGGTAGTCAATATGGCCAAGGCTGAGGTGTTGTTTGAGGGAGTCCTTGTATCTCCTCTTTGGGGCTCCTCTCTTG
>VXBX01006683.1:150679-164864 GCA_013400415.1 Scytalopus superciliaris
TCCTTGAAAAAGGCTGCTTGGTCATTCAGGATGTTGCCAAACAAGACTGTCATCTCCAGGTCAATGTTGAGCGACCAGTATCCTGAACCGCCTGCATGCAGGGTTGGGGCTGTGGCTTCCAGTGCACCTTATCACCTGCCGTTTCACCCCTCACATATTGCTGCAGGGCTTTGCAAAAGTGGGTATAGCCTTTGAGACTGTGCAGTGGATTTTTTAGGTGAGGCACAGCGTGCATGGGACTGGCCCCACCCTTTACTCCTGAGGTTCATCTGCCAGGGCCGAGCAAGCTTGGATGGTGACAGCGAAGTCCTCAGGACATAGGTTTAGTTAGAGTATCCTTCTCATAGATGGATGGCCTTACAGGGCTAAGCGAGCTCCATCTGCCCGAGTTTGGAGTTAGAGTTGTCCTTCTCCTAGGATGGTTGCCAGGAGGCTGGTGAGCCCATCCTGCCCATGGACATACTTTGTCTGACCCTTCAGTTGAAACCTGACTAGCATGGGAGACCCTACTGGAGGCACAAACCACCGCCAGCATACCTCGCTACCTTATAAGGACATGGAAGCTTCTCCCCTACATCAAGGGGGTGTCCATGGAGAAGCATGGAGTTACACTACTCTATGAAATATCAACTGAGACCTTGTCATCTGTTGAAAGAGGCTTGATGATCGGCTGGGCTAAATGGAAGGGACTGGTTACTTCATTCTCTCCTTCCTGGGCTACTGGAGACAGCAGAAAACTCTGTCCAGCACTTTAAGAAGTAGCCACTGATGCTAGTTTTACTCTGGTCATTGAAGAGCAGAAATTCCTTCTCATCCCATCCTACCTCTTCCCATTTCATCCCTCTGTGTTGGTTAATAACAAAGATTTGTGGAAACAAATTCTATCACCAAGGCCAAAAGGCACCAACTGATTAATACCTCACAGGCAGATTGGTCTCAGAGAAAGCTAGCTGGAGGTGACACAAATAAATGTAGGTACAGGTTAGCTAGCAGTGTTGGAAGTCAGGGATCTCATTGCCTAAATTTAATTATTTGCCTTTTTTATTTATCAGTATATATGTCCCCTGTATCTTTCCTGATGATGAGAGTGAAATTAAGACTAGGCTTGAGACAGTTTTCATGGCCTTTTCCTGTAGAACTTAGTCTGTGACTAGATTTCAAAAAAAAGGATTTAGATGTGACACACAGCATAGCAGTATTTAAAGTAGAGGGACTGAATGTAAGAGTAATATTCATAATGCAGAGTTTCTAATGTCTGATTCATTGGTATTTCATGGAAGAGGAACAGACGTATATGGCATTCAGAAAATTCAGCCAATTCAAAGATGTCACACTCTATAGCCAACACAAAATTTCACAAAGAAAGTTTTAAGTGCCACTCTTTCAGTCCTGTGGATTTTCCGTTGCCAGAGGGAGAAACAGTTCTGTGACCAGCAAAGCATTTAGTGTTGAAGATTTTCAGCACTGACTTCCAAAAACGCTGAGCAGTGGCTGCATCTAATGACTTTAATAAAACCTGTTGCTCCTGCAGCTTGTATCAGACTGAAGAAGGGATGTGTCAGTCAATATGTGTCCATGTGTGCCTGTGTGTGAGGAAGAAAGGGTTAAATCCCTATTTGTTATCCTACTTTAATGAGTATTATCAGACTGTATTTGGAAAAATAGTCATTTCTAATGAGCAGTTGGGAATGAAAATTAGCAGGCAAAAAACATTTCTGATGAGACATAATGAGAATATATAAGGAGAAAATTCAGGATGAAAAACATTCAGAAACAAGCAAACAAAACCCCTAATGAAAAATTACTTCTTGGTACTATTTTATATCATGCATCTTTGAGTCTGGGAATTTCTGTATTTTGTTTTATATGGTAACGTGTTTTAACCCCTACTGGCAACTAAGTGCCACACAGCTGCTCACTTGCTCCTCCCTACCTCTCACACGGTGGGACAGGGAGGAGAATCAGGAAAAAAAAAAAACAAACAAACTCAGAGTTTGAGGTAAGAACAGTTTAATAATTGAAATAAAGTAAAATATAATAATAAAAAATAATTAATGATTAATGACAATAATAATTTTATAATAATTATTATAATCATAACAAAAATAATATTAATTGTAATGAAAAGGAGAGAGCTAGAGAGAGGAATAAAGTCCAGGATGCATAATAAAACAAGTGATGCATAATACAATTGCTCACCACCCACCGACCAGAGAGTCCCCGAGAAGCAATTGACCCCTTCCATCTAACTCTCCCAGTTTATATACATGATGTTCTATGGTATGGAATATCCCTTTGGCCAGTACAGGTCAGCTGTCCAGGCTTCTCCTTCCCAGCTTCTTGTGCACCTGCTCACTGACAGAGCATGGGAAACTGAAAATTTTTTTGACTTAGAGGATGTATGACTTAGTAATAACTAAATCATCAGTGTATTATCAGCATTATTCTCACCCAAAATCCAAACCACAGCATTGTGCCAGCTACTAGGAAGAAAATTACTCTATTCCAGCTAAAACCATATTTTATTTGTCAGTCTCTGACACCTGTTCCAGTGTTCAAAACAAAAACTCAAATCCACCAGTTAAGCCAGTGTATTTCCTGAACTAACAATCCAAGGAATAAATTAATAAAGGCATAGAAGCCAAACCATTCTGGCAATTAAAAGTATGGTTTTCTTTTCCCTTGTCTTTAAAATATACTTTGCAATAAATGTGGGAATTTTGCTTCACAGTAGCCTTTAAAAATTTTTTCTTGCTTTCCCTTCAAACACTTACGAAATCATGGAACTGGAAGTCTAAAATCTCCCAAGTTTTTA
Source organism: Scytalopus superciliaris (assembly GCA_013400415.1). Taxonomy (NCBI): domain Eukaryota; kingdom Metazoa; phylum Chordata; class Aves; order Passeriformes; family Rhinocryptidae; genus Scytalopus; species Scytalopus superciliaris. The sequence continues at coordinate 153,495 of VXBX01006683.1, forward strand.
CTGAAATTTCTCTAAAAAGTCCATGAAACATTTTCATACACTGTTATCCCAAAAGACTCAAGAGATGTTAAAAGGTGTTAACAGATGTTAACAGTATGCTAACAGTTAATCTAGACAAAAAAAACAATCAATCAAGCAGCAACACCCCTCCCCGCCCCCCTGTCACACACACACTGTAAGGTACACTTACAATAATCATGAACAATCTATTTGCTTTGGCCAGGAAGAATCAATACAGCATTTCAGATGTGATATGAGAACAGATGTCACCATTAGATGCATTTTACTTCAAAATAATCCTAACATTTTTGTCAGCATCTCTTCTTCTTTGCTACATTATTCTCTTGAAATGCAATTGCACATCATAGCAAAACTGTGAAAGAGGAGTGATCTATGATCTAAAACACATTTTTTTTAAAAAAAGTATTCTATTGTGGCCAAAAGATCAGGTGCTAAAGTACATGCCAGTATCAGCTCATCAGGAAATACTCCAGACTGGCAGCTGTGCCCTGCCTGTCTGTTTCAAACTCCCAAGTCTTCTGGCAACATGTTGCATATCCATTAGATATTTTGCAAAAGTTATTTTAAAAATTATATCTTAAATAACTCACAACCTGAGCTCCTTATAGCTAACAATTGACACAAGAAAGTCTGGATTAAAAAAAAAAAAAAAAAGTATTAAAGTTTTTAGTACTTAAACTTATGCTCCCACCAGTTATTTCTTAGTTCTGATGCCTACCAAATATTTTTAGAGGATGAGAAGTACTTGGATTAAAGTTATTGTAATTCAGGCCATAAACTGTGTAATCTTACCACATCTGACAATCTTTCTCTCTTGCTGTTCTTAAACAAGTTGGAATTTAAAACAAAACCACTAACTAAATATATATATGAATACAAAAGAAAGTCTATAATTTATTTACAAGGAGTGTACTTTTAGCTTATCTGTGGTCTGTCTCACTCATTATTACCTAGGGGGAAAACTCTGCTGCTGTTTTTATCTTGGGTTTACATTGACTCTTATGTCATGAGCGTTCTTGTTGTTCTCTCCAGCTTCACAGCTATAAAATAACATACCTGCATCTGCTTCCATAACAAACATTATCTTGGCAACAATAAGCTTAATTCTGTAAGGGAGGACTGACAATATATTCTCTAAAAAAACTCAACATAATAGGGGAAAAAAAGAGTATCCTTGTTTTCAAAACTGCCTCATTTTCCTAGGATGAAACAAAGAATGGATGGCACATTAAAGATTTAAAAGAAAGGCTGTGAAGAGAGTAAGGAAAAATGCTTTTATCAGGAGCTTACAATCTCATAATGAATGACAGCTGATGCCACAAATAAACTAATTAATGATGGTCTGATGAGAGTAAATGTCCCCTGGAGAAGAGAACAAAATAGAGTAATGACAGAATTAGAGAGAAATAAAAAGCTAAGGGTTAGAGGAAAACATTGCTATGGTATAAAAGCTCTGTATTTAAGTAAAAGCAAAGCTCTAGTTCATTAAACAATAACTTCTACTGTTTCCATGGTAGTTGTCACAGGAGTGACAAATTTTTAGGGAGACAAACTGTATCTTTGGGGAACATGAAGTTATATTCTTCTGTGTGGCAATAATTAGTGAATTTTTTCTTAGTTTGTAAAAAAAGGAGGAAAAATGCCTTTAGATATTTTTGTACATGCGTTACTGTTCATAAGGAATCAAACTCAGATAAAGCAGACAAAATTATTTGCAGGCATAGTTGTTGTGATTACTGGAATTGAGCAGACTTTACAGAATCACAGAATCAATTAAGACGGAAAAGACATCTGACATCATGGAGTCCAACTTATGACCAAACACCACCATGCCAACTAGAACATGGCACTAAGTGCCGCATCCAATCTTTCCTTAAATGCGTGAAGGGACGGTGACTCCACCATCTCCCTGGATAGTCCAGTTCTTCTGTGAAGAAATTCCTCCTATTGTCCATCCTGAACTGCTCGTGGTGCAGACTGAGACTATCATCCCATCACTAGTTGCCTGGAAAAAGAGTCTGAATCCCACCTGGCTAGAACCATTGTCCATGTTTATGGAATATTTACTTATGTGAATAGTCCAGTTGGCTGTTTTTTCTGAGATACTGTAGAGGAATGCCTCAGGGTTTCCACCTCTCCCTCCACAGCCTGGGACATGAGCCTTGGCACCAGATTTCTGCTTTTCCTAACTCATGCTCCCCCAAGATTCACGGTAGGCATTGTGCAATTCTGCTCCACCATTCTGTAAAATGCCCCATCTTAAAACACATCATTTCTCACTAGCATGCCAATTCTACATTGACAGCATAGGGAAAGTTCTTAAATGTGAGGTCATTGACTGGACTGAGGTTCAGACCTTTTGTGTGTTAGTCTTTTCTTGCTCCTTCTTTAAGGTTTAACTATGACTCTAGAGCACACAGAAGCAAAGTTCTAAATATATATATATTTATCTTTTTCCTGTGAGGTCATCTGTTGTGAATTGAAGTGCTCCTGCATAGAGCAGGAACGTGCTCTGTGCTCCTCAGACTGAACAAGCAAGACATGATTGATGGCATGTCCTACAGCCATCCCCGCCCCATGCCCCTCCTATATGGCCTAGGTACTGAATGCTTGTTCCTTTTATCAGACCCATAAAGACCAAAGTAATTACAGTGAAAGGGAAAGGTGGTTTGCCTTTTCTTTTTCCAAGAAGCAAAGCACATGGTCAGGTGTTATATATTTCATTCATGTTTTGAACTCCAACTCTTCATTTTATAGTTATTTAGGTTTTGCTTTTGTTTTTGTTTGTTTGGGCTTTTTTTTGTTTTGTTTTGTTTATGGGGAGTTTTTGAGGTTGTGTTTGTTTCATTTTTTTTTCCCAGGAAGCAAAAGCTAACAGTGATCTTTCAAGGACCAGGAAAAGAAAAACATTTCCTTTCCTGTGTGGTCATTTGGATGCTGCTGAAGACACTGGAGAGACATGTCTTCTGGTCTAGCTTTCAACACACAGAAAATGGTCACTTTGCAGGGGTCTGGGCTTCCCTTTCATGGGCTGCAAGTGGAAAAATTTGATAGCAGATGACTGTTGGAACCCTTTTCACTGTCTCTGACTTTCCAGAAACACTCCAGCCATTAATTGTTGCTGACAGCAATTGACTTTAAGACTGAAAAAATCAGACTGAAAAAGTCATGGGCATTTACATTTGGCAGTGCAGGTGAGGGCCTGCCTGCCTCTGCCCTCTGGCATCTGACCTGAATTGAACAACACAGACAAAGACGTCACTTTTTAAAGGAAAATGTCCAGATGACAGCACTATGTTTAGGCCCTCCATCATGCCTATAAAACTGAAGCCTTGAAAGGTTTTTAAAATCCTAGTCCACATAAACTGTTAAGACTGACTCAGTTTTTGGACTATTAGGTGTCATAATCAGCAGCTCTGCCTCAAGAATCTAACATGGGGTGGAAAGGAAAATTAGTGTTTCCAATGTAGTTGTATTAATGAAGCAAATTGTTATCCAGTCTAACCTTCTAAACTGCTAGATTTGCCACCAAAACCAGTGATGTTAGATATGGCAGCAAGGATCTCTGAGTAAGCAAATTTAACTGTTCTGCAGAAATTTAGCTCAAATGTCTCCACAGCACTTTGCAGTATCAACATATGCCTCAACAAAATAATTTTTTTCACACATCTTACTAAATTTAAGTTGTATTTTTCTGTAAGTATTCCAGAGTTTTTCAGTCCACTGTGAGAAAATTATCTTTCCTCTTAAATTTTGTTAGTCCTTGCAATATTAGAAATAATTTGAAGACATTTGATTTCTAAATTTCTGAATTTTGAAACTTCATCCTAGAGAACCCAGCCAAAGGTTACTGATTTTTAGGTTATAACATTTTTAAGTATTTTTTTTCCTTTAACCTTTTCTTTTCCTTTTCTCCCTGCTTGTTATCTCCCACGCCACCAAGTGGTTAAAGTATTATTTGTAAATATGACCAGTAAAAGTAATCAGTTATTAATTATACAGTACATGTATAACGTTACACATAGTATATGTATGCAACATGGACACTGAATGTTTTGTTAGAAGGAAAAAACATGGTTGAGGAAGAAACCTGACTGCCTTAGTTTGACTACCTATTTATTACTCAGTAAACATAGGGAGAAATTACACTCCACTATGATCAAAACAACATGCTAAAGTGGGAGAATTTTTTATTAAATGGTAGAATGGGGAATTTTTTAGAGGTTTGAAGGCTTCTGGGAGGAAAAATGAATATATTAATACCAGGAAGGTGACCTTGAATCACTTTCAGAAGTAATAAGAATAGATTTTCCCAGGGAGAAAAGGGATCCCATCTGGGATTTATTACAATACACAAAGCCAATAAAATTACTTAAAAAAAGAGATGAAAAGGCACAAGGATGTAGCAATCTTTAATATAATTTAATATAATTTTATTTTTAATATAATTTAATATCATTTAATCTGTGTCATCCTGCAGTCATGAGTTTCTGGTTTTAAAGATTTAATATAGTACAATCTCATAACTTACAAAAATTTACAAATGGGAATTAAGGCTCTGATTAATTCATTAACTTATTTCAGACAAATGTGGTATTTAATCAAGTATTCTTTCATGTTTACTGCACTGATGAATGTAGAAACCAGGGAAAACTATTATAATGATCCACTTTTTTTTTTCTTTTTCTTTTTTTTTAATACCTAAATAATCAGAAAAAGTGGGTTTTATATGGTTCAGTTAAAAATGAAAAACATTCCGATGCACATACCTGGTACTAATTCAACGGCTTCCTCTGCATTTTACTCAACAGCCTAACCCTCTGACTTAGAAATTGTAGTTTTCCAGACACACCTTAATCCTAGCTTCACATCTGTCATGGTTTAGGAATGGTACTCCCTGGTTTTGTGCTCACACTGAGACTCCCCAAACCGTGTGCCACTCACTCACTCCCACCCCTCCCCGCTGCGAACTGGAGGCACAAAAGGTGAAAATCACAGGTAAGAACAATTAACTGGAAAAAGCTGTGAGATAAGAAAGTGAACAGTAACAGCAAGCAATATTAATAACAAAGTTTACAAGATATGCAAACAATTCATATGTGATTGTTCAGAACCAGCGCTACCCAACCACTCCCTCTGATTTAGAACCCGTGTTACCCCAACAGAAGGAACTCCTTCTCCCCAGTAGACACTTTCTTCCCCCCACTTTCAGCAGTGATGTGACGTGGTATAAAATAATCTTTGTGTGCTAGTCATGCCCCTTCCTGGCTACTGCAGAAATTAACCTTGTCCTGGCCAGAACCAAGACAACGTCTCATTCAAATGCTTACCATTCCTGCTTTCTCAGAGCTTCACTGAGAAAACCTCTAGTGTCCAAGACTTCTTTAGAAAAGCAACCAAAAATCTTCTTTATTTCCTGCCATTTTATTTGTTCTTTTTATTTATCTGAAGGCACAGGAAGGCCAAGTGAGTTACTATTCCTAAATATTTTGTTAGTTTAAAGTTGACAAACAAGTCCAGGCAGATTACTACATACTTACTCAATCCCTTATATAATAATATTTCATATTTTCATTCTTCCAGCACTATTTATCTCTTTTTCAATTCAACCACAAAATAAATAAATCTCTGTAGAATGGTAATCTGTTGGAGGAGAGAGATACCAGCTGTGGAAGAATAACTTAAACAACCCAGATCTGTGACTGCTTGGGCTCTGAAAACTACATTCTGCGTTATGTTGCTATGTTTAAGGACTGTACACAGTTTGAGGATTTTATCATGTTATATGTTTTTCCTTTGATTTACTGTGTGGCCGGCTGGAATTTTCTATCCCTCATGGCTTGCAACCCACCCCTGATTGGTCCCTGCATGCAGCAGTGTAGCATCGCCTTGTTATGGTATGCACCTGCCTCTGTTTTCCCAGTTTGGAAGCTTTTGCCTTGTATTGCAGACTCCTCCCTAACTCTTCCCTAAACCCCTCCCAGGTTCCACCACGTTCTGGAACCTTCCTTAACTACCCTTTAAATGCCAGGCACCATTTTAATAAATTGTTCACACTGCAGTTCACTCTACCTCACCCCTTGGAGTGGACCTTCCTTCCCATTTCCCTTCAAAGACTGCAGTAATCCACAAGGAGTTTGGTATGTGAAAATATAACAAAATGTCGCTGCAGTTTCAGAAAATGTATATGCAAACATCAGTGATGTGTAAAGACTTAGATTAATTTCATAGAGTTTCTCATCCTTTCTCTGAACTTCATAAAAAGTGCTAGTTTCTGGACTTGAACATCAAATACATTTAAGCTAATCTTCATAAATTAAATGACTGTGTTCAATAATTTTGCCATCTTTAAATCTGCCTTCAGGAAAAAAAAAAAAGAATTGCTACTATGTCCTTTTTTGTTTGTTTAATTTCCTTTTCACTTACATAGAAATTGATGATCAATTTCTGAAATTTCTATATCATTGGAATTAGGAGAAATAGAATATAACCTTGCAACCACTTACATGAAACTTGTTTCCCCATGGTGCATCAGCATAATATTTGATTGTGAAATAAGAAGGTTAAATATAGAGCAGGAAGGAGGAGGGATTTATTTTTAATTGTCTGTGAAACAGCCAGAAGAAATGTCAGTGCTGAGAATGGCTCCTCTTTGAAGGAAATATGAATTTAATTATGAATGTAATTATCTGATTTGCTCCATAAAAATAAAAATAAAAGCAAAAGCTCATTTAACTGAGGCAGGCAGTCTTTTAACAGTAATGGTCCAGAAATATTTTCTATCACTTCTCCAATTTTGAGAATCATTTGAGTTGTGCATAATAACTAAATATTTCCTTTTTTCTTTCCTTTTTTTTTTTTTAAATACTTCGTCAAAAGGTAGAGATTTAGAAGACTGCTTAAACCACTGNGTGTAATAAAAATTAAATTTTTTTTTTTTTTTTTTTTTTTTTTTTTTTTTTTTTAAATACTTTGTCAAAAGGTAGAGATTTAGAAGACTGCTTAAACCACTGTGCTTTTTTTCATCTTTGATCAAAACAGTCATTTCTCAAAGGTGTTTTTCTGGCATGATGTGATACAGATTTTGGTTGTGGGGGAAGGAGAAGTGTGAAAGGCACTTTATCACTCTATTTCCCCATCCTAAGTAACATTTAACTTAAAGCATTACAGCCTCTGCTCTTTACTTCAGTGAAAGCTTGCCTATTGATTTAATAGAGGCAAAATTTAAGTCACTAAAATAGGTGCTTTGAGTGTGTTTCAGTAATACATTCTGTCAGTTTTATTATCTCTTGAATCTTGTATTGTCACTTTAAATCTGAGTAATCTGTATCATAAGTGACATAAAACTTTGCTATATGAAGTCTGCCATTTTGAATTTATCATATAACTTGGTTATTCAGATGGAACTGCTGCAGGGGCATAAAGTACAATTTCTGATCCTTGCTTCTCACCTTGGCCACTGCTCTGCACATCTCAATAGCCTGTCTGGCTAAAACAGTTTCTCTTCTGCTGGGAGAAGCTACAATGCCACAGGGAACCTTCCTCTGGGCATCTGCAGGACTTACTGGATCTCCATCGTATTTGGGCAAAGATGGAATGGCCATAGCCATCATTTTGTCTTTGTATGGACCTTTTTACATTATTCACTAGCAGAAAATAACTTTCAAGGAGCGTCACACAGACACTGCAACTAGATAGAACAGTGAATTTTAATTTTTAATTTGAATATGCTATAGTAGATCACAAAAATTTAACAGGTACTGAAGGAAATGGTACCTGAAAAGAAATATCTTTATTTATATGGATGAGAAAGTCCTATCTTTGCTTATCTGTGCATCCTGCAAAAAGTAAAAAGAGAAGTGTATTGTAGTTGTACACTGGCAGGATCTGATGATACAATATAATAATCTAGGCCCACTTTACAAGCACTCAGCTCAATCAAATACTTCAAAACTCAAACAAATATCCAAACATACATACTTTTTGACAGATCTAAATTTTGGCACCTTATATTTTTTAAACTTATGTCTACATATTAAATAATCCCTCAACATAACATAAAAAGGTTATCAATATAACTTTCAGAAATAAGGATCTTAATTCCCTTGGAAAAATACATCTTTCTTGTGGTTTGGTTATTACTCTCTTACTGAGAGAGTAAACAAGGGTTAATCCAATCACACTTCACTTTGGTTTTGTCCTGAGGCTTTCAGTGTCAGGGTAGCAGACTGTACTCAAAGTGACAACTGGGATTTTTAATTTTTTTGAACTATTTCTGCAGTGGGTAGGTGTCGGGAAACATATTCCATTTTGAACTATAAAGGAAAAGACTGAGATAGAGAGATAAAGATTAAGTCTTTAGGTTAGGAAGCAAAGGACTGGGAAGTAGATGAAGGCAGAATCTCTGGAGAGGAGACACTAAAGCTCAGTTTCACTCCCTCCTGTTCCCACTTCAAATTTATGCACTTAGCTATGCACTGAAGTGAAGAGTCGGTTCCACAGTGGATTGAGACATGTTCCCATCTGCACTGGTTCTTTACCTGAATGTAGTATTTTTAGTCTCTTATTTGAAAGGAATGGACACTGCTTCATTAATCTTCATTTATATATTAAATACAACATTGATGCATTCCCACAGGTTAGCAGTATTCACTCTGTGTTTAAGATAACATTGTACACTAAAGGAATTTAGTTCTTCTGAGAAATGAATGAAAATATTCCATTAAAGGACTAGCATATACACCGGAATAGAACAGGAACAATGAAGTAAAATAATACATTAGAAACCAGGAATAATATGCTCTTTGAATAATCAGGTCTTAGGTCCACACTGTGTTCCCTTCTTTTTTTCAATACCATTTTATTTTTATTTAGATATTATTATTTATATTGTTCAAAGCTAAAAGAAACCATATTTCATTGGTAATTCAAAGTCAGGAAATGAGTGCCTGCTGTAATCTCTGACAAGAGAAAATGCAAAGAGGAATCAGAAAAGTCTGCTTCAAGGTAAAGATAAAAAAATAGAGACTTGACTTCCTCATTATTCCATCTCCTTATCTCTTCTTGTCTCCTTCCTCTTAAGCTTTTTTATTCTGTTTGGACTTTTTCTTTTTTTACTTTTTTTTTTCATTGAATACAGCAAAAGTCTAAAGTGAATAAGACCATAAAATTTCAAAGCATTTGTTGACCTAAGTACTTAGAAGTCACCAAGTCTTCTATAGCACTAATAAATACTCTTGGCTGAGGCACTGCTTACAGTAAGATGCATTTTATGCAGAAGGCTCAGAATCAGAGCCTGCCCCTCTGAGAATGTATACATAAGGGTCAAATACAACTGCAAATACAACTGGTACTATAAACCAATCAACTGCTTTAATTTTAACAAAATTGACAAGAATTATCTGCTGCTTTACAGCTGGCTTTCTTTTACTTTTCTTTTAAAAAATAAATCCTTCTTTAAGAAGGAGCAGAGGGAAAAAGCCTTAGTTCATTTTGAAAAGAAATTCAAGAACATAGGTGGGAAAAATGTTAGTTATTACACCTATCTAATAACCTGAAATCAGCTCCACAATCCATAAACACATTACGCTACCTTTTTGAGGTCTTTACTTTACTTTTCACTGAGATGTATGCTCATGGAAATTTCACTAAATACTTTTAGCAGTTGAACATTGTGATAGTGATTTTAAAATGTTTATAGAAAAAGTATTTCACTTATTACATTAATACTTTTAATTGAGGGTGGCATGAAGATCCAGGCATTTTGTTGTAACCTGGCAGATTTCTGATACCCCATGTAAGGGACCAGTATGATCCAATGGGCCTTTACTGATGCTATAATGAGTGACAATAAAAATTACATTTCTGAATTGTGCAAGAGGCTTTCTCTCTGCAGTCAGCTAGAGTTTGTCTTTCTCTTCTGAAGTCTGGATCTCCCACTCACGAACTCTTGCTACAGCTTGTTTCCCTCCTGCTCCCTCTTTCACTCATCACACATATATCTGTGTTGTGAATACTCCTGCAGTGGCACAAGGAGGGGTCTCCCATCAGTCTCTCAACAGTACACTTTTATGGCTTCCCCTGAGATCAAAATCGGCATCCCTATAATATTAATGGAAGGAAGTGAGTAGTTTATCACAGTAACAGAAAGTCTTAGGTTTATATTAATCTCTTGCTTTTAGGAATGAAGCATGATGGTGATTTTTGTGGCTCTGAATTGCTCTGTCTCTCTGACCTTTTTGAATTGAAGTTTGTGGACATTAGCTATTTGTTTTGTAAAGTCTTAAAGAGATCACCTAACTGTATTTTTCTCTTTTTTTTTTTTTTTTTTTTTTTAATTTTAATTCACCTATAGTCTTCTGGAACANCTTAAAAAGATCACCTTACTTTTTTTTTCTCTTTTTTTTTTTTTTTGATAATTATAATTTTGTGACCCAGCTACAGCAAATACTATTGCTAGAACAAAGGCTTTAATAATCTTGATGTTGAAGAGGTTTTGAAATATAGTAACAAGCATTCCAAACCTAAAGGTTTGAATATTTTGCTTTCACTTCATTTTAATATCTACACCACCATGATAGTATGGGTTCCATTTCTGAAAAGAAAATAATTGCATTAACAATTTTGGTTTTGTACTACATCAAAAAGGCACTTTGCAAAACAATATCACGGACAGTCAATAGCACAAGGGATAAAGCACTCAGCTGGCTTATTGAAGACAGGGAACTATGTCTCTCGTTTGCAGTATTTGGAAGAGGCATTTGAGACCAAATGAGGGCTTAACAGGAGTTTAAAGAGCCTTTTGACTTCTTTAACCTTAAATGAAACATTTACTGACTGAATGTATGCAGCTGCTTCAACCCCAGTTTTGCAGCTTCTCTACTTCCTCAAGGTGCTTCTATCCCAAATACTTCTGTCCGTCCTGCCAAGAAAGTAAATCTGGTAGATGGGCTCCTAAAGCAAGAGAAACTGAGAGAGCACACAGCAACTGCATTGCCTGTCCAGAGCTGCAGGTGTAAACTCCTGCATTGGCCTTGTTCTTGTTTTGTGATATAACTCAAAGCACAACCACACAGATGGCAGCTGCACCTGAGTCAGCGCTACTCCTGTGAAGTCTGAGTGATAGCCTACACAAAATTTATCCAACTGGTGTGAAACATGCCTTCTCTCTGAAACACAAAGATTTTCCTTGACTTTTGGGTTTCCTTCTATCCTAGGTGAGTATATGCATAAACTGCTCTCCACTTCAAGTGCTAGTTCTGTCTGGGCTACTTCTATGAAAATACAAAAGAGAACTGACATTTCATGCTGAAATTATGTAAATATTTGGCTTCTGTTACTGAACAATGG
>VXBX01006683.1:164885-192810 GCA_013400415.1 Scytalopus superciliaris
TATTTGGCTTTTGTTACTGAAAAAAGGAATAAAAAAAAAAAAAAAAAGAAAAAGTTGGAGGCTGTGGGATTTTTTATGACATATTTTTTAATTTAATACAGCCTGGAAAACAAGGCTGTACCTGTGCTAACATTAGTTGTGGCAAATGTCTTTTGGAAAGAAGCCTTTGTGTTATATATAATAATTGTACAATTTGTTCTTTTTTCCTGATTTGTATTTCTTTGGTTTGGGGTCAAAAAGAAATAATTTATACACAAATACAATACAAAATATACTTTCACTAGAGGGCAGAAAATACCTGAGTTTGTCATCTACAGAATCACATTTTAGTTTATCTGACATAAAGGTTCTAAAACAGCTGTACTCTGAGCTGTCTAACCTCTGAATCATCATACACCAAGTAAATCAATAATACTCTATGGTAGTCACTCTTCAAGGAGAGAACACTGTGATGGAAATGCCTTCACTTAGACAGTCATGTACTGTAGCTGTACACCAGTGAGTAATAATACTTTCCAAGAAAGTCACCATGAAAGAAGAAATAATTGCACTTCTCAATTCTCCCAGGAGTGAGACAAAAAAGGGGGAGAAGGAAGGAAAAAGAAGTATGAAAAAATCAAACCTTGCCCTTCAAAATAAAATATTATGGTTTGCTTTTCAATATCTGTGACCAAATCTTCAAAATTATTTTCATCTATAGATAAATATATTTTATGGTATTCAACACTTCATGAACCTTATTATCAAAATTGACATATACATTTAGTATTTCTGAAATAATTGTTTCCCATTAGAAACATTCACAAATTTTATATTAACGTATACTTACAACCCTCTTTATAACTCACAGAAAGTATCTATACTTTCATAATAATTTAATAGCATAATAACATGAAATATTTTGTATATGAATACGATAATCATATTATGCTAAAATGCAATAAAATACACAAACCCAAGATACTGCATACTGAAATTACTTTCTAGCTTATGGCATCTTTTATAATTTTAATGAAGCCCTTCCTTGTGCAGCTTTAATTTTTAAGCCTGGAAGAGAAAGAAAAACAAATCACAGTGTTTTAATTTATATTTACATAACTTGATTTCCAACTAAAATGGGAAGTTGGTTAAGAACTTGTATAACCAGCAACTCTTATTAAGTTTACCTATACCTTGTGGAATCAGAATAGTTAAATGCAGTATATTCTTTGGAAACTTTGGAGTTCTTCACTAAGGGTTTTCCGTGACATTTTGTTGGAGTGCATTGATCTGCTTGAAAAATTGATATGGCACACATACTAATTTCTTGGTCTAGAACTTCAAAAAGTATTTGAAAAGGTTCTAAATACCTGCGAACATATTGGTACAAATAGTGCCAGACTACTGAGCTGAAGGAAAAACTACTGTTTTGGCAATACTTTAAATTGTTCCCTGTAACTGTTCTTGAGGAAATAAGCAAATTCTATTCACTAACATTATTGCCCATACAAAACTTAAAAAAAAAAAAGACATTTGTTTGGCCTTGCAGAGAACTTCATAGAGGGAAAGTAAATTATAATTTTGCTCAGGTTGGCAATGCAAATGGAAAATTAACATGAATACGTTGATAACATGAATACATGAATACGCTAAAAAATACACGGAATATGCCGCAAGTGAGAATACACTTGAATTCAATTATTTTTTGCAGTTATTCGTTTATGTGAGTCACAGTTTCCTGAAAATAAGGCATGTAGTTAATGTAATAACTGTTCAGTGAAGCCCCCAAAATAAGAAAGATCACATTAGTCCTTTTGATTTTAAAGGCATGGGATGCAAATCTTTTCACATAACTCTGTATCTCCATGATTTAGATGTCTATATTTAATTTAGTCAATATATATCCCTTCTAAGGCAAGAGAGTTATGCTGATTTTTAAGTGACAACTGTATTATCTAATTATAATTGATCAATTTTGATATTCAAGGTAATTACAGAATTTGCATATGAATTTCTATATAAAGTAGTATGGGCTATAACTTGTGTAAACACCAAACACTGAACAGTTCTGAGTTTTAGTCTAAGTTACTCTGCCAAGAGAAGAGTGAAGAACAATTAGCATCTGTGTCTCCAGTGAGAAGTACATTTGGTGTGTTCAGCATTATGAAAGTGAGATATGTTGTCCTCAGGAAGTGTCTATTTCTCTCTGTAAAAGGACTGTAAAATAATTGGGTTGTATTTTGGTTACCTGACTTTAAAGCTATTTTAAATTGATACCAACTACTGATTCTATAGTTACTTGTGTGAGAAAGCAATGCTGCAAGGACAGTAATGTCTTGCAGGTCCTTCTAAATGTAGTTTTGTCAAAAATCCATGTGATATCCAGATACATATTTATTTAGGAAAGCAAACAGATGGCTTGAAAAATGTAATTAAGTAAAAAACTCTCATCTGATCCCATCTAAACTGAACTGCAGAAAAAAGCATTTGCTGCTGGGAACACACAAACTAAGTAAGCACTGTGGCCTATATTTTTTTGTTTGTTTGTTTGTTTCTGATTTTCCTTCTGCAGTTTGTCTAATGAGTCTAACAGACATCGCTATATTTCCCATGCTCTGAATAAATGTCTTACCTCACTTTTTTCAAAATTTTTAACACATTTTCTACTAACTGCCTGTCACCAACTGATCTTGCCAGTGCTCCTCCATATTATTTCACTCATGTGATGTCAAGCTACTCCCACTGAGTTATTCAACATGAGCATTTGTACTGGGTCCAGCTGTGAGACAGTAAATTTTCTTCATAAGCAGTGCATATGGCTCTGTGGTTTAGATTTGTAACTAAATCAGTGTTGACAACAGAGCAGTATTTCAATTATTGCTCAACCTCACACAACATCAAGGACTTCTCTGTTTCTTACTCTACCCACCCACCCACCCCAGCAAGGAGGCTGGGGGTGGACAAGTTGCTGGGAGGGGACACGGCAAGAACAGCTGACCACATCTGACCAAAGGGATAGCATCATACTCAGCAATAAAAAACTTGGAGGGGGTGGGCAGGAGCCTTTTGCTAGTTATGCTTTACTCCGAAACTGAACTAGCATTGGTCTGCTCATGGGAGGTGGTGACTGACTGTTTTTGTATTACCTGCAGCGTTGGGTTTTTTTGTTTTTGTTTGTTTGTTTGTTTTTTGGTTTCTTTTGTTTGGCTGGTTTTTGTTGTTGTTGTTGTTTTGGGGGGTTTTTGTGATTGTTTTTTTCCATTACCTCCCTTCACTTATTAAACTGAATTTATCTTGACCTACAAGATGTTTTGCACTTTTGTTCTTCCCATTCTCTCCAGCATCCTCCTGAGGGAGACATTACCAAGGGAGCAGCTGGTGGGCGCTTAATTGCTGGCTAGGGTTAACTTGCCACAGCATTTCTAGATAATCAAAGCAAACCATCAGGAAACATAAATATCAACTGAAAGAAATTTCTCTCTCTCCCTCTCCTCATAATGTTTTCCACTATTAGTAATTGTCCTGAAGAAAATTATTCAAAAGTTTATCAACTTTTATCAGCAGCAAAGAAACAAATTATGAAATCTTCACATAAAGTTTATGGATGGAACAGCTGCCTTGTTAATTTTATTGTCCTAGTTTCAACACTTCATAAAAGTCTGCTTCAAAACATTCCATTTCAGAGCTTGTATCTTTGCCTCTATTCAGCATCAGTTTAACCAAATTAGAGATAATAGCAATAAGAAAATAATATTCTGCCTTTTTACTTGATGCTATCAAGTACTCAAGTTATACTAGAAAAAAAGTTTAACTAGCTCCTCAAAGTGAATCTGTTTGCTTCACTGTTTTAAGGCAGTATCTTCTTTTAATAATTATGATATACAAGAAGCTGTGCTACTTATTTTCTAACTAAAATATGTGATAATAAAATTGAACTCGATTGTGCACTTTTTTCTGTATGCCTGTGTATAAAGTATAGCTGAATCATATCTAACAATATGTATACAATTTTGACAGGAACCTAAGTCTGTCTCAGGTTTGAGGTGAATCTGCATCTAAAGAATAGCACCATGAATTCTGAAAACCTTTATACTCACTACATTATGGAAGGGTTGAATAAAAACTACAGTTTTTTTCCTCCTTAGAAAGATAAAACAGAAGATTGCAGGGAAGCATAAAACAGAAATAATAGTAATAACAATTATAATAAATAATAGTAATAGTAATAAAAACATCATCATCTAGGGAAATTTAATTGCTAAAAATTTTAATTTACAGTTGTGGATTTAATACTATAATTATAATTGAGCAATTTAACATTTTTTAATGCAATTAAACAGCAAAATAAATTGTGTGATTTAATTTTTGCTTCTGACAGGTCATATTTCAACCTATAATTACAGCTTTAAGAGCAGGGGGAGGTGGAGATGTTAATTTTTATTAGAGTGATATTTTTACTGTATCCAAGCATGCTGTAACTGAAAAGTCTCAAGCAACTCTTTTTTTTCAGGTGGAATGAGCTGAGTTGTATTGAAGGTAAGCATGCTGGTCTGGCTTCAATAATTTTCCTTTCCCTTTTTCCAAAACACCACTATTTCAATGAAGTTAGATTCTCTGTGTTGCTCTTATGCTTACTACTGTTCTTATCTCTTATTAGAGATCTCTGCCATGAGGGTCTCAGCAAATATCTAAGATCTGATTTATCCAGTTGCTAAGGTCTCTTTTAGCTCATTCTATGCATTAATCCAGACCAATTTAGAACTATGTAAATCCATATACCCTTGGGTAAAGCTTTTGGAGATGGCAACTGTACATACTCTTTTATCAGCTGCTGTTTCATTCTAAATCTGAGATAAAAAGTGGACTTCCACTGTGGGTTGAGAATATTGTGCAGTTTGAGAAGAGATGGCAAAAGTTCATTTATATTTTGGTCCTCTTCAGAACAGCCATAGCACTTCACAAAAATAAAGAGGAAAATGCTCAAGAATTTATGCTTTTAGACAGAGAGATAATCACTGCCTAAATATCTACTTATAAAGCAGGCTAAAACAAGACTAGTTCAACAATTAAAACTGAAAATTCAACAGAGATTATCTAATTATAAACTGAAATTATCTTCCCACTGAATAGACAGAAAGCCGTGAGAATACTCAGTATTTGTGCTGCTAGTAAAACTCTAATGTCTTCAATTTTAGCAAAGGCAACTCTAAACTCAGATAATGAGCTAAATAAATCTCAAATTTTTAACAACTGGAGCAGAGAAATAATAGGATTAGCATTAAAGTCTTTATAGCCAACATACTGAGCAATTTTATACTTCATTTCACTTATTACTATACCACCTACTATTTTCTTTACTCTTTTGCCCTAAAAAGGGCCATAGCTGAGGCACAGACTAGATCAGGCATTTATATCAGAAAATGTCACTTTCTCTCTCTCACAGAATACCCCCATATTCCCTACTGTCACCAGTTCACTGAGAAGATTTGAGAGGCAAATGGCTTTGTTTCCCTGTGTGTTTGGTTGGTTGCATGTGTATTTATTTCCTGCACTATGAATAAAACCCATTGACAGTATTTGAGAATGAAGTCATCAGATCTTTGAAAACCCTTGCAATGCACTTCTCAGCAGTGGAGGGTCTTACAAATACATCAGATATAATGTTCTGTGTTCAATTAACAGATCAAACACTACTTAAAATAGCAACCTGAGTCTCTTAAGAGACAATCAGTACAGTCAGCATCACTCCTTGAGCCAACAGAACTTTTATCCAGAAGGGTAATTCTCCTCTGTGCAGATATCAATGATAAGAGCCTTTGTAGGGAGTAAAAAATCTGTCAGAAACCTCAGCAATTATGAAGAACACTGTTTCGGCATCCTTTCATAAAGATAACCATTTTAAATAGATAGAAAGCTATATATTGAAAAAATTAATCTGCAGACCGGTACAGGGGTTTTTTACACAGAAAGAAGAACTGCTTCTTATATTTTATTATGTATCCTACTTGATGCACAACTTGGAAAATATCCAAACAATACAATGATGAGACACACAGAATAATATAGGCAATCATCTCTTCCATGGTGGGAACGCTGATATGTGCATCTCCATTGAACATCTCCATTCTACAGACAACATACCATGAAGACCCTAGTTGTGGGAAGTTACCTCATTTTGGTTCTTTGGGCTGTTACAGGATTTTCCTCCAAGAAAACAACTCTTAATAATTTCTATGATCAAACAGAAAGGATGTTTGCATATGAACTTCTTGCTACACTTCTAGGCAAGGCCACACAGGTGACAAAACTGCCAGTACAAGTGAGAGCTGCCTGTTACAATGAACTGGCCAATTTTATTCTGCAGACAACAGATTCGCTCAGCACAGAAAAATCCTGAAGCCTGGGCTGTACATCCAGCACAGCACAACAATGGATGGTGCAGGCCTGGGCCAGCTAGTTCTTACATGATTCATGAACTTTTAAACGTAAAATGGTCTACCAGTAAGGAGTACTGAAGTATCTTCCTTGGACACAAGGATTACCTTCATCTAATGGAAGAATTTCAGGGTGATTTTTGTTTTACTTTGTCTTGGAGAAAATGACATTTTTGAGAAGAATATTTTTCTACTCAGCTTACAGTGTCTCCAAATCTCATTATTTGATAGTATGTGTTAAAGTAAAAGGCACAGAATGTATCCCATCTAGTTCTGTTAACAAAAAAGTTAAAAGCTCTGTCTGCCTTCCCTCTGTGGACAGCAAAAAGGGATAGCCACCCACACAGTATCCTCAGATAGCTCATATACAGTAATATTCTCAAATATTTCTAATTTATAAGGAACATTAAAATAATTTAGATGATGCATTGAACTTTCAGTTGCAGTTAGATGAGATGAATGTCAACTCAATTCTGTATGTTAACTATTACATACAGATTTTTGTGTTTCATTTATTAAAAAAATGTACTGTTTCTCTATCCTGACTCTGTGAAGACTTAAAGAAATGAAACATCTTGAGACTGTAATAGTTGAATTGAAGAACATACTGTGGTTGATGAGGAGTTTTCATATGCTATTGCCTTTGCATAGTTTTGAGCGTTAAAGTTAGCTGGAAAAAGGAGTTGTTTATAGTGAGTGTTTATCCTTTGAATGAAAAAAAATAAATCTACTTTTTCTAGCAGGAGATTGGAGCAATGTCAAATCCACAGACCAGCAGGTAGGGAACTAGGAGCAGAATTACTATAGCACTAATAGAAGCATTACTATGCGTAGCCAATAAGTATATGCACTTTTACGGCAAACAAACTGGTACCTTACTTGACATTATAAGCAAGTTACTATTGCTGTTAAAACCACAGAATCAAAATTACTAAGACTATGGAAATGAATTTGTTCTTATTTAAACATTATGACATCATAACTAAAATGAACACCGTTTAAAGCCTTTATTTGGAAAATATTAAATAAATGAAATCTTTATCTAAAATTTTGTTTTGGCTTACACAATTGTAGAAAGGAGTGATTAACAACTGTTTGATGAATGGGACTGTCTGTTTAACTTATGCTTAGACCAAATAATTCTGTAGCCACAGTCTGGAAAAGTTTCTGTTATTTTACAGATATTTAGTTTTACAAAATTATTTGAGGTATACATTAGAGACTGGTGGTATAGGTCACTGGCTCTGTAACTACCTCAATTTACAGCAGTTAAGAATTTGATCAAGTAGAAATCTCACTCTGTGACATTAATATTAAGGTTTATTTATTTTTTAATCAGTCAGTAGAGACGAACATGTTAGCCTCTTCCATACAGAAAACACCACTACTGGACGGTAATTATATCAGATAAAAAGCGATATATGCTTTTCTAAACCAATTTTATAGTGATTTGTATCTTGGTTATCACTAGAGTGCTTTTCCCAAAATAAAACCAAAACTGCTTTACTCTAATTTATTCATTCAGCTAAAAGTCTTTAATTAGGTTTTAATTTGGGTTCCATTTCCTTTGTAAATGGACCTTTTTTAACTAAATTAAAGCTTTCTTCTGCACAAAGTAATAATAATTTCCTTATGCATATTTAGTTATTGCCTTAGTACAGGTTTTTTTAAGTGCAGAAGTTATGCAACAATTTATGTCAATAAGATTAAGATGACCAAGCTTCAACAGAATAGAAAAATTGGTGTCTGAGAGCTCTAAGAATCACAGCACAGTCCTAGAAAGGAGACTACTGCAAGATTTTCATTGGCCAGAGATGAGAAACACACATGAAAATCTTCTTCAGGACAAAAGGTCATACATGCTATATATGGGGTTAAGAATTTCTGTGTAATTAATTTTCAGAAAAAAAATGCAAGAAATAGTTACAATTCCAATTCCAGTAAAAAGCTGAAATTAAGAGAGAGAACACCGACTCAGCAAAAACAGTTAACAAATATTAGTCTCCTACTATGTATCCCTTTCTTCTGATCTTATGCTACTCCTCCACTGGGTACTAAGGTCAAGAGCATCAGTCTTTTAAGTAAGAACTAAGGGGTTACAACAACCCATCAGCATGCTGACGTTTTTCCAGAAGAAATATATTGTTAATAGTGGGGAGTTCTTCTGCCTTCGATTTTTCTGTTCTTTGCTTTTTCTCTGAAGGAAGTTTTAGCTGGCTCACACATGTACACTCCTGCATTGATCAGGTTTTGACCACTGTGAATTGTTTTCATACACTGGAACGTCTGGTGTCATCCTGTATCTACACTCTTCCACACCACATTTAAAGCTGATATTGCTAACAATTCCCCTCACACTGAATGGTTATCTGTTACTACTATATAATTTGAAACAGATTTACCTGATTGTGAGACAATTACTATCACAGGGAAAGCCATCTAACAACAGCTGAGGATCAGGAAAGTGCAGCACTGACAGGTCAATTCAAACCTGAGGGCTTTTTACAAGTAATGACAAAACATCATATTTCCTGGATACAAAAAGGCTACCCTTTGGCAATCCTGCTGTGCTGTTTACTGATCTGTTCATGAAATTGGATTCCAGGGTGATCAGAAAATTTGGCCTTGTTAACCTTTATTGCCCTTACCTCCTTCTGCAGCTAAGAATATTAGCAGCCTTTGCTGTAGCACAACCCAATTACATGATTTAAGCCTTCACATAAATTTATCAGCAACTGCAAAAGTTGTTGTGATATTTTAAAATAAACAGGATATAGTGCATAAAAATAATAGTTATTCAAATACTACATACGCAGACATGCTCAAGTAACAGGGTGACATTTGTCACGTAAAATCTTCATAACTATGAACCCAAAGCATGTCAAAATTAATAATTTCAGTTAATCACCAGTTAGACAAAATGAAAAAAATATTGTCAGTATTTGTTTATCAACTGCCAAAGAACACATTTCAGACTGTCTAATTCTGACAGACTGTCTGATTCACTGGACAAACCTTGAATATAAAACTATTTGGGAGTTTTTTCTGCTTTGCAAGAAGACAACTTACATTAAAAGTGGGCTGCAAATGTTCAAGATATATGCAGACATTTTAATGGAAATATTAGATTCCTTTTAATTTTGAATCATTTTGATAGCATATAAAATATTTTGTTTTGCAATTTTTTTATCATTGAATCATTTAGTGTTTTATGTCTTTATTTGATTCCCAGTTTTCTGAATCCAAATTGTATAAATACCTATGTACAGGTTATAAAGTTTTCTGTCTGGGTCTAGATATACATTTTATATGTTTGGCCACAACTTTACAAACCAATCTTTCACACATGAAAAATGACCACGGACACTCTCTATTTTATTGTTGTTGGCAGTTGCTGTTTGTATGGACTTTTTTGGGTTTTTTTGGTTGTGTGTGTGGTTTTTTTGTGTTTGTTTTTTAGCATGATTTCAAACTTTGAGAACGAAGGGAGCTTTTGGGGGAGTTTGTGATACCTAAGGGCAAGGCAGTCCTCTGGCCTTGGTGNTTTCTGTATTAAAAGCTTAATTGCTTTTCAGTCACTTTTGGAAGAACTGAACTTTGTATGACCAGCTGTCTCAGGCAGCTCTTGACAATACATGTGAGTATTTCTGAAATGTTCTTCAGTCATTTGGAACTACGGTTTCTGAGAGTAATTCCTAAGAGTCAGAAAGTAGCAGATACTTCATATTTTATTTCAGTCATGGTGCTATATAGGCTAAGAGCTTTACTGCTTTAGAAATACAGTATTTTTTCTCAGTTTTCCCTGAATATTATCACTGTAAAACTGAAGAAGTGAATCAGGAAATAATAGGTAATTCTCAGTGTATCTGGATGAACATATAATCCATTACAAATCTATTTGAGATTGTTTTCCTTAAGAACTAACAGTTAATATACTGGCTTCTGATCTACTCTTTTTTAGAGACATCTCCGAGGATTTAACTACTAATATTTGCAAAGGTATTTGTTTGGCAATAACCTATATTGTCCTGAAGTTAATTATTAAAGAAAAAATATTCACTTAGAAATAGATCTGTTAAAGGCAAGAATAACTATGGTTTAAAGATTGGAGAGGGGAGGTGGGGACTGGGAACACAAAACAAAACAACAACAAAAAAGGTAAAAATATAAGATTTTGAGAAGTCAGTTCAGAAATTTCATTGTTTCAATAAGGTACTTCTATCTATTTTTTTTGCATTTTTTTAAATCTCAAAAAGCCTGAATATTTTTTTTAAATCTTTGTAAAATATCTTATTCTGAGTTTTTGATGTTTCA
Organism: Scytalopus superciliaris; assembly: GCA_013400415.1. NCBI lineage: Eukaryota > Metazoa > Chordata > Aves > Passeriformes > Rhinocryptidae > Scytalopus > Scytalopus superciliaris. Next base: position 175,613 of record VXBX01006683.1, read on the forward strand.
AATAGTACCATTATATACTTACCTCCTGAGTTAACAATGAAAGTGTAAGAATCAGTCAGTTCATCATTCATATATTAGTCAAAACAGCAAAAATATCCATAAGTGAGATATTCTTTCCATGCCTTCTTCTAATAGCTGTAGTAACAGTTTTGTCTCATATTTTAAAATGTTGGATAAAGAGATAATGCTGTACTAAAAATACTGTAATGGTGAAATGGTATTAGAACTGTAGAAATCTTGTAGTACAACTAATACCAGTTATCTTTTCATCCAGCCTCCATAATTTTCTAAATTTAGTTACTTCTGTGTTTGAACATTTTACCTCTAATATTTTACCTCTAATAATATTCAACTGAATTTATTAATAGCTGTGGAAGCAATTGTCAGAATCAACTTAGCTGTCATTATTTCCTATGCAAGCCAAGATGGTGTTGAACAAAAAATATTGAATTCATCCTAATATTAAAAGGTATATGCAGAATTCATCTAGAAATAAAGCTATGCATTGTATTTTGTAAGTGATGTAATAAATAATTGCAATGTAGCCTTCATTCCATTGAGAAAACACCTGTGTCTGTGTGTTTCATCTTCTAAGACATAAACAATGAATTTTCTGAGTAGAGGAGTGGTTTTAAATCAGATTTGAGGAGCGACAATGTATGTGCATTCTGATGTCACTTTTAGAACTAAATGTGGAATGCATTATTCAAAGCAGTCTTATCAGTTTTGTAAAGATATTTTGAGAAAGATAGTTCTACAAAGCATCTATTTAAGCAGATTAGCTATTTGGAATCCATTTTCCCATGGAAAGAAATATCTTCATGTTCAGCACTCAAGCTATTGTACTTAAGGGATTATTGATGTGTATTAAGTGTCCATGTCTTTAAATTAGGAATTGGATGGACTGGTTTATAAATCCTCAAAAACTTCAGTATGCATTTTTCAGTATTTAAAAATATATTTAATAAATAGGAATGACCTCAGAATGCAGTGCTCATACTTCTCTTTTTAGAAATGTCTTACAACAATTTGAATATAAAAGAAATTTGACATATTTCTTTGCCAATATATGTTGTATTTTATTTCTTAAACCACTTCAGTGACATCTTCCAAAAGACATATGAAGAATACAGGATAAGTTCTCTATCTTTAAACCAGCCTAAGACTACTATGAAAGATGTTTGCTCTATTCTTTCCCCCTCCTTCAAGAGCAATTTCGTCTGTCTTCCAGTATTGCCTCTGTCTTCCTTTGTACCTTTGTAGACTGCTGGAAAGATAATCACTGTCGTGTGAATTACAAGTGAAATCTCCATGTATTTTTACTGCAATATTGGCCCTTCTATATGAAAGACTTCCAAAAACCAATTTCTTTTTAGCTCTCACATTGCCCTAAATACTAGGTTAGTCAATGAACAAAATTAAATTAATGTCACAAAGCAATTTCAGAACAAAGGAAAATAAATGAGGCAAGCACTACCATCTCTGTGTAACATTCAAATCAAAGTCACAATTTTCAGAACATGGAAGTAAGTAAAGTTGTTTCAAGGAAATTTTTATTATTGGCTGGTGTATGCAAATTTCCTTACTGTTTGTTTACTTTTTTTCAAAAAAATACAACTATATCTTAAAGCAGGAATGTAGAATATAGTTTCATGTTATGGCCAGTCTTCACACAGTTCCTCATTATTTCTCTCTTGATATTATCTTCCTAATTTGTATGTTCCTTAAAGAACAGTTTTTAATTTACTATTTTGAATGGTGTGTGTTATGATTTGCATTTAGAACAAAACCTCAGATTCTTTTAGATAAATAATAATTGTCAATTAGTCTGTAAAAATTTTTTGAAAACCAGTTCTCCAATGCATATATCCTCTCATTAGTCTACAATTTTCAGCAACTTTTACTATTTGGTCAGACATATCATCTCTAGAAAAAGCTAACATTTACAAACATTTAATTGTACTTTTTTGTTGACATGAATTAAATTTCAGGATTTCATACTTAGCAGTGGGATATTGTCAGTTTATAAAACCTTATTTAAACACCAAAAGAAAACTCACAGCTGCAGGCCCTCATATTCATGGGAGAAAAATAACCACTTCAGTACATCGCGCAAAGGCAATGCGTCTCGGTGCAAGAAAGCTGGGTGATTTCTGAAGAATGAAAAAGGCAATTTATTGACTTTCATGCCCCTAGATTTACTGATGCCAAAGCTGTCTAGAGTTGTTTAGGCTAATGGCAGACTTGGCTATTGTAAATACTGGAGAATCAGAGAGGGTGTATCCTGCAGGGAGTGAGCAGTAGAGGGGTAGCTGAATTAGAGCAATATGTTTCAAGAGAGCAGATTTTGGCTTGTTAAGGCATCTGCTTGGAAAGATTACATTGGAAACTGCCCTGAAGGACAAAGGAGCTCTGGAGAGATGATTGATCTTCAGGAACAACATTCTCAGAGTGCAAAATCAACCTGTTCCTTGCAGTAGGTCAAACAAGTACATCAGAAAGCCAGGAAGGTCTGGATAGTGACTGCCTGATGGAACTCAAATGCAGAAATGAAGCATTCAGAAGGTGAAAGCAGGGATGGTGGGAATAAGGGGACATTGCCCAAATGTGTTATGTGCAGTTAGGAAAGCCACGACTCAGATGCCAGGACTCAGATTGGAAAGGAACGAAAAGGACAGTAAAGCAGGGTTTCTCCAAGTACATTACCAGTGAAAAAAGGTTCAAGAAAAAACTGAACCTGTTTCTCAGTTAGATAGGAGACCCAGTAACAAAGGACATGGAGATAGATGGTAATATTAAAGCTTTTTTGTGCCCTATTTTCAGTGGGGACCATGGGGCCAGAGATGCGTATGAAATTGCTGAGTGTTAGGAGCCTGCTGGCCCCACCAGCCCTGATTGTCCTTGCCTACCTCTCCCGAGACTCCACCCACCCTGACCAATGCCCAGGAACCCATTTCAGCCTCCACTTGGGCCATCAGTCTCTGCTCCAGCAATACTGCACTGGGACCAGTCTTCAGCTCCCTCACAGCCCTGCCCTGCCTGTCATCCACATCCATTCCTGGCCTTATCTGTCCCTGTCCCCAGATGACTGATGTCCAGACCTATAGCCTACTTAACCTCCACATCATTAAAGATATTTCTCATTTGTTAGTGGCTGTGGCAATGGATCTGCAGTATTCAGATTGGAAGAAGTCCTCCCAGAAATGGACTTGTGAAGAAGATAAAGGGGCTAGCCCAAATGCCTTAAAAACAGAGGGTTTTACTGTTATATGAATGAATGTTGCAAAATGGATTCCTTGTTATTTTCTGCTTAATCATTGTCCCCTTCCCAAAATCCCCTGAGATGACCGTTATCTCACCTCTCAGGAATGCAAGCAGGGTCCTGGAAGAAACTTCAGGGAGTTTTCCTACTAGTTCTTACTTACTCTTTTCTATTGGTTGTTAACTCTAGATTTCTACTGGTAACAGTTCAAAACCCCTCTGGTTTCTTATTGGTAGTATCATGATCCCTACAAAACCTATATATAACTCTACCCGGGATTAATAAATGCTCTCTCTCTCATTCCTTCCCTGTGGTCTCTCTGTGGCTCCTTTTGGGGTCCCTGGGGACCACGTCATGGGGGGCAACAGGGGGAGCATATTCCCACTCAGCCGTTGCAAGTGGTGGTTTAAACATTATATTGTTTTATTCTATATACCCATTTCCCTTGTGTATTCAAAGTCATGTTGAATCATTACAGTGATAAAACTAAAACATTGATCCTTCAAAGATTTATACATATACTTAACTGTGATTAATTCCATTAACTTCACTGGCTGACTTCAGACTGGGACTATCTATTTTTGGTAAAGTTAATCACCAGGAAGCTTTGAAGTCTATAGTCTTCTATTTTATTGTTTTAATACTTGAACTGTATCTGAATCCGCTAAAATGAATACAGATTTAGGCCATTTATACATTTGAAATATAGATATATATTTGAAAACAGTTGCAAAATATTAACTTTGTTACCTTTTATTGACTTCAATTAAAAAAAAATACATAGCAGTACACCTATTCTGCAAATTCAAAAGAAAAAAAATTGTATTTTTTTCAGGTAGTAATTTAAGTTTTCTGGTCCAATATTTTTATGTATAAACAAATTACAGGAGGCAGAGAAATGACTAAGCATATCCACCACAAAATCTTCCAGAGTAAGGTCAAACAGTAGGATTGAATGATCAATCCTGGCCTTTTTCAATTACAAAACTCTAAACTTTGAACAGTTATACCTTTTCTGAGCTCAATAAGTTTTATTTGAGTAGACAATAACTTGTGTTTGTCTGAAGCATATCTCCTAGAAAGGCAACCATTCTTTATTTAAAGGTTTCCACAGACAGAGAAATCTACTTCACTCCCTGGTAGCTTGTTTCAGTGATTAATTGCCCTTGCTGTTAAAAAGATGTGCCTAAATTCTAATGAAATTTATTTGGCTTCAGCTTCCAGGCATAGGTCCTTGATAGGCCTTTTTTTGCCAGATTGAAGCCCGTGGGCACTTTGCCCCTGTGTAAGTACTTATGGGTGCAATCAAATCACTTAATCTTTTTGATCAATCAAGCAGACTGTGCTCTAAATCTTCCACCATGAGCCATTCTTTCCAGCATTTGGAAATGTCTCTTTTCTGTATCTTTTACAAGGTTACATCTTTTAAAAATATGGATGCTGAGTAGAGGTAATATCACCCCTTTTTCTCTTACTATTCTCCTCTTTCAGTATTCTCTTCTGACAACATTGCAATAGGTACTTATAGCAAATTGCAGTAATCTTTATATCTTTTTCAGAATCATCACTTTCCAAATTTTCCAGTTTATTCCTATTGAATATATTTCTTCAAATTTCAATGCTTTTATTAGTGTGATCCTTTACTTTGAAATTATGAAGTGATCTAGACTAATTTTTCTGACTCTTCTGTTTACCTCTGTTATTATTATTGTTGTTAGCACTATTTATGATCAATAAGTCTTTGTTTTATCTGTTGTTAGAATTGTTTGACTCTAACAATTACTATATAATATCCAATGCTGTTAGGTTCACAATTATTTTAGAATAAATATCTTCAAACAATGATTTCCCACCATTGGCTACTATTCCAGGTTTGTCACTTAATATTTTTTTAATCTACTGATCTTTTATAATTCCTGAATTTTACTGAAGTATTTATCATTTAAGAACAGCTGGCATAAATTTAAATCAAAGGATGTAGGCATCTGAAGTGGAGAATTTTTACATGCTCTTCATTTATACCTCTGGAAACAACAGTTTTCTTTCTTCCATGGGTTGCTGTTGCTACTGTTGTTTGTTTTACTTCTTTTCTTCTTAGAATAAATATCCAGAAAGAACAAAACTAGGAAGAGAAGAAAGGCACACAAAAATCAAACTAAGAAGTAATTTTTGTGTTGCAAATTGCAGAACAGTATGGTCTATTATTTAGAGCTACTATACGGAGTAAGAATTTTCTTCATTATTGAGTAACTAATTTGTTCCATGACGGGCAAAGTGACAACTGCTTTTTTTAACCAATTTCTCCACATTCGAATGCAAAGCTTTATACAGTTTCCTAACTATTCTTTATTGATGAGATCAGTAAATTATTCTACATTAAAATATTTTCATTATGAAACTTATTCATATTTAAAACTGTCATTTGATACTTTCAGAATAGAAATGCAGTTTATTTTCTTTAAGATGTGATTAATTTTTTGAGGGTTTTTTGCTAAAGATTCATTTCAAATCTCACTCAGAAAATCATCATTCTTCTGTCTCTGAAAACTTTTGGCTACTCTTTTATTAGAGAAGTGTCAGTACCTTGGCAATATGTACTATGACATCATACTCCACTTTCACAACAGTAGACATGAGAAGTATATGTAGGCAGTTCCAAAACTGAGTCTGGAACACACGAGCTCTTGCAAATTTAATGGAAGTCAAGAGCTGTAGATAAACATTATGCAGATATAATGTTAGGCCTAGCATTAGTGAACAAATGTGTTCATATTGACACCTCCTTAAAATTGACAGATTTGTCTTAGCTACAGTGTACACCTACAAAATCCTCAGATTTGTCCAAAATTTGAAATTTGACCATTAAACTTTCTTCTCAGCTACAGGGGGAAAAGCAGTTTAAAAATTTATGGATTTTAAGGAAGCTAAACAATTGGCATACAAGACAGCTTCTCATTGATCTGTGTGGCTAATAAAGCTAAATGTTAGGAAGACTAATGTACCATACTGATGTTTTAGGAATTTCATTAACGTATTTGAATGACTGTCATAACTCACTCACCTCTGCTGAGTTTATGAGCCATGGGTTTTCTCCAGCTCATAAAATCAACTTGCTTAGCACAATACAGTGACTGATAGCATCAGAGATGACACTTCATGAAGCAAGGTGACTCTTTTTTTTTTTTCTCTTTTTTGTAAGTTTTGTAGGACAGTGCAGAGATACAGAAAAGACTACTGGATAAAAGTCTGATGAAATATTATTCTGACTTAGAGATAAGGTAAATACAAATATCCTATATTTGCTGCTCTTTGTAAATGTTGAATATAAACTGTGACACAATACTAACTTCTGAAATACTGAGAAAATAATTTTGGTTTTCCACTTTTTAAAATGTAGTACAGCTGGCATAAAAAATTACCATGGTAAACAGTAATGTGCCTTTATGTCAAAGGTCATCTGAAGTTTCATCTAAATATTTTGAAATGAGGAGCATTTATAATTTACTTTTACATGGAATAAAAGAGTATATCTACATATTTGTACACATTTTCTCATTATAAACATCAAAGCCATTAACTTTTAAACATTATTATTACCTCTTTCTAGTCATTGTATACTGCAGATATCATCTGAAGTAGTCATCTAAGTCTCCCTTTATCCATGGATCAAAAAGGCACACCCACAATGTGTGATCTGTGCAGTATTATTGCCTTTCAATTTCTGCAAAAGAGACCTAAAGGGGACAGCTCAAATGTACAATTAATGGCATCATCACTAAAAGTTAGACCTAGTTGATCTTATTACTGGTCCACAAAGCAGAGTCTGCATTTTTAGCCATCACCTACTGTCAGAGGAGAGAAGGGAGGCTGGTTGTGGAGGTACAGCTTTTTCAGTGCAGATCTGTGACTGCCTGAGCTCTGAGAACTGTTTGCTATGTTTGTATGGACTCTTGCTATGTTAAGGACTGTTTGCAGTTCGAAATCTGTACGAAGTTTGAGGATTTTATCATTCTGTATGTTTTCCCTTTGTTTCACTGTGTGTTCCTGCTGGAATATTCTCTCTCTCATGGCATGTAACCCATCCCTGATCTGTCCCTGCCTGCAGCAGGGTAGCATTTCCTTATATGGTATATACCTACCTCTCTGTTGCCAGTTTTGAAGGATCTTGCCTTGTATGGCTGGGGCTGGCCCAGACCCTTCCGCAAAACCTTCCCAGGGTGCTCCTGGCATCAGAGCCCAGTCCCCCCCGACCCTATTTAAGCTGTATGAGTTTGAATCAAGTCTCTCTCTTCGTGCTCACCCTGGCAGCACCCACCTCTTTCCCCGGAGTGTGTCCCTTTCTTTCTTTCCCCCCCAAACCTTCCCCTCTGTAACGGTCAGAAACGAGACCCTTATCCGGGGGCAGTGGACAAGAATCTGTTTATTGATTACAAATCTCGATGTATATAGACATATTACAATGAGGAGGCCGAGTTATGCTGAGAACTGGGATGGGACATTACAATTAGGAGAATACATTATGTTAATTAAAGGGGGACAGAGGAATCCACATTTATGACCACAGAGAGCAAAGGAAACAATAGATGTTGCTACACTGGTTTCGGTTCCAGCTGGGGCATACCTCCTATCTCCTTGGTGGGGACAGGAGTCCACAGACTTGTCAAATGCAAATAAGGCCTGTCTGGAAAGGAGCCATCCTATCATGATAGGATTAAGCCTTATCACTTTGGAGGTTTCTGTGTTTTGCAGTTTTTATATCCTCACACCCCTCAGGACCGCAACCTACAAGGTATGGTAAAAGATATCCTAGACCTGGTTCAAAGCAGTCAACTCTCTGAACAGAAAGCAACCTACTGAAGTGAAAGTAAATTTGAGTTTTGGATGCTCCTAGCTGCATCGTATGCAAATAGCTCCCTTGGAATTAGACCTTAACACTTTTTCTAAGCTCCAGATAATACCCTTACAAATGTGGGTCTAACACAAAGATTTCATGGGATAGAGGAGTTATCTCAGCCTCAGAGATACCTATGCACAATCACAATTAGTAAAGAAGGGCAAGTGTCTACAGGTTTTCTGTTTAGAAAATGAACTGTTTGGGTTTTTTTTCTTTTAAAACACAGTGCAAAGCAAGGAATACTTCCATGTGTGTCCAAATATAAGCCTAGAAATTAGAACCTGAAAATAGTTTAAAATAGTTTAAAACCAACATCATTCATCTTGCAAAACAGTACATAACAGAACAGACTAGAGGCAATCTTTAGTGTGCACTTATGAAGAAAATACTAGTGGATACTGACTGACTGAAATTATATCTGAACAAAAGAAAAAAACCTTTTCACTGCGGGGGTGCTCAAGTATTTAGACAAGCTGACCAGGGAAGCCAACTCTCTCAAGAGGTCCCTTCCAGTCTAAACAATTCTGTGACTTCATGAATACATATCACAGAACAGCAGATTCACTGATGTAGAAAGTGAACTCAGGAGATCTTATCCAGCCCCAGGTGGGGCTTTAGGTCTTCCAGCCATATGGGGCTGGTTTAGGGGGTCCAGGGAGTGTGGTGTGGCTTTGTTCTCCTGGTGTGCCACTGACTGTGTGACAGCTGCACTAAATGCTCTCAAGGATGTGGTGTTATGAGGAGGGCAGAGCAACATTCCACCTTGGCAGAATCCAACCTGCTCCCCAAGTTGTTTTAAACCAGTAATAATTTTAATTCTTTTTTTCCAGTCCCTCACAGCCTCTTCTCATACAGCAGATACTCCAAGTTCTTAACCATCTTCATAGCCCTTCACATGGCCCTTTGCCAGACTCACTCCGTAATTTCCATATGTCCCTTGTACTGGGATCACAGATCTGGACAGAGTATTCCAAAAGTGTCCTCACTGGGGCTGAGTAGAGAGGAAGGCTTACATCACTTGACTGGCTGGGTATATTATTTCTAATACAGTCCAGGCAGCTGTTGGCCTTACTTGCTGTGAGTGTACCTAGCTGGTAAACTTGGTGTACACCAGGACTCTCAGGTCCCCTTCTTACAAGCTATTTTCTATCCCATTGTCCCACAATGTGTAACACTGCATGAAGTTATTCCTTTGTGAGATTCTTGTTGGACCGTTTCTCCAGATATATGTATACTTACAATTCCAGTTATAGGATTAAATTTAACTTTCCTTTCTTTTCGCTAAGATTAAAAGCAGAAAAGAGTTTACTAACATCTGCTAAAGATCTAGATCCAGATTGCCAAATGTTATGCCTCTTCTGCATATGTCAAAAAATTTAAGTTACCTTTATCAGACCCAAGCTTTCACAATTTGCAAGAATATTTAAGTTTGTTGAGAGCTACATTTTTATGAAGAAAATGTGATTATCTTGTATCACTTGTGGACTGAGTTCATATTGCATTATTTATTTTTTTTTTCCTTAGATTTAGTTATGAATCTCACATAAACAAAACTGTAGTTTCTGTCCTAAATTCTGAGTTATTAATTCTGAATAATAATTCAGAGTTAATTCAGAATTCTAATAGTGATTAATAATGTCTGAATCCATAAAATACTTGTATGTCACAAAAAAAGAATGCATAATATACTTAAGGAAATCAAATTCTAAGATAATACTAGGATACACAGCAGATGAATGAGTTTTTATTTTTTATTATCGAGTAAATTTTTGATTTAAAAAAATCCTATATATTAGATATATTGGAGTTTTTCCTCTTAGATATTTCTTACCCTTAACACAGGTTACTTTTACCTCTCAGAAGTGTTCTCTATTAGTCTAAAATTAACTACGTACTTTTTTACTCAAACTTGCAGAAGATCTCATTTTCTTGGAGGGGTAATTGCATCTTCATGTAAGGATATAAATGTAAACAACTGTGACACCATTATGAAAATCTAGTCTTGGACAGAGTCTGTATTATTTTTGACCCATTGTGTAGTGCTGTACATTAACTCTGTAACAGCTGAGTTTTCCTGCTTTTTAGAATAGAATCACAGAATGGTTTGGGTTAGAAGAGACCTTAAAGATCACCTAGTTCCAAACCCCCTGCTGTGGGCAGGTACAACTTTCACTAGATCAGGTTTCTCAGAGCTCCATCCAACCTGGCATTAAACACTTCCGGGGATTGATCATCCATAACGTCTCTGGGCAGCCTGTTCCAGAGCCTCACCATACTCACAGTGAAAAATTTATTCCTAACATCTAGTTTAAATCTACCCTTTTTCAGTTTAAATCCAGTCCCTCTTGTCATGACACTGCATGCTCTTGTAAATAGCTTCTTTCCCCATTTTCCACATCAGTCATGGATACAAAAGACACTGATGGGTATTAAGATCTCCCTTCTGCTCAGAGAGCTGCAGGTACAAAAAATGACTGGATCTGACAGCACTGCAAGGAGGACTTGGCAGCAATGTCAGTATTACAAGTTAGTGCTTCAAGTAACCCAGTTGCCTAGCGAAAGCTCAGACAAATTTCCAAAGGAATGAGGAAGCCAAAGATCAGTAATTTTAAACTATCATCTGAACCAAAACTTTCATGTAATGCAGAGTAAATGTGGAAGCACTTTAATCAGAGTTTTTTTCAGTATCTATATTACTAACTGAGGCCTAACTGATAGGAAAAGAGACAGCTAGGCACACATTGTGTATCACTATGGTAACAGACACTGTAAAAACAATCGTAATAGATTTAAAGTCATTGAAGAGTAAAAAAGCAAAATATAATGAACAGTATATGAGTAATACTATTGCATAGAGTGGCCACAGGAAATTCTCTAATCTGTCTGGGGACAGCAAGTAGACATTGTGTAATTTAAAGTCTGAAATTGCTGGATTACTACATCTACACCAAAGATTTTGGAAAGATTTGGAACTTTTTAGAAAATTCAGAAATTAAAGAATCATAGAAGCATCAAGGTTGGAAGAGATCTTTAAGATCATCAAGTCCAACCATCAACCCAGCACTACCTCTCTAACCCCTAAATCACATCACTCAGTGCCAGATCCAGACACCTCTTAAGCACTTTCAGGGATGATGACTCCACCACCTCCCTGAGCAGTCTATTCCAGTGACTGACAAACATAGCAGTGAAAAAAATTTTTTTCTAATATCTAATCTGAATCTCCCCTGTCTCCATTTAAGGCCATTGCCTCTGGTCCTCTCACTGCAGATACAGTGGAAGAGACTGGTCCCCATCTCACTACAACCTCCTTTCAGGGGGTTGAAGAGAGCAGTGAGATCAGCCCCAGGGTTACTCCTCTCAAGACTAAACAAACTCAGCTCCCTAAGCCGTCTTATCTTATGAGAATAAAACATGTTTTCTAGACCTTTCCTTGTTGCCCTTCTCTGGACATGCTCCAGCACCTCAGTGTCCTTTTTAAATTGAGGGCCCAAAACTGAACACAGTACTTAAGATGCAGCCTCACCAGTGCCAAGTACACAGAGAAGATCATTTCCCTTGTCCTGTTGGCCACACTGTCTTGATCACTTGGCCTTCTTGGTCACCTGGGCACACTGCTGGCTCATATCCAGCCTGCTGTCAGCAAGCACCCCCAGGTCCCTTTCTGCCAAACCATTCCTGAGCCACTTCTCCCCCAGCCTGCAATGCTACATGGGGTTGCTGTTACCCAAGTGCAGGACCCAGCCCTTCATGTTATTGAACCTTATGCAGTTGTCCACAGCCCACTGATGAAGTCTGTCCATGTCTGTCTGTAGAGCCTTCCTATCCTGGAGCAGATCAACACTCCCACACAAACTGGGTGATTCCTCCTATTGTAAAGAAGACATCGGAAATATGTCAGAGGCACATTCTTGCTACACCAACCATTTCACTGGAATGACTATTAAAGGAAGCCTAGACTATCCCTCAAATGTGTGTCTACAGTAAAGACAACTATGAATGAGACAAACCTCTTCTCAAGTGACTATTCATAACTACGTATGATATTTTAAGCATAAAATGAAAGATGTCTAGCTTGCTGAATGGTTTTGCTGGGGGTTTTGTGTGTGGGGGTTTTTGTGGGTTTTTGTTTATTTCTCTTTTTGTTTAAATTGGTTTGGTTTCTTGTTGCTAGTGGTTGTAGTTTGTAATATTATAGTAACTAATGATCTAGTCCAGGACCACTCTATTAATTACTGACTTACTTTAGCCATGTCTTTGTCTATTAGTTTTTGACCTTTGGCTTTTTTTTCTCTTCCCCCTCCCCCCCCTCCCCCCATATGTTAACATTTTTAAATAAATGATATTGCAGAAACTGTGAATCAAATATAATTCTCCTGCTAACAAGCTTGCTAGATACCCTTTTGAGGCTCTTTAAATCTTGTTATGAGCCAGCTGAAGTGTCCTAACAGTAGATTGAAATTTTGGCCTTAAAGAAATAAAGGTTTGGGCTGAGCAGCATATAATATTAAAATTAGGGGAAAAAAATGAAAAGAAAATCCTTATTTTGGAGAATAGAAGAAACTTCATAAATCCTACGTGTTTTGTGCAAACTTTAGTTATTCTTCTAAACTTGGAGGCATAATATAAGCCTGGGAAAATAAACGTTTGGAGGCTCTAAAGGCGGTCACTAGAGGGAGCCATGTTCATATGCAGTTTATTACATGCCACTTCGCCGGTGGCTGTGGCCGTGTGGGTAAAGCCGCCGCCCCTGGATCCGTGCTCCTTCTCGGAAGGACGCCGGTTCGAGTCCTGTGGGTCTCGCTCTGCCAACTTCGTCCGGGCTTGCCCTGGCCAAGGCTAGAGTGTCCCAGGGCTAAAGGGGGTGGGGCCAGTTCCGCGCACGCTGAGCTCCACGTAATAAATCCATTCGCGCAGGCATAAAAAGCATCGTCGTTCGCGACGGCTAGCCACACACACACATGCCACTTCAAAGCTTTCTAAAATAACTCAGCTGATGAACAAAAGAGGGGTTTTTTTGGTTTTGGTTTTTTTTTTTTTTAATAATTTGCTGCAGTATCCTTGTATAGGAAGAGAATGTAATATGGAAAATATCAGGCCCTTTCCTAACTGAATATGCTAGTCAAGTGAAGGATCACAGTAATAACATTAAAGGTGCTGCCACAAGTTTAGGTTTGCTCTATTCTGTGATTTTTATGTACTAGATTCACCAAGCGATTTAAGCACTTGGTATTAACCTCCTGGGTATTTTAGTGTGCAGATCTAAAAAACACACGGGGCGGAAAAAATCTGCTGTACTGTTGCTTAACCCTGTCAATTACATGACAGTTGCTTTCATGTTCAGCTTCAAAGTTTCTGAGTACTTTTATATTAAGAACTAAGTGTTACAGGGATTGCCTTCTTGGTAATCAACGACTGGTGTTTTTCTCTGACAATATAACTAGAAGAACCATAGATGTTTTCACAGCTGAAATATTTAAAACACAGAAAGACTGAATTCCCAGTGAAATGCATTTGCAGCCATTTTCTTTGAAAACAGCTGGAGCTTTTTCATGGGGATAATGGAGGTGAGTCCTTCACACTGTGAAATAAGGGTTTAAGATCTTATACAATGGATAAAGAAGAGGGGAAGGGAACACAGTAGCTATAGTACATTTAGTAATAAATACAGTTCTTGGGCAAACCCTTCATTTTGACACAGAGAAGTAAACCACGTTCATTAGCTATTATTGTATGAAAAGAATCAGCTCACTACCAAGAACCCCTGTCATGCCACCATGCTGTGAGGTATAGGGTAAGAATGACAGCTTTCAGGTTTTATAAACAGACTGAGATATGAATTATGGAGCTAAGTTGCTCTTCAACACTAAGAATAAGGAAATTTTGGGTAAAAAAGGTGGTGCAACTTTAAGATCTGTTGATGCCTGTTGCCAATACACATGTATGTGGAAAGTGTGATGGTAATTAGGAGTTTGCAGAGAAGTGACTTATAAACAAAAGTTTTCAGAATCTCAACTTTGTTCCTAGGGAATTACAGTGAAGTTGTGTTTTAACTGTGTTCATATAGGTATATTTATCTATGGGAACTGTTTCATGGTTGTTTTTCTGCTCAGATCTGTGGAGTCTTCCCCATGTTAGAGTTGTATAGGAATAACTGAAAAAAACCCAAACAGAAACCCCACCAAAACCAATAGCAACAACAAAATACCACAACCACTTCCCCGCCCCCCCCCAACCAAACCAAACCAAACCAAGAAAAACTGAAAAAAACCCAAAAAACCAAATTTAAAAAAAAGAAAAAAAAGAAGCTCTGCACAAACTATGGAAATTACACAGCTAGTAACAATTATCAGTCTCACAAGAAGACCTAATATCATAAAACAGAAGTTTACAAACAAAAATTACATATATATAAATCGTATATCACAATTTATTTATATTTTTCCAGTATTTTTGTTTTTACAGTCATCACTGTATATGTCAAATCAAATAACTTCACTGACTAAAGCTCACTTTTTTTTTTTCCCCCCCAGATTCTGGAGAATAAAGTTCCCTTTTTATCTGTGGTTTGGTTTTAGCAGTTTTCTTTTTTTTATCCTGTCTTATTGAAACATTTAGGCTAGTATTCCTGTGGCATAAATGTGAACCCATTTGCAGCTTAACAATAAGGCACTTATAGGCCGAATTTTAAGAGTTTTTCATACACTGTTCCTCTTTTGGGAGGAAGTTTATGGATCTAGACATGTAATTTTTCTGATTGAGTGTGGTTGTAAGCATTGAGGATTCAAGGAAAACAAATTTCCTATGGCTTATGATGCCATTGTAGGAGTGGACATTGCTTCTGTAGCTCAGAACACACATGTAACCATTACTATTAGTTCCTAGATAGAATACCAAGTTCAAGTTAATGAATTTTTTGCATAAACTATTTTTTATTTTTTAATATAAGCTGCAATTGATAAAAGTTTTCTCAAATTATATGGTAAAGTCTTGCAGGAAATAACCTCCTTGTGTGTTTTTCAGACTCCATAACAGTGGAGATCATTCTTCTAGGAGCCTTGCAATAACCTTGCATAAAAGTTATTTGCCCACTCTCTAATAGAGTTGTGCATTAAATTTTGATTTTAATAAAGCTACTGTTGACATTTGGGAGGTGCAACAATGTTCCTATTTGTGATGCAAACGTAAGGCCTATGACTAATCAGAATCTATTTTTTTTTTAGACTAGGCTGGACAGGAATGTTTTGATTATAGACACATTTTCACATTTTGTCTTAGAAGCATGTATCATAACTTCAGAATCTTCCCATTTTGAATTCTGGGACTGGAGCAGATGGCAGAGATGTATTTCAAATAATGGTACTTGACATATAATTTCTATAAATATCTACACAGCTACAAGGTGTTATTTGTAATTTTTCTCTCTTGGGAAGAAACTAGAAATTCTCAGTCACTTCACAATAATTATTCCTGAAATTCATCACAAATGGATATTTTTTTTTTAAGTTTTTACCTTAAGGTAAAAAGGCAGATATCAAGGCAGATGTTCTTTTGCATGTTACAAGATTCCCAAATGTCTCCACGGCCTAGTCATAGAATCAATTCCTGCAGCATATTATGCACACATATACAGAAATATACTCTTGGAAAAAAAAAAAAAAAGACATATTTTCTCCAGTTTTATAAAACAGTTTTCCTGTCATCATGCATGGGACTACTGGAGAAACTAAATTGTTTTTCTAACTAAGAAAGACTATATAAATGATAAAATGTATCACGTATTTGACTTAGAGTGAGTTTATGTGTTAAAACATTTTCCCTTCAGCTCATTGATGCAGTAATTTAGATACTGAAATGTTAGCTGTGGAGGGGAGAGAGTTGTACACTATACCAAAAATAATATTTTGGTTTTATGCCACTGGTGGGTGCTCTTTGGGAGAACAGTTAGTTCTTGTCTCAGGCAGAAGAAAACTGAAAAACAGAGAGAAAAGCAGAGCTTATGGCAATATAAAATAAAAACTAATGCTTGAGACTCTTAAGCCAATTTCCATATGTTGTGTTCAGTTCCAGTATCAGTATTGTCATGTTTTCAGTCAAGGTTAATGTAAACAAAACAAAAGCTTCTAAAAATTAGGTGCAACTAATATAAAAAGTCTTTCTGAAAGCAAGTGAGAATGAACAGACTGTGTTGTTTAAATGTTCTTTTAAATTTTTAGCAGCTTGAGATTTATTCTGTATCCCACTTGCTCTTTATTCTTTTGGTTATAGTAAGAAGGTAATGCTTCCTTTACTGTGAAAAAATGCTGTTGCTGCCAACTTTGCCATCTAAGCTTCATTTTTACAGTTCTAGTAGCATCAGTTTGTCAACATAAAAGCTAAAATATTCTGAACTCAATCAAGTTTTCTCAGGTTTGTCTCCAGAGATGGCATTAAAGGGTTTGGATAGCCTTAACTGTTCAATACTAAGGATGTTTGTAGCTTCTGCTGAGTGCTTGCTAGTGATTCCTTTCCAGGCTTTTAATAGACAGCAATATGCCTGTCTGATCATATACATGCTCCTTACCACGTCATCCTAGAGAATTTTTAAAGCAGTCTGAGAATATTGCTGCCCTTTCAGTCAGTTCCATATGGACTGATAACCATATGATAACAGGGAAAAAAAGCTCAGACATTTGATACCATTCTTTATTTTCTTATAGTTACTTACTGTTGGAATTTTTTTGGGAGATATAGACAAGTTGTGAAGTGGACTCTCTCCAGCAAAAAATCCAAGAAGTGTATCATGCAATAAAACTGTTCAGTAAGTTGGAAAAATTTACTTTAATAAAGAACTATAGAGAAGAACAAAACTCAAATTTGAACAACGTCGCTTATCTTGCACAGCTTTGGAGAACACAATTTAATATTTTATGAGATTGTGTAGATTTGTATTGGGAAGGTTACTTGTATTAGGAAATACTATTGCTATTGTTGGGTTCATATTGAATTATTTCAGTGAAGTGGAACAGTTCTGATTGTGTTACCAAAAAAAAAAAAAAAATC
>VXBX01006683.1:202465-224470 GCA_013400415.1 Scytalopus superciliaris
GAAATAAGTGAAATTAATCATGTGCTGTCACCATTATTGAGCAAATCCTGATGGCTTTAGCTTGAGGTTAAGGTTAGAAAATCTCTCTGAATATTACAGCTTGCCTTCTCTCTCCATATCTCAGACTGAAATGTCCTTTTTTAAAATCTGCTTCTGCCTCCCTCCAAATCAATGGAATCAGACTTCGCTGAAAAAGTGAAATATTATTTTCTTTAGCTTTTGTGTGTTTCTCTGAAAGCAAACAAAACCTCTTGACATTTTCTTGAGCTCCTGAGGCAAAATTCCATGTTATTTATCTAGGGGTTCTGTCTTCACATTTGAAAGCACTCTCTGCTTGATCTTTTCCCTGATGGCAGACTTCTTTGTTGATTAATATTACTGTATTAAAACCATAATAATACTACTTTTTATTTTTGCACACAA
The DNA here is from genome assembly GCA_013400415.1 of Scytalopus superciliaris. Lineage (NCBI taxonomy): Eukaryota > Metazoa > Chordata > Aves > Passeriformes > Rhinocryptidae > Scytalopus > Scytalopus superciliaris. The sequence goes on from VXBX01006683.1 coordinate 202,889, forward strand.
TTTCACTTTTGCACACACAGAAAAACTATTCTGTTAATTCTTTTTTTTTTTTTACGAAGTATGCCTGGAGCAGCAATATGCATTTCACATAGATGATGCTACAGAAATTAGAAGTATTTGTAGTGTAACAATACTGGGAACAGATATGGTTGCTACAGGGAGATTTCAATCCATTCATTGTAAAATGAACCCAAAATAAAATCACATGCTGTCAAGTGCTGTGATAAAATCTCAGGGTAGTCCCTATTCATCAAGGTCTGGAATCTATGTGTACATGTCATGCCTCTTACTAAGTTTGCTTTGACTGGTTTGCTTTATGTAGAAACATAACTACAGAGTAGGAGGAGTGATATGGTTTGAGAATATGAGGAGAGACACATCTGGACCTGAAAACCTGTAGGCATCTGTGTCCAGTAATACTGGGCACAATAATAATGAGCAGACAGAAGAGATTAAAAAGTAAATCAACTGAGGCTAGTTACATAAATTTGCTTTATGAAGTTAATTGAAAAGGGCCAAAAATATCCAAAATTTTACAGGCAGGGAAGGAAAATAGTCAAATAAATAAATGACCTGTGAGAAGAGTGACCTGTGACAGCCATGTTCTCTAATAAATATAAGAATAGAAGCATTCCTCTCTCTCAGTGATCTGCATTCTGAAGAAGAGAATGGTGCAAACATAATTCAATGAAAGGTTTGTCTATATGTCTGTGAATAACTTAGAAGGATATGTTAGATGGGATTCAAGATCAAGTCATTTAACTGAAAATACAGTATAAATATAAATCTCTACTTGTGCATTCAGATCAGCTGCCTAAAGAGAGATGTCCAGTACCACCTTTTTTATCTGTCCCACATATATACCATCTGCCTTTCCAGAGGAGGCAGGTCTCCTGCAGTCTTGTGCCGTATCTGCCACAGTTTTGCAGGTCTCAGTTGCCACTAAACATATATATGTGGACAAGTTAATAAAGCCCCTATTGACTATAGGTAATGGAGCTTTAGAACTCTTCATCTGGCCAAATGAAGGTGCCTAATTTAGGGTGACATGAGCAGCTTTCAAAGTATCACTGATCATACTGTCTACAGGCTTGATTTAGGAGCACACGTATAGGCACTTTTATAACATCTGAGATACAGAGAATCTGAGACAGATGCTTAGGGCTGGCAGATGAGACCTGCAGAGAAGATACATCTTTCATGTAAGACCTAAGGACGTTTCAAAATGTATTGGTTTTCTATCTATAGGCAAGTTAACACTGAATACAGTGATCCTTATGGGTCCCTTTCAACTTGAAATGTTCTATGATTCTATCATTTTTTGAAATGTAACCAGTGTGCATACATATCTACTTAGAGAAATGCAAACTCAATTGAGCTATTGAGTTTATACCTAACAGACAGTAGGAGTGTGGCAAAAAATTTGCATTCTCCATTATAAATTTTCCATTTAGGATTTTTTCCCCTTTTAATTCCCTTAACGCACACTAGAGTACCTCTTGTTTACTGCTAGTTTTTTTCAAACCTTGATTTGGTTATTGCACCTAATTTTTTGTGCAGCATGAAGAAGATGTTTGCTGAGCCTCTAGATGCTCCTCCAAAAGGCCATGGTTTCTGTGTAAACTTGACACACTGTGTGAACATTTCAGGTTCCTGAAAAAGGACTCAAATTGCAATAGGCACTTATTTAGGCAAGGAAATTACCCCTTAATATTTCACTATGAAAAAAATCACTAAAGGGTCTTGATAATGGCCTCAGCACACAAAACTAGTGATAACTATATGTAAAACACAACACAAACCCACTTCCTTACACATAGATACTGCGACCTTTACAGCATTCATTCTGTTGTCGTTGTTGGTGTCGTCTATTAAGCCACAACAAAGATAACAAATGTTAGCACAGTCAACAAGTTTTGTTTTTCACAAATTTTATGCATTATAAATGCAAGCAATATTCTTAACTGATATTTCTGAAGTAAGAAGACACAATGGGTTAACAATCCAGTGACCTGTTCTCACTTACACTCAGCTGATGCAGAATGCCATTGTACTCATGTCAGATTCACTTAAAATGAAATGAAATTTTTTCAGAGCTACTTCACACTGTGAAATAATGCAAATGAAAATAAAGCCTTGGATTTCCCCCACAGTATATTTTGCTGAGTTCTGACTACAGTTACATTCACAGAAATTTAGAAGAAGGGAAAAATATTCTTTTAGGTAGAAAATGTATAAAAACAGATTTTAGAATTCTTCATTCAGACAGAATGCATAGAAATATTTAGTGACTCCTCTGCAACAGGGAAAGGGAGGGGTAGGGTAGGTACTCAGAGAGGCAGAGATATTGCAGGCTTCTTTCTGGCTTTTAAGAAGAAAGGAATAACAACAAACAGCAAGATAATATGTGTCTAGTAAGATAGAATGAATGAGAAGAAAACTATAGATAACAAAACTCACACACCTTCAGAAGGAACCCATTCGGGCAACATTCATGCAGCATCAGATAGACACAGGATTTTTCCCACTTCATGCTGGACAGATCTTCAGATTCTTCAATGGGGTATCACATCATTTTCTTACAAGAAAACAACTGTGTTCATAAAGGGCATTTGCATGACAACTTCTTGCCTCACTTTTACAAAAGGCAAGGCATAAATGACCAGTACAAAGTGGAAGCTGTCTGGAGGCTCCTTGTTCTAAGTTTATCTGTAGCCAAGAGATTTGTGCAGCCCAGCAGAGCCTGAAGGCCACCTGGACAGTGCACAGTGCAACAGAGGCTTGCCCCTACTCAGGTTAGCCATTATTGGATCACTAATTCCTTAAGTTGCAGCAGCTTCCTGGCCAGGATCATTACAGTGATTGAAAGTATTTTGGAAAGTAAGATCATCTGAAAATCTCCAAGGTAATTAAATATGTATCCTCCAGGTATATTTAGCCTTTAGAGAAAAATATAAAAAAACCATAAACAAAAGCATGTTTTAATCAGTGTAACCAAAACTGAGTATCCCCCAAGGGCAATGTCAGAACACGCAAATAAAATGGACTTGGAATCTTTCTGAAATATCCCCTGCATAAACTTGTTCACATGAGCTGTGAAAGGAAAACCCTTTGATAAGGGAAAATATTATTGTAGTCTTATGAAGTTAAATATAAAAAAGTCTCTTTTCTCCATAGTCATGGGCCATAATTGCAATTTTGTCTGAATAATTTGACTGAACACTGCAAGATCAGTAAAGATGGCAGAATCTTATGGGAAATTTCAGTAAAACTCCTGTAGGACAGGAGATATACATACAAGAATATCTTTCATAATATAAAATCCAATAACTTATGCTTTGAGCTGCAGGATAAAAAATATAAGAAAAAAGACTAGATTTTTAGCCTGTATAAAAGTACCAGTATAGCAGTCTGAATAGGTACATCACTGTCGGTATGCTCCTTGTTATTTTGCAAGAAAACGTAAGTGATACATTAGCCACACAATAGGGGTTGCTAAGAAACTAGAAATAAACTCTTGACAATAATGGAAGCTTACTTGTAACCCCAAGAAAAGAATGCTTAAGGGTTTAGTAAAGAATAAAGGAAAGTAAAGAAAACTTATGGTATAATTTTTTCCCCTTTCCCTTAGAAAAGTATGATTATTTAGATCTCATACTTAGACCTTGCTTTTTTTTTAAGTCAATCCTTGGTTTACTTTTCTTCATTGCCAAAAATGAGATTTTATTTTTTTTTAAATGCTGCCAAACACAGTGTAGTCATATACTTTTCTCCATTGAAAGAATTTATTAAAAGGAGGATTTCTCTCCTGGGCATACAGAGCTTTTGGAAAACTACATAGAAGAGTCTGGCACAATAAACACCTGAAGAAAAGTACAAAGATCAAGGTCTACAAAGCCGTTGTACTGTCCACTCTTCTTTATGGCTCTGAATCCTGGGTTATCTATCGTCACCACCTGCGACTCCTCGGGCGCTTCCATCAGCGCTGCCTCCAGACAATACTAAACATCCACTGGACAGACTATGTGACTAATGTGTCTGTTCTGGAGCAGGCAGAGGTCACCAGCATTGAGGCCATGCTGCTGAGAACGCAGCTGCACTGGGCAGGGCACATCTCCAGGATGGAGGATCACCGCCTCCCTAAGATTGTGCTCTATGGTGAGCTTGCCACTGGCTGCCACAAGAGAGGAGCCCCGAAGAAGAGATACAAGGACTCCCTCAAACAACACCTCAGCCTTGGCCATATTGACCACCATCAATGGTCCACTCTGGCCTCCAATTGGGAGGCATGGAGGCACACCATCTATAACGCTGCTGCTTCCTTTGAGAGCGCATGCAGGATCAGTCTGGAAGAAAAAGACAGCACAGAAAGAACCGTGCCTTGCCAGTACAGCCTGTGGAGACTTTCCACTGTGCCTTTTGTGACCTGACTTGCCTATTGCGCATTGGCCTTTTTAGCCACCAGCGCGCTTGCAGCAAACGTGGGTAGAGCCCTTCTCAAATCTTCATTCGCGAAGCCTAGCCATGATGATGATGATGATGATACAGATGGTCGCCTTCACATTTGAATGAAGGCTTATTTTGCATTATAGATCTCTGGATCAAACCCTTAGTGTTAGACTTTTTATAGAAAGAGAAAACCACCGATCAGACAAGTATTGCATTGCCTTGTGAGATACAGATATGCTTCAGCAAAAATAACTTCCTGAACTATCTCCTCCAATCAGAATGAGAATTTGTGTTTAAATTATCCGTTTTCTGATAAGAACAGGATTTTGATTATAGAATTGGTGTTCATTCCTAGAATTAAGCTAGTGTAATGTTGAATGTTAAAATTCGGATATGACTAACTCAGCCATAGTTAAGCTGAAACAGGAGGTCTCAGACAATATGCACTAGTCTAAAATGAGTACATGGTTTAAAGAGGTAGAAATGTTAAATATATGTGAGTTAATGTAATGCATTTTCCGCCACTGAAATTTTTTAATGGAACTTAATAGGCATAAAATCATTAGGGAACAGTTGAATATAGAGTTTTAATGAAATTGCTTTGAAACATATAGAACTATGTTAAAAATTATGTCCTTTAAACCCTGTTCTGTATTTTCTGATGTGAAAATTTTATCTCTTAAACTATTTGTTATAGTATTCATTTAGCTTTGGGTCTGAAATTCTGTGGAGATAGATAAAAACAGGTTTTCCATTGAGGTATCCCAGCATATCTAAGCACTTCTCTGCATTGAGAAAAATAAAAAGAAATAAAAACACAACACCAAAGCAAACAAATAAATAAAAACAAAAAAAATAAAAACCAAGCAAACAAAAACCCCCTCTGCTTTTTAAAATTTTGGTTCTAAAGGGAACTAATGTATGACAATTATATGTGACTACTAATGCATTGTGAGTTTATTGCTCCAAGAATACATATGGAATTATTTTTTCAAAAAGAAAAAATATTCAAGCTCATATATTTGCTTATATGTAGCTATTTATTTTTATTGTCTATAGAGGTAAATAATATTTTTGTTGTAAATACAGGAAGGACCTTAAGGATCATCTAGTTTGAGCACCTCTGCCATGGGCAGGGACACCTTTCACTAGACCAGGTTGCTCTAAGTCCCACTCAATACAGCCTTGAAAATCTCCAGGAACGGGGCATCCACAGCTTCTCTGGTCAACATCTTCCAATGTCTCATCATCTTCTCAGTGAAGAAATTATTCCTAATTTCTAATCTAAACCTACTCTCAGTTTGAAAACATTCCCCCTTGTCCTGTCACTACATGCCTTTGTAAAAGAAATCCTTTCCAGCTTTCTTACAGGCCCCCTTTTGGTACTGGAAGACTGCTAGAAGGTCTCCCTGGAGCCTTCTCTTTTCCAGGCTGAACAACTCTGACTCCGTCAGCCTGTCTTCATAGGGGATGCACTTCAGACCTTTGATTATTTTTGTGATCCTCCTCAGGACTCGTTCCAACAGGTCCATGTTCTTCTCATGTTGGGGACATCAGACTGGACAAAAGATTCCAGGTGGCAACTCATACTCAGGAGAGTAGAGTAGAGGGAGAGAATCACCTTCCTCAGTCAGTAGAATCTGAAGAGCACTTTTATTTTACTTAAATTTGGCATCCAGATCTGGCCAGCAGAATAGGTTTCCATAATCCACTGACTATATTAACTCAAATAAATGAGGCAAGATAGCTCAGGGTGATCTCAAATTACATGGCTTCTATCCTCAGAAAATTGAAATATAGCTTCCTATTTTCAGCTCAATGAGGAAATAAAGTCTGTATGTCGATTACATTTTCTAGTGATTAAATTACTTTGTGTAACGTGTTAAGTAGAAAGAGCCAAATTTCTGTACTTCCAATAAATGCAGTTTCCAGTTTCCAAGCTCTTAGCATTACACAATTTGCAAGTAGGGGGGAAGGTTGACTTTGGGTATGTCTTCTCTTTGGTTGTTGGTTGGGTTGGGGTTTTTTGCAGTTTAGCAGTGTTGCTACTGTCACTGGCCTCAATATTATTTTTTTTTCTGTCTATTTGTCTGAAGAAATTAACCATTTTGATTTCAGAAGGATACACAACGTTTATGCCAGACTCCTGACATACTCCAAAAGCACTTAAATATCTGCTTTTCTGTCACAATGAGAATATTATTACTGTAGCATCTATGACAACTCACATGCATAGTATTAGGCATTTTTAAGTATATCATCCAGCCAGAAACTATGTCTATTCAAGATAATGACAATAAATATGATTGACTTTATAAAGGTCAATTTCAATTTAGCTTAGAACATATGTTTTATTTTTGATAATGGTAAACTTACTGATCAAAGTTTTCTTGGTTATTTTCTCACTTTCACAGAACTCAGCTTATTTCAGCTGACCCAAAGTCCTTTCAGGATTTTTTGCTGCTTAAAACAATGGAGGATCATCACTTGTGTGTACTAATGGAATTCACATATATCTGCAGAAAACCAGGACCACCCATCCTGGATGTGAGACTTTGAATAAAACTGAGAGGGGATTAATATGGTACAAACACTGCTTCAAAGAGAAATAACATTAAATGTTGGAGTTTCAACTGATGTTAAATGTGACGTGAGATAAATTATAAAGCAACATTTTACATTGAATGTGCATGTGATAATATTTCTGGGGGGTCAACCATTTGAGCTGTTGTTGCAAAGTTCATACAAGAATAACCTACTAGAATTGCAAAAAAACCCTATTGCTTGAGAAAAGATAGCTACCAGTGTAAAACCTCTATCATACTTCTAAATAGCTTGTCTAATATGGAGTTCTGATGCAGAAGTGTTGCAAACCATCTGTCCTTCACTTAAGACCATTTAAGATCTTTAGTTCTTGGACTAAAAATTTAATATCAAACCTAAAACTTTATGAACAAGAGTCAGTTTCTTAGTTGAAGCAAAGTATGCACTAACAAAACTATTTGTCCTTCTGCAGACAGCTTGCATGGTTTTGCAGTACATGGTTTTGCATAACACTGTTGCACATATTATGCTATTTTCTCACTGCAGTCATCTAAAGAATCTGAAGATATCATATTGAGTATTCTCTTTACCAAACAAAGGCCTCTCCATTTCAGTAGTGAAAATACTGTAAATTACCAGAAGAAGAGAATTGCAAAATTACTCAGGCTGGGAGGGATGTCAGGAAGTCTCTAACCCAACTTCCATTCAAAGAAATATCAGAACTGATTTCATACATGGTTTCTTAAGGCTTTATCTAGCTGAATCTTGAAGACCTTCAAGACCAACATTGTCACAGTTCTTCATTCACTCATGGAACATCAGTTACTTCTGTTAATTTCCCAAGCTGTGTGCATTTGTGCACATGCACTTCAGGTAGGCCACCTCCTAATGCTCTTTATCCTTCACAAGACCTCACTTACACTCATCACCCTGGCCCATGTACCCTTGTCTTACTTTTCTTCCCTTAACTGAAAGCTCTTATCAACATCTGATGACATTAATGGTTTAAAGTCTGTATCACTGTCTGGCAAGTCTTATTGTTATGAATGTTCATCCACACTTTGTCAAATAGATCTCATGTCTCTCTAGCAGTCCTCATTCCTTAGAAGTCCCTGTCATAAAAATCAAAGCACTGTTTGTGACAGCACCACTCATCCACTTGTTATCTCAGGATGAATCTACCTCTGCCTGAGGCTTTCCCATCATCCACGGAACCAAGAAGAAAACAACTTTTGTTCTCACCATCCTGTACTCTCTCCTGATTGTTCCAGATCTCCCTTGGCAGTATTACTGATGCACACACCAGTGAGCAAAGTATGAAGGCCACACGAGAATTGTCATCCTCTGTGAAATATTCTGGATCCAAGCCCCAGCAAGGAAGTAATCTCCTGTGGCAGCAGTTCTGGTTGGCAGGTGGGTGCAGAACAGATCTCAAAACACCATTGCCTGCTGCTACCTCTTGGCACTAATGCTTGGTTCAGGCCCAGCTGGCTCTGAAATCTACTTCAATAAAGTTTGTTCCTTTTCCTTGATTATTAGTGCAATGTGTGAATTCTGTAAATTCAGATCTGGAGGCCAAGGAGCCTTGTGTCTTGCTGACAGCAAACAAAAGTTCCCATCCATCCCCATCTTGGGAGTGTCCGTCTGCAGTCATTCAAGAGTAGTCTTTTATTGTCCCTCCTTTCCATTCTCTAGGTAAGTCTCATGCCTCTGCAATCTCCATGAGGATCATACAAACCTCCTACTCACCCTCCCTGATGCTTCACAGTCTGACTGCCTTCCTTCACAAGTGAGGCCACCACCATTCTTGTTCCACTCTGCCCCAGGTAAAGCAACAGATGTGAGCCCTGGGAGTCAGCATCCTCCCTCTGACATTGTGTCAGACATGACCTTGGGTGTACCAGGGTTCTTATTCCAGCCAAGGTTGGACACTGACCCTGGTGAGGACTGACCATTGCTGTGCAGTCCCGCTATCTGGAGAAGAGTTTCTGTATGTCTTTTGCAGCCACTGCCAACAAAAGTGTCCTGCAAACAGTCAAAATTCCTATTAGCTTGCTTTTCTTGCAGGACGTTGTGGTCCCACTCACCAGCTAAACAGATGTCCTCACTGCAGGGGAACAGTAGGTCACTCACTAATCAGAAGGCAGTTGTGCATTTTGTAATGCAATTAATTAGAGAACTTTCTTGATTGCCTTTTTTCCCCCCATACCTTAAGTTCAGAAATAGTTGGGCATTTATTTATTTATAACTAAATACCATGATCATCAAAAATGTTAATTATTACCAATTTGATAAAAAACACCAGGAATAAAATGTGCACTTCACAAAATCAGAAACACTAAATAATCTATAGGATGTGGAAATGAAACTTGAGAACTTCAAGGGAGCTTTTTTTCCTTCATCAGTTTTATAGCATTATTTTGGTGCAGTTTCAAGTGATGACTAATACAAGTCTTCCTGCCAGCTTACTATTTCCTGGAAAACTAATTTTTGTTCTTGTTGATCATAGGTGTGATAGGTAGGAATGTCTATTTTTACTGTTTCTGGAATGTCAGTTTTTATGACCATTGCTTACAATTTTGCCAAGTTTCAAATATTTTGGATTAAGTAGCCCTGTATCATGTCTCCTGCTTAAATACTACTCAAACACTTTTTCAGAATATGGTGGGGGGAATGGGGCAATAGTATGTTGCCAAAAACAAACAAAATCTCTTGAAGCTCCAACACTTTTTGATATCTTTAGAGGTAAGAATGCTTTCCTTTTTAATTTCACGAGGTTGTCATTTTGATATCCTTATCATGCTTTATATTGCTCCACTAATACAATCAAAGTATAAGAACTAGAAAAATCCCTATATATTCAGATTTTTTTTCAGAATTTTATGNGACTGCTAGAAGGTCTCCCTGGAGCCTTCTCTTTTCCAGGCTGAACAACTCTGACTCCGTCAGCCTGTCTTCATAGGGGATGCACTTCAGACCTTTGATTATTTTTGTGATCCTCCTCAGGACTCGTTCCAACAGGTCCATGTTCTTCTCATGTTGGGGACATCAGACTGGACAAAAGATTCCAGGTGGCAACTCATACTCAGGAGAGTAGAGTAGAGGGAGAGAATCACCTTCCTCAGTCAGTAGAATCTGAAGAGCACTTTTATTTTACTTAAATTTGGCATCCAGATCTGGCCAGCAGAATAGGTTTCCATAATCCACTGACTATATTAACTCAAATAAATGAGGCAAGATAGCTCAGGGTGATCTCAAATTACATGGCTTCTATCCTCAGAAAATTGAAATATAGCTTCCTATTTTCAGCTCAATGAGGAAATAAAGTCTGTATGTCGATTACATTTTCTAGTGATTAAATTACTTTGTGTAACATGTTAAGTAGAAAGAGCCAAATTTCTGTACTTCCAATAAATGCAGTTTCCAGTTTCCAAGCTCTTAGCATTACACAATTTGCAAGTAGGGGGGAAGGTTGACTTTGGGTATGTCTTCTCTTTGGTTGTTGGTTGGGTTGGGGTTTTTTGCAGTTTAGCAGTGTTGCTACTGTCACTGGCCTCAATATTATTTTTTTTTCTGTCTATTTGTCTGAAGAAATTAACCATTTTGATTTCAGAAGGATACACAACGTTTATGCCAGACTCCTGACATACTCCAAAAGCACTTAAATATCTGCTTTTCTGTCACAATGAGAATATTATTACTGTAGCATCTATGACAACTCACATGCATAGTATTAGGCATTTTTAAGTATATCATCCAGCCAGAAACTATGTCTATTCAAGATAATGACAATAAATATGATTGACTTTATAAAGGTCAATTTCAATTTAGCTTAGAACATATGTTTTATTTTTGATAATGGTAAACTTACTGATCAAAGTTTTCTTGGTTATTTTCTCACTTTCACAGAACTCAGCTTATTTCAGCTGACCCAAAGTCCTTTCAGGATTTTTTGCTGCTTAAAACAATGGAGGATCATCACTTGTGTGTACTAATGGAATTCACATATATCTGCAGAAAACCAGGACCACCCATCCTGGATGTGAGACTTTGAATAAAACTGAGAGGGGATTAATATGGTACAAACACTGCTTCAAAGAGAAATAACATTAAATGTTGGAGTTTCAACTGATGTTAAATGTGACGTGAGATAAATTATAAAGCAACATTTTACATTGAATGTGCATGTGATAATATTTCTGGGGGGTCAACCATTTGAGCTGTTGTTGCAAAGTTCATACAAGAATAACCTACTAGAATTGCAAAAAAACCCTATTGCTTGAGAAAAGATAGCTACCAGTGTAAAACCTCTATCATACTTCTAAATAGCTTGTCTAATATGGAGTTCTGATGCAGAAGTGTTGCAAACCATCTGTCCTTCACTTAAGACCATTTAAGATCTTTAGTTCTTGGACTAAAAATTTAATATCAAACCTAAAACTTTATGAACAAGAGTCAGTTTCTTAGTTGAAGCAAAGTATGCACTAACAAAACTATTTGTCCTTCTGCAGACAGCTTGCATGGTTTTGCAGTACATGGTTTTGCATAACACTGTTGCACATATTATGCTATTTTCTCACTGCAGTCATCTAAAGAATCTGAAGATATCATATTGAGTATTCTCTTTACCAAACAAAGGCCTCTCCATTTCAGTAGTGAAAATACTGTAAATTACCAGAAGAAGAGAATTGCAAAATTACTCAGGCTGGGAGGGATGTCAGGAAGTCTCTAACCCAACTTCCATTCAAAGAAATATCAGAACTGATTTCATACATGGTTTCTTAAGGCTTTATCTAGCTGAATCTTGAAGACCTTCAAGACCAACATTGTCACAGTTCTTCATTCACTCATGGAACATCAGTTACTTCTGTTAATTTCCCAAGCTGTGTGCATTTGTGCACATGCACTTCAGGTAGGCCACCTCCTAATGCTCTTTATCCTTCACAAGACCTCACTTACACTCATCACCCTGGCCCATGTACCCTTGTCTTACTTTTCTTCCCTTAACTGAAAGCTCTTATCAACATCTGATGACATTAATGGTTTAAAGTCTGTATCACTGTCTGGCAAGTCTTATTGTTATGAATGTTCATCCACACTTTGTCAAATAGATCTCATGTCTCTCTAGCAGTCCTCATTCCTTAGAAGTCCCTGTCATAAAAATCAAAGCACTGTTTGTGACAGCACCACTCATCCACTTGTTATCTCAGGATGAATCTACCTCTGCCTGAGGCTTTCCCATCATCCACGGAACCAAGAAGAAAACAACTTTTGTTCTCACCATCCTGTACTCTCTCCTGATTGTTCCAGATCTCCCTTGGCAGTATTACTGATGCACACACCAGTGAGCAAAGTATGAAGGCCACACGAGAATTGTCATCCTCTGTGAAATATTCTGGATCCAAGCCCCAGCAAGGAAGTAATCTCCTGTGGCAGCAGTTCTGGTTGGCAGGTGGGTGCAGAACAGATCTCAAAACACCATTGCCTGCTGCTACCTCTTGGCACTAATGCTTGGTTCAGGCCCAGCTGGCTCTGAAATCTACTTCAATAAAGTTTGTTCCTTTTCCTTGATTATTAGTGCAATGTGTGAATTCTGTAAATTCAGATCTGGAGGCCAAGGAGCCTTGTGTCTTGCTGACAGCAAACAAAAGTTCCCATCCATCCCCATCTTGGGAGTGTCCGTCTGCAGTCATTCAAGAGTAGTCTTTTATTGTCCCTCCTTTCCATTCTCTAGGTAAGTCTCATGCCTCTGCAATCTCCATGAGGATCATACAAACCTCCTACTCACCCTCCCTGATGCTTCACAGTCTGACTGCCTTCCTTCACAAGTGAGGCCACCACCATTCTTGTTCCACTCTGCCCCAGGTAAAGCAACAGATGTGAGCCCTGGGAGTCAGCATCCTCCCTCTGACATTGTGTCAGACATGACCTTGGGTGTACCAGGGTTCTTATTCCAGCCAAGGTTGGACACTGACCCTGGTGAGGACTGACCATTGCTGTGCAGTCCCGCTATCTGGAGAAGAGTTTCTGTATGTCTTTTGCAGCCACTGCCAACAAAAGTGTCCTGCAAACAGTCAAAATTCCTATTAGCTTGCTTTTCTTGCAGGACGTTGTGGTCCCACTCACCAGCTAAACAGATGTCCTCACTGCAGGGGAACAGTAGGTCACTCACTAATCAGAAGGCAGTTGTGCATTTTGTAATGCAATTAATTAGAGAACTTTCTTGATTGCCTTTTTTCCCCCCATACCTTAAGTTCAGAAATAGTTGGGCATTTATTTATTTATAACTAAATACCATGATCATCAAAAATGTTAATTATTACCAATTTGATAAAAAACACCAGGAATAAAATGTGCACTTCACAAAATCAGAAACACTAAATAATCTATAGGATGTGGAAATGAAACTTGAGAACTTCAAGGGAGCTTTTTTTCCTTCATCAGTTTTATAGCATTATTTTGGTGCAGTTTCAAGTGATGACTAATACAAGTCTTCCTGCCAGCTTACTATTTCCTGGAAAACTAATTTTTGTTCTTGTTGATCATAGGTGTGATAGGTGGGAATGTCTATTTTTACTGTTTCTGGAATGTCAGTTTTTATGACCATTGCTTACAATTTTGCCAAGTTTCAAATATTTTGGATTAAGTAGCCCTGTATCATGTCTCCTGCTTAAATACTACTCAAACACTTTTTCAGAATATGGTGGGGGGAATGGGGCAATAGTATGTTGCCAAAAACAAACAAAATCTCTTGAAGCTCCAACACTTTTTGATATCTTTAGAGGTAAGAATGCTTTCCTTTTTAATTTCACGAGGTTGTCATTTTGATATCCTTATCATGCTTTATATTGCTCCACTAATACAATCAAAGTATAAGAACTAGAAAAATCCCTATATATTCAGATTTTTTTTCAGAATTTTATGATTCTAAATTCTGAAATTTTCAACAGCTACTTTTTGACTGACCTGTGAATGTTGACTAAGCATTTGCTAACCCAGTAATTCAAGCAGTGAGGAAAATTTTCCCTAAATCACTCATTCTGACTGGAGCATTTAAGTCAGGAAATTTGGGGGAGTTTTGTAGTACTCTTTCTGTTTTCTTTACTTACAACTAGAGACAAAATATTAGAATGAAAAACAGTCTGAAATAAATCCAGAGAGTAAGGAAGAAGTAAGACAGGTGTTACAGAATTCAGAAATTTGACTGGAGGACTGAATTTTACATTCACTGAATTTCATTTTCTGCTGCATAGCTGGATTCTTTTATATCTTAACTTTGATATGGAAGAATGACGAAATGTGCTTTAAAGCATGTATTTCCGAAAAGGTTGCTGAAAATATTTGCTACTTTAAACAATAAAAAAGCAAATTAAAAAAGCAAACAAAAAATAAAAGTCCCTATTCAGTGTTTTTGAGGATGGAGGGGTGTCCTATTTTCNTTTTCCTCTTTTACAGTAAACAATGTGTGAACGTCTTTCCAGATTGTATCAAGCAAAGCATTTTTTGCTATCTTCTAAGTTACATAATTCAAAACTACTATTTTGTGCAGAGTAGGAATTCTGTCCTTGACAGACTATAAACTCATGAACTCTTTGTTGTTAAGGAAAATAGAATGCTGCTGAGGAAACCATTGTTCAGTTTGCCTAGGTTATCTCAAAGGGAACATATGGTTTAATTAGATTTGAAATGACTGGGCCTTGATAATTGTTATTATGGGACTACAGGATTTAAATATTTAATGATATTTTTAGCATTACAGTTTTAAAATGTTAAAACTGAATTCAAGTTCCTTTCTGAGATTATCCATTAAAAATGGCACAATTAAAACACTATGGAATGCTAGATACTACTGCAATGCCTCAAACTTCTACACCAGTCAAATCAGAATATTTTTTTCTCTTTTCTTTATCACACATATAAAAATACTCTGTGTCAACTACATTTTCCTAAGTGTAGAAATGTACAAAGGATCAACAGCTGTTGAAAAGAACAAGAATTGTGAATAGGAGACTGTCTAACTGCCTTTCTTTCTGAACCCTGAGAGTACCCTTCATTCATATTCTGAAATGTAACAAGGGGAAATATTCAATTTTTACTCAACAGACTGAAATAAGTTTTGTGTTTAACCTGCTGTGTTCTGTTCTTTGAACAGTAAAAGCTCGTATCTTCCAGGTGAGATGTGACAGCAAAGTTCATCATGTTCAGTAAAGATCAAATTTGTATATTTTCAAGAGACAAAGTTCCAAACTGAGGGGGGTCAGAGTTTTCTGTGAGTCAGTAATATAGATTATGGTTAATGTTCTTTTGGTGTCTGAGACCCTACTTGGCTTCTACTGAAATAAATGGAAAAACCCTGATTGACATGTTGAAACCTTGAACTCTTAGATTTTTGCTCCATTTTGTGAAGTAAGCAATAGCATGATAAAAAAGGTCAATCATACGCATTTTACTCCTGCAGCTAGTGACTTTACAAGAGAATGTAATTATTTACATAGCAAGGATTTCTCAGATGAGTACTGCCTTGAAGATGAGACCCTACACTATAAATATTTTATGATTTTTAAGGATAAAACTATTTTAAAAAACCCAACACCATCAGCGCTTACTTTTTATAAACAAATGTATTTACAATTCCTAAAAGTAAAAGATGCCTTTGCAATGGAAGCACCTAAGAGTTTAAAGTGCCATTCCTTCTTTAAAAACTTTACAACAAATTTACCATCTTTGATTTGTAGGTCTAAAAGACATTTTTAAATTTATGATCATTTATTATAAGCTGACTAGTGAAAGAAAGACTCAAATGCTGCAATATTGGATATTATATTATAGATAAACTGATAATATGGGGAAAAGATAATATGCATCTGCTTTTTGCAACATTTTTTCCCCTACTGCTGAAAAAAATAAGCATTTGTTGTGGTTTAACCACAGTCAGCAACCAAGCCCCATGCAGCTGTTTGTTTACTCCCCTGACAGCAGGATCAGGGAGAGAATCAGAAGGGTAAAACCATGATTTATTATCTTTAGGAATGGTTGACCTTTTTAATAAGAACATTTCAGGATAACCAAATTCAAAGAACCTAATCATTCAAATTAAAACATATCCTGAACATAATTTTCTACTTCATAACAAAAGTGCAAAATATAAAACAGTTGTACTATACTGCTCTTTACTATTTCACGTAAATTTTTGTAACACAAGATAATAAGAACAAGGCTGACATAATAAAAATAAAAAACTGCATGTTGATTCTCAGCATTGATTCAAAGTTGCAGCTTTCAAGTGATTGAAATGTGATGGTGAATATTCTATTAAGGCCATATATAAAAATTACAAACTAAGCAGTGAGCCTGCTTTTACCTAATGAAATAATAAATTACATAAAACCAGTACAAAGAAGATTTTTATCCACAATTTATAGGTAGATCATTAAGACTCACAAATGAATATGTTACTAGAGAAAAATAATGGCCTTTAAAAATAAAAGTAGGAAGTAAATACATGATGGATTTCCATGGTAATTTATGTTGGATATGTATAGTATCAGATCACCTGTCAGTATAAAACTAACATTAATCATCGTCAAAAAAAGAATCACATTTTGTTGAAGAAACCAATGAAAATAATAGGTATTGCGTGGGAACATCATTCCTGATTTGGCATAAATTTATGTTGGTATGAATTGATAGTAACTGATCTAGCACGTATGAGCTTATGGTGAATCCTTTGAATATGTGGTAAGATATTGGAATGATAAAGGTGAATGAGTACTTGTTCTTTGTATAGTATAGTTTTGGTCATTTCTTAAGAATAGATTTATTATCTCATTGAAATTTAACTGAAAAGTTTAAAAAGATAATTAAATATAAGCTGGTTAAATGGCTTCATGAGGTATAGCCTCACACGTATTAATGATATTATTGATGTTCCTGGACACTCCAAATAAAAATGCATTCTCATGAGTGTTTTTAAGAAAAACTGAACTGTACACTAATTCAGACATGGAACCTTGCTGTACTTTATAATTCACCGAGTCTTATTGTTATGACCTGACAGCAGGAACATACCAAAAAAAAAGAAAATTGTGTCAAGCTCACATCTTCAGAAGAAACTTTTCCCACTTCTCTTCATGTTCAAAGAGCTTCCAACCTGAAGTGTAATGTTATTATTTAACTTAGTTCTTTTCATAACTGAGGTACTGCCGGGGATTAACCTCACGAGCGGGAATGAACTTGACACATCAATATGATGCATATTCAAATCCAGCTTTATTCGAAACTTCTACTGATATATATACCTTTTTTACTACCGTACACGCGTTTCTGTATGCAGAGCAATTGGCTACTGGCCACTGTCCATGGGCCCTTATGATTGGTTGGCAATTCACTCACTATGTCTTGTTATTGCTAATTGCCTATCTAATTATTTTTACTTTCTCATCCTGAGCTTATCATGGTTCCCTTGGCCTTCTTGGCTTTTCCCAGCCAGTAGCTGCATATCTTGAATAAACACCAGGTGTTATTATCTACACTCTAACTACATTCTGAAACACTGTCTGCTCAAAGCGATCCCACAGAGGTACTATTAATCAGGATATTCTATGGTTTGCCTCCTTCACTCCTAAATTAGAAGCAAGCAAAATCTAATAGAAGCTTCTTGTGATTCCCAAGATAAGCTCTCTAATGTAGTACAACCCAAGAAACATTGTTCCACCCAGTGGCTCCAGTCAAGTGCTGGTCACTGAAGAAACTCAGTGTAAAGAGATAGGATAAGACAACTTTTGCTTTAAGAGAAAGTGCATGAGTTAAGTAAGGGAAAAGGGAAACAAAATTAACAACAACAAAGCAAACAAGCGAAGGATAGGGCACCTGTTCAGAATGGTAAAACAACCTCCATCTCACCCCACCAAGCATGGTTCCAAAGGCTGGGATTAGCCTAGGAAATCAGCTGTCTAGTAAAAAGCCAAGAGCCCAAAGTAAGGCATGAAGACATATGACTGTTAAGGATTGAGGACTAAAATACATGATGATAAAAACTAAATTCTGGTAATATGTGTTGTTAACCAGTATTTGCGGCCCTGAGGGAAAGGCGGGGGAGGGAAAGAAAGGGNAAGAAGACACACACACTTTTATTCTGCCTTCTCTTCTTAAAGGGCTTTTCAACATATCAATGATAAGGACCATCAAGGACCATAGCGATCAATGTGTGGCACCAGCTGTGAACACTGTATGTTCAAAGACAGTGTAGGATATGACTGTTAAGGATTGCGGACTAAAATACATGATGATAAAAACTAAATTCTGGTAATATGTGTTGTTAACCAGTATTGGTCTAGTTAATTTATGTTTTGAAGTCTGAAACCAGTTTGATTTATCGCTTTTTAATACCCCCTTCATAACAACTTTTGACATGCAGCTATATTCCAGAATATAACCAATTGCAACAGTTATATCTATAATTGCTCATGTTTGTCATTATTTTCTCTTTTATACATTTTCGGTCAACATCTAAGTCATAGTTTCGGATATTATTTTATATTCAGGATCTTTTTGCTTGTAATAAAAGGATGATTGGGAATTGTCTCTGATTTCTGTTATTGCCTATCTGTAGCCTTCCACACCACGTTTCAGTCTGAGACCACAGCCAGTTCATGCCATACTTGATTATGGTATTGCCATAAACTAGGGCTAAGTCAAGGCAAATTTAGCATATATTCACTTTGCTGATAGGCAATTTCTATAACATCTAAGCAAGCTAAAATCATCTCAGGCCGAAACAAGACTAGGCAAGTCCTAATGCTGTTTTCAGTAGGTTGATAAAAAGTGTGGGGTCCTTCATTAGTATTAGCAAAATTCAAACTTATTTACCAATTGTTTATTGTTCAATTTCATATTCAGTTCCTACATTTCATTTGACAAAATTCAAGAATCTTCCCAGAGACACGTTTGCAACATACAGAGGAAGGAGATATGTTGGAGGAGAGAGATACCAGCTGTGGAAGGACAGCTTAATCAGCACAGGTCTGTGACTGCCTGAGCTCTGGAAGACTGCTTGATGCATTTGTATGGACCGTTGCTATGTTTAAGGACTGTTTGCAATTTAAAGTCTGTACCCCGTTTGAGGATTTTATCATGTTGTATGTGTTTCCCTTTATTTCACTGTGTGTCCCTGCTGGAATTTTCCATCCCTCATGGTTTGTAACCCACCTCTGATTGGTCCCTGCTGGCAGCATGATCGCATCTCCCTATATGGTGTGCCCCTGTCCCCTCAGTTTTGGGGGTCCCTGTCTTGTTTGGCCAGGACCTACCCAGACACTTCCCCAAAACCTTCTCAGGTCTCACCTCAATCCAAAACCCTTTCCCCCAATCCTATTTAAGCTGTGTACAAGCTCAAATAAAGATCACTCTTGCACCTTCCTACCTCAACCCCCGGAGCGGTCTCATTCCATCCCTTGTGACCCCTCAGGACTGCAGAGATATCTGCCTGATGCTTAAATGCACATGAGCACTGAATCTCATTAAATCCTTTTAGAAGATGAGTTTTCCACCCTTGTTTTGTATTTTAAAAATTATTAAAGGAATATTTGTCTTTACACTATGCATACCAGAATTTAAAATAAGCATATCAAGCATCTTATTGTGGTAGGATGAAATAAAAATCTGCCTATACGCTTTGGTTGATTTATTTTCCCATACTGACCCTTTTCCAAGACTTCTTCCTCATCCTCATTTTCAAGTGTCCTTTTTGTAATTTTTTTTCTCTGTATTAGCATGATGTAAATTTCTGTTTATGGAAAACTTCAGTGTTGGTTCTGTAATTTCTATTTAAAGATATAAATATATGTGCAGAACTAAAACGTTGCAAATATATTATCTCTTCTTTTTGTGTCATCCTCTCAATCATTAAATTGTTAAATTAAGCAGTGTAGGTGCTTTAATCTTAGCTCATCAATACCTTCTAATACCTTAATAATTTTTGTTCTTTGGAAGTCTGAATTTTAGTCTTGTTTAACATGGGATGGGATTCCAGATTGCACAAATTTATATTTAATGATGGAATACAGCTCCAGATTGTAGACTACTAAATTTAGTTATTTACAATCTGGACTGAATACTATTTCAGCTTTGGGTGAGTATGCTGAAGATCCAAATATGATCATGCATAATTTCTGAGGCTGTGTTTCGCTTCTAAGACCTGATTTCTTATTAGGAAAGGGAGCAGGAACAAAGTATGTTCTTTTCACACTAAAATCATCAGATCCTTAAGATATGATTACAATTAACTAATGCCAGGTACCAATGTGTCAAAGAGTCAGAGCTAGTAGTAGAAATTAATTAGTGGAGGTCTGCATAGATCAGTTTACTTGTTTTACTTTGTTATTATGAATAAGATGCAATGACACCACATATAAATTCACACGGTATTTCTGTCTTCCTCCTGGTGATACCTATGGTGCCTACGTTAGGAGTATGTTCACAGATACAGAAGACACAGTCTGGAGAGGAATTTCCTGTGTAAAATAAGTTCCGGTCCACAGGCTTTTCTGTCTATTGATGCCTTAAAGACTGAGGCAAAAAAACTCCAGGCAAATTTAGTAGGAGATAAGGAGAGCAGAAGCCTTAATGAACCTTCAGGCTCCAGGAATACATGTCCACAGGATCCCACTCAGTTCCCAGGTTCCAAGACTTTATAATGATGTCCATCCAATCTCATTCTGTTATTCCCCATGGTCCTCCCCCATCCCGCCCCCAGCACGCCCCATCAGGAATTGAGTCTGGGAGTTTGGGACCCCCCTTTCATTGTCCTCGTCTTCCTCACAGCACGTCTGGTCCTTGGAGGCCTTCCAAAGTTCTAGATTTGGTGTTCTTCTGTCTGTGTCTTTATCTTCTGGTGCAGGCCTCATGGCGCTTCTCTGCAATTCTACCTTGAAATGGAAACTAAACAGCTACTGCAGTTTTGNAAGGTGTGTGTGTGTGTTAGTTTGCTTGCTGTAAATATGCTGCTTTGCTGCTTTTTTGACCACCACAACAACATGCTGTTACATTAAAACTACATTAACTTCTACAAACTATAAAATTAAAAAATCAAAAATCAAAAAGCTCTGAGGCATCACTATCCTCCTTTCAGAGATACAGTCAGTGGGCTTAATGGAACAGACCTTCATCACACTTTCAGGTAGCCTTGTGCTAAACATAAAGTTGCACCATCCCAGACATTTACATTTAAAAGCCCAGAAGAAGACAATGAACTATCCCTATTGACTGGACCTTTTACCTTGAAAGTCGGGGGTTAGGTTCTGTGATTTTTTTCAGACAAAAGAACCTATTCACTTCTTTATCAGGCCTTAAAATATTCTGGGTGGAATTGTTTTCCTCCATTTTTATAACTAAGTAACTAGATGACTGG
The DNA here is from genome assembly GCA_013400415.1 of Scytalopus superciliaris. Lineage (NCBI taxonomy): Eukaryota > Metazoa > Chordata > Aves > Passeriformes > Rhinocryptidae > Scytalopus > Scytalopus superciliaris. The sequence continues at coordinate 224,289 of VXBX01006683.1, forward strand.
CTCCAATTAAAATTCCTGGAGTGGCAGGAATATAAGTGGACAAGTGAAAATCAGCACGATTCTGCTAACTAGTAGCTCCATCTTTCAAGAGAAGACAGACATGTTCTTTTCTCTAGTTTGTCCCAATTTTGGTTTTGTTTTTAAAGTAACAGCTACAAGCAGGACTCCTTTTTGGAGAAGGG
>VXBX01006684.1:0-18315 GCA_013400415.1 Scytalopus superciliaris
AGGGAATTTTTTCAGCTCCATGGGTGTCTTCCTTGAGAGACTCCTAATTAATTGTTCTACCATGCTGTCTACCTTCACACTGTCTCCCATAATATCCTCATACATGAGGGAATGTGAGTTAGATGAATGGACAGTGAGGTGGATCAAGAACTGGTNTGGGTGACAAGTTGTCCATGAGCCAGCAGTGTGTCCTTGCAGCCAGGAGAGCCAATGGCAACCTGGTGTGCATTGGGAAGAGTGCAGACATCAGTTTGAGGGAGATGATCCTTTCCCCTCTACTCCACCCAAGGGAGGCCACATCTGTAGCGTGTTCAGTTCTTGGCTCCTCAGCACGAGAGAGACAAGGAGCTATTGGAGAAGGTCCAGCGGAGAGCTACAAAGATGCTCAGGGGTCTGGAGTATCTCTCTTATGAGGAGAGACTGAGGAAGCTGGACCTGTTTAGTCTAGAGAACACTGAGAAGGGATTTCGTTAATGCACATGAATATCTCAAAGATGAGTGTCAAGAGGATGGTGCCAGTGATGCAACACGGAGTAATGGCCATAAACTAAAATTCAACAAGTTCCATACCAACATGAGGAAGAACTTCTTTATATTAAGGGTGGCAGAACACTGGAATCCAGTGCTCTAGATGGATGCCAAGGAAGGTTGTAGAGTCTCCCTGTCTGGAGACATTNCACTGAGAAGGGATTTCGTTAATGCACATGAATATCTCAAAGATGAGTGTCAAGAGGATGGTGCCAGTGATGCAACACGGAGTAATGGCCATAAACTAAAATTCAACAAGTTCCATACCAACATGAGGAAGAACTTCTTTATATTAAGGGTGGCAGAACACTGGAATCCAGTGCTCTAGATGGATGCCAAGGAAGGTTGTAGAGTCTCCCTGTCTGGAGACATTTAAAACCCACTTGGACGTGTTCCTGTGTAGTCTGCTCTAGATGATCCTGTCTTGGCAAGGGTGGGTGGACTGGATGATCTCCAGAGGTCCCTTCCAGTCCTAACTATTTACTTTTCTTTCATGATTTTGACAGCCTTAATGAGTACACAGTATAGCAGACAGAAATCCCTGATGTCATTTATAATCCCCACATGTGTGACTGTAGCTGTCCTTCTCTCTGCACTAATAATACTTCAGAAGAGAAAATCATTCACGACTGGGCAACCCAAAAAAGGTACATTTTACTTCAGATAGTGAATATTTTCACTATTTCTTTATTTTTCCTATGAACAACCTGTAGGAAATCTTAGTAACTCTAGGCAAACTTGTGTGACTTTGGTCACATTTTATTTCTATATGACAAGATATTCTAAAATGAGATCTTGGATAATTTGAATTGGGTTTTATTTTCCTCACCTTGTTACCTTTGTGAGACAAGGTATATGGAAAGATAAATTTTTTAAACTGACCAGCTAGTATTCTGTAAAGAGCACAAATAAGCTCTGCTGTGGGTAAGGAGGGCTGTAAAAGCATGGTTTGAATGGTGTTTTCTTTGTTGCTACAAAGATATTGTATCTACAGCATATGACAGAGAATTTTTATTTTCCATCTCCATTGAGGTTGTATAGATAAAATGGTGTGCCATATTGGACTATCACAAACAGTGTTTCTTTCCTTGCTTGCAAATGCAATAGTGCTAAAGTAATAAAGCAAATAGGGTATTATTTTAGTATTTTCTTGTGTATGAATAGGCTCCAGTAAACTCAGACAAATGTATTTATAGTCTTGAAAGTCTTAACATTATGACTTCAGAATTTGTTTCAAGATTTGCAAAAGTAAAGAAGCATAGAGAAGTTTATGTATTTGTTTCAAATCTAGACTTGTTTAAGCTAAATTTGTATATATTTACTTTAACAGACAGGAAAAGAAAACTGAACCCTAACCTGAAAGATGAAAACAGTAAGTCTTAAGGGTTTTTTGAACTTATGCTTACAGATCTTTCTTTCTTCCATCTAAAATCATAAAAAATATACAGATTGCAACTTGATAATGTTGCATCAAAATAGAGGGTAGTTTTGAATTTAAATTCAACTTTTTCTCAGTTTTTTAAAATGCAGGATCTAAAGTTTTGGCTTTCTTACTGGTGATGTAAACATTTATAAATGTTGGTTCCTTTTCACTGAGATATGAATAACTTGCATACGTAGCTCAGCATATATCTCTGTATACTAAGTGGAATTCTAGGAGTCTTGGCTGAGTAGGAAACACATGGAAAGCTGGTTGTTTTGGAATGCATGAGGATTTTTTTTTGGTAGATCAGGCTACATGTCTTAACAACAAACAAAACAATACCTCGTAAGAATATTATCTTGAGCTACTTCTCATTTTGTGAGCATATGACTTCCCTAGACACCCAGAAATTTTTACATTGCAATAGGAAGGTAATACCTAAAAAACTGTCAGGATGCATTGCACAGTTGTGTTCAAAAATTGAACTGAAAAAGAAACCATGATAGAAAACTATAAAGCAATATGTTAAGAAAGCTCAGAAAACAACTACTTATATAAATCAATTTTGTTATCTATAAATAAAATTGTGATAGGTTATTGCATTGTGAGGAGAGAGGCTGTTGCCAGTGTTAGGTATGGATGTACTGGGTTAAGCTGTAACTCCTTGGTGTCCAAGCAGACCCTAACACAGCCTACCGAGGTCAGCCCCAAGACTGCCTAATGTGCTCCAGGTATATGCACAATTTTCCCCCAATGAGCAAAAATGAAGCAAAACTGTAATGCAGCTGACCAAGCAGCCTGAAAAAACAATACATGTCAGCTTTTGGACACATGGGCAAGTCAGAGCCTTTGCAAGGATGGGATTTATTTGATAATATGCCCATGTTTCTCACTGCTAAAATATATATATATAAAAAAATCATCAGTTTAAAAAATAACTTCTGTAAGTGAAAAGTAGGGATTGGACGAAGAAGGAAAGAATTCACTGACTCCCAAATCACCTCATGTGTTTGCATCTTACCTGTAACTGTTTGATCCACTGCCATCAGTAGATATTACAGTCAAAATGACACTTTCAGAAAGACACTTTCACCTTTTAGAAATCAACACTTACTGGAGTCAGGGGTTTATTCTTATTTTGCACGTGATGAAACTTTAGTGGCATCATGCCATGCACAAATGAACACATGCTCAAGGCAAGCAGCATTCTGGAGGACAGCACTGGTGCATGTCCAGGCATAATTCCAGTGTGTATTGTCTGAGCACAGCCTGACTTGCCATGGCTTTTTGTATTACTATTGTAGAATTAGTAGAATTACTATACCATACTCTCCTCTGCGCACTTAGTAAAATGAAGAAAATAAAAGGAGACAAGGCTGCTGTTTGTGGTTTTGTTTTACTTCTTCATTTTAATGACCGAAAACTTTGTGCAACATGCAGTAAGTCAGATGACAAACATTTATATTTCTCAGCATCATATATTTTTAAGAAACACTGGAAAGAACCTTTTTTCCATGATGAGTAGGTAGTTGAAGCAGAAAAGCCACAGATACTTCACCAGAGTGCCTTGGAAATGACCCACATGGCCCTGGTTACAGGAACAAGGCTTGTTAATGTTATCAGTTTTAACTTACACCTCAAGCTGTACCAGAACTGAATATGTAGGGCATTTGACCTCATCACTGAAGTCCCAGTTCTGCACACTTTTAATCAGATGCATAGATTTACTGACAAGCATTCCCATGGATGCTCTCTAATCAGACTTTAGTTTTGTTATTTCTTTTATATAGCTGAAAGTCAGTGATAGTTTTGATGTAATAGAAAATTCAGAATTTGGACCCCAGATAAGAGAGGGACAGAGATAATTCCTCCCCCAGAAAAAATTGCAACAGACTGTCCTTGGAAATTATCCCAGTTTTAAGGAGCCACTGCTACTTCACTTGGCCCAGAAAAACTTGCACACTATGAAGATAGAACTTTCACTCTTTACCACTCAGTTTTTAAAATAAGGCTATTTATTTTCTGAAATTATTGTAGAATTTTAAACTAACACTATTTCATTTTCTTTCTTTAAGGTGATGATTTTAACACTCAAACTGAGGCTTTATACTTGTCAACTGTCACAGTATCAAGAGACAGTGAGACTGTGGGTCTGTGAAAACTCTTCATCTTACATGTCATAATTTGCACTTCTTGTATCTCTTTCTGGGGACTTCAAAGGAAAATTACAGCACTTTAGCCTTGGGATAAACAGTGAACTCATGGGGATGTACTTGCACTTCAGCCATGGAAAACCATGCCTCTTCAGATGTCTTGAAGTTACTGAGAACTATGCTGTCATGAAATGTGGTTTACCACTTGAAGAGGTCATCTAAGTGCCTTTGACACACTTTACTTTTAGACTTACTGTTGCTCAAGGAACTTTTTTCAAGAATGTTTTACTGTTCCAGTCTTAGGAAAGGTGCTTGGATTCAAACATCTTGTGGGAATTTGAATAAAATCTGTAAATGTTATCTTATGTCTAAGCAGTCATCTTTCAGGTGGAGACATCATTAAATGCCCATATCCCACTTCCACACTTTCTAACACATTAAACTAGAAATTAGCACAAGTACCCATCAGCATGGCAACATATAGAAGATATTTCAAATGACAAGAGCAATAAAAGATTGAAATTATATCAAAGGACAGGTAAAAAAAATCCCAATAGGAACAGTAAATCAACATTATGTCACTTAAGAGAATTTCAATGCACTCTCTATGTAAAAAGTAAGTCAGGTGAAAAAACATGAACTGTAATGCTATGCCACATAACAGTAAGAAGTTTCATATTCAAACTGATTATTCAACAGAATTTTCTTTAGGAGGAATTTGGAAGCAAAAGTGAAAATGAAGCTTAGCCAGATTTCTACACTGGTTATTTTAAAACAGTAATTTCACCTTTCCTCAGAGGAAAAGGCAAGTCTTTTCCACGTCAGGTTGTTTTACTTCCTATTACTGGAATGCCAGACTTTGAAAAAAAACACCCAACATTGCATCTTATATAGTCATCAGATAGTGACACAAGGACACCTGTAAGATTTGTCATATTGTTTTTAAAGAGCAGTGGCTTTGGCGAGGTGAATTTTTTATTAAGATAGAAGGAACAAGACTGAAGAATGGAAACTACTTCTGTCATTATCTTGCTCTTAGAAGCGTGCTACCTGTTAAGGTTTTCCTCATAGCACTTGCTGTGGATTTAGATGGGAACTGCCTCTCCAGTGTCACTTTGCAGCTATTTACTCCAGCACAAAGTGGACCTGCAGTGCTGCTATGAGGCCAGAAGGGCAGCATTCACACCCTCTTGATTCACCAGAACAGCTGATTTTAAAAAGCAGGGTTGCCGTTGATTTTACCTGTGGAAGATAAAAACTTCTCTCTCTCTGCCATTATCTCTACTTTAATATGCATGTGCTGCGCCTTTCAATACCCATTTATAGACATTGGAGGCAGCTGAGACAAATCTGCGCTGGGCTTGCTATGTCATATTCTTCCTGACTTGGCAAATCAGGTAGATGTCGGGAAATCCAACACACCTTCTTGAAGCACGGCTTAAGATAGAATAGCAGCTTGGGGACTGCTCTGGCTTGCACCAATCAGCAATACTTAAGAGTCAGTGTGTACAGTCAAGGAATTTGTCCCTGTTCCAGATTTGTACTCCTCTGGGAACTATAAGCCCCTTCTGTCAGTCACAGTGAAAATCTAACCCACTGTGATCCTGGAAGGACTTAATTTTCCATTTTCTATTTCTTTTTTCCTCATAATCATAACATGAAAGAAATTAAAACTGAATTTATGTGGATGAACATAAACAGTGCATCACAGTCTTTGCGATTAGAGTATGGTGACTATCGTTGCTCCTTAAAGAAATGAAAGTCATTCTGACATTATCTTATGCTGCTGAGTAAATGTTGCCTTGGTGAGGGCAGAGGAGAACAAGTGTGGGCAGCACTTCCTGCCTGTTTTGCAGGCATGGCAAACACTATCCTGCTTTCCCTCTTAATGGTCTGTACACTGAGAAGTTTCATCTGGCATCCCTAGGCAGATGCAGCTCAGTTTTGCACAACAATCTTAAGCCCTATCCACTCCATTTCATTATGAAAGGAACAACAGCACTACATACTGTAACAATCATAAGAATATCTAAAAATGTATCTTGGCTCACAAGTTTCTATTTTTAAGAGTCCTCTCTGGATGCTGAAGAAGATGACTATGATATCTGAGTATGAAAGTTGGCTAGTCAGCTGCTTGGCAAGTTTATCTTGTTGATGAATTCATGCATGACTTGTCTTTTACTGTAAACCATTGAGCACATGACACACGTGTGATACGCTGAGTCTCTGTTCTTTCTGCTTCACCTACTGTTTTACATGCTGCTGTCTTGAAACAGCTGAAGCAAGAGTTTTCAGATCCAGATAAACTGTCTTCAAAATGTTTGAAGGGTTTGGTTTTTGTTGTTGTCGTTGAAGGATTTTTTTTGTGTGGTTTGTTTGTTTGTTTGTGGCTTTGGGGCATTTTTGTTTGTTCTTTTTATAATTTTCAGTCAAGAGCTGATGTTATTAGACCATAAAAATATTCAGTGTTTTTAGGTGTAATATAATCTGTAGGGTTTCAAAGATTTTAAAACTTATTTGTACTCTGACCTGGCATTTTAGAGTGGCATAATGGATACCCTGTATGGGAAGCTTCTGTTACCTTTTCTGATATGTACCTTCTCTATTCATCTCTATGTATTTGTCTCAGCTAGGCAAATGTCATAAGCAATAGTATGTTATTGTACTGAAAAAAGTATGGGTTCAATTGAAATTGGTGGAACATTTGTATGAAAATATGCAAAGAATTTACTCAGAGGTTTATAGTCATCAAAGACATAGTTAACTGAATTTTGATGATGGACATTTTTCACAAACAAGCAGAGAAAAAATAGTTTGTAAGTATTTAACTCTTCTGGTCTGGCTAAGGAAAAACTACTTTTCCAATTCTCTGACCCGCTTTACTTCGCATTTTAGCACAGAAGTGACTGACAAATTGGGTGATTAGTCTTCCTGCTCATATTTACCAGAGATTTAAAAGCTTGCAGTAGGTTTATTTGGGCTTTTCTACAACCGCAATGCTTTCAGTAGCTGTGAGTTGCAGTTTGGTCTGTGATTAGAAGCAGAGAGCAGACTAAGATTAGCTGTTTTGTACCAAATTCACTTTCACACCAGCAACAGCCTAAGCCCACTCCATTTACTTGATTCCCATTAGCACAAACACAGCTAAAAGCAGAAGTTAACATTAAGAATGCTAATGTCCCTGGGAAAAGACTGAAGTGGAAGAGGTGTTTCTAACAGCCAGCTGAAATGCCTTACAAGACTTAAGCCTACATACTAGAAAACTATGAGACAATTCTGACTATGGCTTACTGGGAGCAGTTGGAAATGCCCTTTAGAGGTTTGCATTGCCAACAAAACCCTATTTTTTCTTAAGAAATACTGCAGTCATCTTTTCTTACAGAATTTCTTCCTTCATCTGACAGAAACATGCTGCTTGCCACCAAAAATGGTATCTACCTACTTCACAAAACAGTGATGGAGAAAGGATTTACAAACCACCTCTTATACAGTAGTCACTATTACAGGAAGAAATCCAATTTTGAACTTGCCTTTTCTTTCTGGTGGGGTGATGATCAACTAAATGACCTCAGAAGTCCCTTCTAACCCAAAGTGACCTTTGATTGTAAATATGTTCTTCAAATTAGCTTCCACATTCTTTGTAATTATCTGGCTTTTCTTACACTGGTGAACACGTGGCCTGCACATATAGCCAAGATCAATGAGTGCCATCTGGTTCAACCAGATACCCTGGTTTTAGTCATCATTTTGTCAAGCATGCACCGTTTTATAGCCAGTGCTTGATGATATTTCGCTCATCTTCAATATGCAGCCATATGGTAAAAAGTAGCTGACACAGGTAAGTGCATTGTGTGGCTAGCCGTCGCGAACGACGATGCTTTTTATGCCTGCGCGAATGGATTTATTACGTGGAGCTCAGCGTGCGCGGAACTGGCCCCACCCCCTTTAGCCCTGGGACACTCTAGCCTTGGCCGGGGCAAGCCCGGACGAAGTTGGCAGAGCGAGACCCGCAGGACTCGAACCGGCGTCCTTCCGAGAAGGAGCACGGATCCAGGGGCGGCGGCTTTACCCACTCAGCCACAGCCGCCGCCAAGTGCATTGTGCAAACATTATTAAAAGCTGACTTTAAAGAATTATTGAATTCAGATGTATTTACTTTTGGCTTTTACATTTACTACCTTTTTTCTGCAGCTGAGGTTTGTTTACTCAACAAACACCTCTTAATGGATTTTTCCAAGTGAGATGTGAAATGGCTTTCCTGCAAAGTCTGTGTGAGAAACCACTTTATCTAAGGAAATAAGGCAGTAGAAATTTGGACAGTGGGTTTAAGTTCATTTCTTACACATATGTGTTTCTCAAGCAGTGGGGCAAGATTATTACCTAAATCTCAGTTGGTGAAGGTGGGGCTTTCTGTAGTGAGGTAGGAAATCTATCTAGTCAGAAATGTGGGGTTCTAATAACAATGTTGCTACCATTCAGGTGAGATGAACATACTCTTCCCACAAGTAAAATAGGTAATTGTCAGCCTTAACAATGCAAACCTGGCAGAACAGAGAGGCTAGATATCAGTGAGTAGACATATAAACTTGAGATGTCACTGAGAAAGCAGAAGCTGTTGCTGGGAAAAGGGAAGAGGAGAAGATCAACAGTTGTTTTTGAAGAGGGACACAGTGCTAGAAGAAGCACTGTGAGCTCAAAGAACTTCTCAGTTCATAAAAGAAGCTATGAACTGCTGGGGGATTTCTGTACATCCCCAAAATATTGCAGCCCCAGTCCACAGATCTGTCTCAGACTGGTGAGAAAACTAAGGCAGCAGGACAGCTGTAAATTTAATGAGCAGAAGCAACATATTTAGATCTCCAGGCAAAGTCTTTGATTTTCTGTATGTTTGCCATGCACATACCTTATGCTCATTAAGAGCTGTAAAGTAAAATGTAAACCACAGAGTGTAGACCTTGCTGAGATATTGGGGAAGATGTCAGAGACTAGGGACTGTTTCTGGATGAGTTAAATGCTCAAGGCCAGAAGCAGAATCTGTTTCAGCAAATTTAGAGGCAAAGAATCTGATGTGTTCCCACCCATGAAGCTTATTTACATGAAATTTCACAGAGATGAATGAAGACTAGTATATGTTGTGAACGGGAACAGTTTCCACTTTCCCATACATTCTGCTGTTAAAATAGATTTAACATTTTAACTTCAGGAGAGACTATTGGCTCCATTGTTTTAATTGCCCCTATGTTAGAGTGTATGAAGGATTGTTTGGGTTCTTTATAACAAGTCTCAGACTTTACCTCTACAAATGTGTCCAGTTTTCCAAAACTAAAAATGTGCATGACAATTGCTGCAAGAGAACAGAAGATCAGAGTGCTGATCACCACCACTGGGAGGAAGCTGACCGGGACAGATATCCCAGGATTTCTCACACTGGAGAGATAAAGAAAGAGAAAGTTCACGTGTGAGAAGCATTTTCTGGCTTTAGTTAAGACACCTAGAACAAGACATACTGTGGAAGCCATTTCAGGGCACAAGTCAACTCTGCTCAATGAATCATTGCTGACTTATCGAATCTTTGATACCACAAACACCATTATTCTGGAAGCCAAACTGTGTGCTGGGATAATTTAACAGTCCTAGTGCTTCCAGGTGACTAGTTGCTGTCTAAAACATTGAGATTTAGTTGTGCATTTGGCCTGACAGAAGAACTGCTAATGGGCAGAAACTAAAAGGTTCTTGGTTCAAATATAGAAAGCTATGAAGAATTGTAGGAAATGATTAGGAAAATCAGCTAGACAGACAGGATCATAGTCCCATGCAAAAAAGGCATTTTCCCGATTTTCTTGAGTCAAAGGTCATCAATCTATGCATGTGCTCTGTGCTGGGTCTTGACATACATTATGAATCTTTTGTTGTTGATCTGCATATTTTGAGCTTCATTCTTTAAGTGATGTACCTCAGGTACTGTAGCAGAAGCTCTGCCTAGAATGGTGGCAAGCCAGCTTGAACAATACCCTATTTGCAAAAGTCACCAGTAATGGGTAGAGGTGGGGAAGGGGGCACACAGCTTTTGTTATTGAAGAATGCTGAAACCAGCTTGACTCATCGATCCCAAAGTTAAGCATTCTGAGTAAAACCAATGTTTCCTGAAACTGGAAATGGTGAGACAAAGTTCCTGATAAAGTAACCAGTGATATTATTGATAACTTATCTAAAGCTGCTGAGGTGACACAGCTGGCCTGGAGATAAATGAGTGATAGTTAGTCACTTTATCCTGTACAAACCCAGTCCCACTTTTTAATGGTAGGGTCTTCTAACATATCCCTTCTGGGAGTGTATGTGGAGATTCCTCCCTTGAGTGGAAACACCACTCCATGTTACTCCTCTAGGCTNAGTGGACACACCACTCCATGTTACTCCTCTAGGCTGTGCAAGAGATGTGTCCATAGTCATTGATACAGGTGAGAAACATCTCTACTTAGTAATTATCTTTTTATGCATCTCTTCTCTCAGTGGAAAGGTCTTCCTGATAAAGCTTGTCCAAAGCTTCCAGCCTGCCTTTGACAGGTACCTTGTCAGTTACAGCAGCACAACTGCATATATAACTTACCTCCAGTTTTGGGCTACACATATGACTTGCTCCTTGATATGTTATTTCAAAACATATTCATAACAGATAATTAAGATTCCTGTTTCCAAGCCTGCATAGTTTGTNAGTACTGAACTACACCTTGGACTTTGCCTGTTTGTGAGAGAAGACAGGATTATTGGAAGCAAATTACCTCATATAAGTTGTTGGAGAAATAGTTCACCAGGATGGAAAGAAATTGATTAGGAGAAAATAGTGGCATAGAAATACAGGTATGAAGTGGCTGTGTGCTAAATGCTCTGTAGAGATTAGGCTTCTTGAGAGTTTTAGAGTAGGAGGTTCAAAAGAAGCTTTTCAATGAAAGTCGTAAAGAAAAACAATTACAGCTAGACCTCAGGAAGTTTGTGAAAGGGATTGTATGACCTGAGTCTTGTGACCTGGGGGTCCTGGACATGGTAATAATACAACCTCATCCAATTCTGTGTTCCTGTCTTAAAGATTACAGGAACCCTTTTCAAGACAATCTGAGATCTATACCTGTGAGGACACCAGCTTTCTTTGGGCTGTAACTTTTGAGACATTGTTTTCCAACAGTAAGCATTGCCTGTATTAATTTTCTTTCAACCCCTTTTAATAAGCAAGAGTAACAAGCTGCAGTTACCCATTATTGAGGTCCTGCTTGGATACTCTTATTGCTTAGGCCTATAAACAGAACAAAAGGTCTGTTTTAATAAAAAAGTTTTGCCCTTGGAGACTGGCCAAACCCTTGTTCAAATCTGAGGTTTTCCTAGGACAGCAAGAACATGTGAATGTTTGATGTATGTTGAAACCTTACTAGTCATAAAAAACAGTTCTCATCCTGCAGAGAAGAATTTACATAGAAGTAAATGCTATAGTAAAGGGGCCTGCTGCTGGTTTAGAAACCAGAAGCGTCACAGCAGGAAAAAGGAAACGGTAAAATAAAGGAAAAAGATAAGGTAAACTGTTCTTTAGCCCTCTGTGGTGACCACTGTTAACAAATAAAAAATTAATGTGTAGGTAGGTGAGGCTTGCTCCACTCCAGCCTTGTACTTCATTGCTGTTCGACATTGGGAGCACTCGTACAGAGTACAGGTTATTAGCTACTGCCTTGCCCGTGGCTCTCATTCTGCAGGCATTGGCCAGCTGACATGTGTGTGCATGCAGTTTTCAGGCACATGGCATGGTTTTTTGTAGCACAGGGCTTTGTGCCATTAAGATACACTCTGTGAAGATCAGCAACAGAAGCAGTTAAAACCAATTCTGCTAGCCAGTCTGTGGGGGCAAAAGTGACACAACCTGTTTTAAATGCCTCCTTGTGCCTACGACCCTCCCTGACAGTTTTTAATAGTTAATGACATCAAAAAAGCCACATGGAGGTAAGAGAAACAAACCCAGAATGAATTAGGGAATCTGGCTTGTATTTTCAGTGTAATTGTTTGCATTTTCCCACTTTGATAGATTTAGGTAGAACCTTTCATTTTACAGTTCTTTTAAATTGTTTTAATAGGATACACTGCCTGCTACAAATCCACTTTTCTTCAAAAAAGGATGTTCTTCTTCTGGCTTTTGATAGGTTGGAATAACAGGGTCGGGTTGTGCTTGTTTTCCTGCAAAACCTGGTAACTGTAGATCTCAGTGGTGCAAGCTGCATTACATGAGCAGTTTAGATGTATTTACAGAACCACTCTGAAGTAGAGCAGACTATAATACAGCAAATACACTTGTACATGGTGAGGTACTTAACCTGCTTTCATAAAGTGTCTGCCCAAACAATGGGCCATACACCCCAGCACTACAGTACCACGTTTATTTGAACTTCTAACTTTGGGAAACAGCTGCATTTAAAAGCAGCAGCAAAACAGCTGACTATGTTCCTGAAAAAGAGAGCAACTGCACTGAAAACTCAGATGGCTGTTTTCAGAAGGGACAAGGAAATTTCTTTTGGCCGCGTTTTCTATCCTAGGTATGAGTTCACACGAGAAGACTCAAAAAAAGGACTACTTTTTGTACTGAATCTTGCTATTTGTCATCTGATCTATTTCACAAGAAGAATAGAATTTCCTGAGAAAGCAACTTAATTAGCTGACTTCATGGTTTTGTAAGCCAGGGAAGCATCAACGCCGTATCTCCTATTTGAGAATCTCAAATTGTTTTCCAAATGTATTTTACTGATGGAGAAGGTAAGCATGTACCTTAATAAAAGAAGACTGAAGGACATTAAAGGAACAAAAGTCACATTTCAGAAGCTTCACTACAATCCTCATATAACTAGTTTTACTATTCTTGCAAGGTAAATTGTCAGTGAGCTGCAAGACCAGGGCTGCCCCATGAAGTGCTATGAGTCAGGAGCAGAGGGCAACCTCAGCACCATGTCCTTCCATCAGGGCTGAATGCCAGGGTGCTTACACAGGACCGGGGTGACATAATCTCAATAACCCTTAACAGTCAAGGTGATGAGTCAGGGCCAAGACTCACCCAGGGGATCCAGTTAGGTGCAGCTACCTACAGCATGGGGCCACGGTCGAGCCAGGAAAAGTACCAAGTCAGGATGACAGGGGGCAGGGCAGGGCACAAACCTACCTACAGCTCAGCTCAGGAAAGGTTTGTGTGAGTTCCTGCACCCATGGCCAAAGAGTGTGCCCGTAGTATCACCAATACGGCTGGCCAGGGTAGCTAAAGCCCTGTTACACATAGACACCTGACAATGAGGAGTCCATTCCCTTCTATAAAGCATCCAGTGGTCAATATTACTAGTTTTAATAGCAATCATCTTTGTATTAGGGCAGGATGTCTCCTACGACGCTTTTTCTTACAGCAGTCACTCCTGCAGTATGTTCCTTCTGCTTTAACAGCAGTATTTAACCACAACCCTGCATATAGATATTTTTAGATATTAAAGGGTTTGGTTGTTTTTGGGGGTGGTTTTGGTTTTGTTTTCTTTGTCTTTCTTTTTGTTTTGCTTTGGTTTTTTTTTTTTTGTTTGTTTCTTTTGCAGCAGGTAAGCAAAATTTACTCATACCCAAATATAACTGTCTGTTAACAAAAATTAAAAGTCAATTAACTTCCAGTTGCTCTTCATTGCACAGGAGTACAAATTTTTTTCCATACAAAAGAAAGAACAGTCCGAGTTCCCAGCAGTCTGGAAAACTCTGAGCAGAAATACAGCTGACTTGATCCCTGTACCCACTCAAATGAATTTTCTTCCATAAAACATTAATGAAGAAACAGAAGTTGTCCCAGCTTCCCTTACAGCTAAGCTCTGCTGAGCTAACCATAATGCTGCCAACAGATCTTATCTCAAGTTAGGAGGATTGGTTACTTGTTTTAGTGACATATTCTCATATCTTTTTTACAAAACAAACTTAGTTAAATCTAACTAGATGTCATTTGACATCTGCTTCCAACAGATACATAGCATGACTCTGCAACTGTGCTGCCTCTCACATATCAGCAGATCAGAAGATCTGTAGGGCTGATAATTCAATAGCAAGGGCTAGAGACCTTCAATGCAGTGTTCTACCTTTACTGAACAGTCATGGTCAGGCAAGGCCTTTAAATTTAAAGACAGTGTTATACAAGGGATCATGATATCGAACCAAGTGATTTTCAGTTGAATAAATCATCAGCTCAGGTACTACAGGAGGACCTATTACCAAGCAGAGTAATGAAGAATTACAAATAAGATCTCATAATATGATCTCATCATCTACAGGGAAAAAAACCTCAAAACCCTACCCATGGCAATGTACAGAAAATAGTACTAAAAAAGAGATAATGACAGATGGCAACTATGATACTTCCCCTCATCATTCCCTTCATCCCAACAGGGAATAGACTGCTAAAAATCTGCAAAAAGTTTTACTAAGCAGCCCTGAGGATGTGAAAAGAAAATAGTGTCCCAGTGAAGAAAACTCTGCTGGTATTCAGTTATTTAACTGCTGTTCTGGCGTACTGTGTGTCTCAAACAGCAACAGGATTTCAGTGGAGGTCTTTAAGCAGGAATTTGATAATGAGTTTGTAAAGGTTTCTCTGTATGCTAGACTAACAGTTTTCAGTCCTATTTGCAGTCTGATTCCTTTCCTCTCCCCCTGCCCTCCTCTGCATATTTTGTATTTCAAATTTCTCTTGAGCAGTATGTGTCAACAGGCACAGGAAAAAAATCACCAAAAAGGAAATGACACCACACTTGTTAACATTTTTACCTACATAACTAATACCAGCTGAGCCAGAGTACTACAGTGCAAGAGAAACTTGTAATCTAGCTCTGGTGTTCCTACATTTTTAATTATAACTAACTCTTGTCATGCAGTCATAACAGTGATACCTTTGATTGCTACTGACATGAGGAAGGCTCATATTTTACATGCCATTTTCATGTTGAAACACCAGACTGCTATGTGTTTCCACTGGGTTTGTCAATACTGAAATTATAATGTCCTGTTCTTGGTGCAAAATCCTGTATTTCTACACGTCTTTTATTCTACTGGCAGAAGCTCAGTTTTTCAGCTCCTTAATTCAGATATTCATATTGCATTTGGAAATTCTCCTGAGACCTTTACAACACAGCACAGGACTCTGCCTGTAACATGGGAATTTTAGTTTGCTCTCTCAACAAGAGGTTTATTATTTTGGAATCCAGTTTTTAGTAGAAGAAGGAATGAAATCTCAAAATTTCAAGGACTGTATGAAAGTCTCACAAGTCCAAGAATGCCACATGATTCAAGAAAAGCAGTTCTTTTAAATCTAGGTTTTCTTCAAATTTTGCTCAGCAATGGTACACCTGGTTTTCCCATGTTTACACAGAGCTAAATCCTGAGGGGAGCTGAGCTGTCACAAATCTCTGTCTTCAACAGAAGCTGAAAAATGGAACAGTTGCAAGGACTAGAACTATACTCTTAATTTTTCTACTGAATTGAGTTATGCATGTCATGTGCTTGCTTACAAATTAACTTGCAAGCTGGTAATTTATTCCGGTTGATAAGCAAAGTTTCAAGAGTTGTTTTACCTGTGTGCCTTCCTATAAGCTCTCAGATGTCTGTCAGACAGTAAATAAAAAAATTGCAAATCAATCTATTAAAAATTTATTTTTAATTGGTGAGTCACTAAGGTTCCTTTTTAAAATGTGTCAGTAGAGAGTAATTAGAATTCTATTTGTACATGGTTTTGGGATAAAATGGCTACTCTGTGAAAGAACAAAAACATGACATTTTGACTGACTTTCTCCTTCTGTTTTTAGATAAACTGATAGGCTTAGTCACTACTTATCCAAGTGCAAGCTTCACTGGATAGTCCCTAGGTCTTACAGTGGAAGGGACAGTGAACACCAGGTCCTTATTCATACCATCTAGCCTGATAAGATTTTGCAGTGTTTTCCTCTCATCTCTTGCTTCTGTGTCTCCTATGCAAACACAAACTGCACTCACATGTGCATGGACACACAGGTGGCCTGATCCTATTTCTCCCCTCTGGTTGATCAGTCTTGAATAGTGAAACATACACATGTTCTCACATAGCTTAAAGGTATATTCACATTTGCACTCCTTTTCAGGTCATGTACAATGATATTTCACACCCTTTTCCACGAATCTAACCCTTGGTCAGACCATACTCAGCAGCCTGCAGACCTGAGGCCTTTGATCAATCTTGTTGCTCCCAGTGCCTTTTTGACATGAAAGGGTGAGAACAGCCCACCTTCCCCCACCTCCCCATGTTCAAGTGACAAGAACACTTTGAACTTACTGATAAAATAATGTTCTGTTTACTATCAGTAAAGTAATATTAAACTTGCATTTGTTAAGGCAAAACATCAACGACTAAAAAGGTGTTTAAGATCTGATATTGTAACTGTGGTTTAGGAGTGCATTAAAAGCATGCTTCATTAATTCTTAGTGTGTGAATAAGAACCCCTTATCTGTATAGCATGGCACACTAAAAGTATAACTAGAGGGTTCAATGTATTTAAGTACCACTGAAGCCAATGTGAGTTTCTGAGGCAGTTTAAGCATGTGCTTGACTAAACATCTTCCTGTATCTGTCCTCTGTAAGGCATATGCATATCCCATCACAGAGATTATTTCAATATATTCAGGGTTGCCTAGCAATTTTCACTGACCTACATAAGTAAAATGGAAAAATAACTCTTGATATGGAAGTATAGTATTCTTAATAAGACCTAGTAATTATTCTTAATGAGACTATAAGACAGTAACTGAGTTTCTGTGTTTCCCAGGATTGTTTAACAACGATTGGTGCTATGTTTCATCATTTCATTCCAAAAAGATGAGTAATGGAAACACTTCTGCCAGAGCATGTCCTTATTTATTTACTATAAGTGTTAAGCCAAGTTATAAAAGTAGCATCCAAGCTGAAAAACTGGCATCCAATGATATATAACGTGCTTACCAGCACAAGTAATCCTTGGTGTACAGAACTGTATTTTGCCTGTCAGCATTCGAACCAGTTTGCTTCCCACTCAATAGTTTTGTGGGTACAGTCTACAAGAGCTGAAATGTTTTACTCTCTCTCTTNATACAAGAGCTTTGATAACATTTACAAAAATATTTATTTAACTCTGTCAAGGAACAGCTGAAAAGTGGCACAGTTCAGTAACTGAAAAACTGTGACTACTGCCGCAGAGCCAAAAAGCAGAAGTTCATACAGCACTTCCCCTTTTATTTTGCCATCTGATTTAAATATCCCAACGAACAAGCTCTATAGCTCCACACAGTGTTTATTTACACATATCAAACCACTGAGGCCACAGAGATTTTTCTAAGTGTGGATAAAGTCAATAAACTTCCTACAAATTTTCAAATGCATTCTTCTTTAATGGGTTTATTTTTCAGTTAGGTTATTTAATATTTGTGAGGTCCATCTAAGAACGTAACTGACAGTATTAACACCTTTTTTGTATGTGTATTACCAGCTAGTCCCGACTTTGCATCTTTTGCCCCTTTAGCTAAGTAAGTACAAGCATATGCTTGACAAAAAACCTTCTCATCTGTCTCTTTAAATAATTTACACACCTAACAGTGTGGTGATGCACGTACCCTTAATAAGATTTTAACAACAAAGACTTTGATGACATCCTAGAGAGCACAAAGGTGTCCCTCCATGGTCTCAGAAGACAGAACCCTTTGCATGCAACTGCCCTCATTGTTCTGAGCCTCATAACTAGGAAACATATTTTGTTTGGTGTGCAGGGCATAGGCACAAATGACAGCAATTTACTCATAAATACAGTATTGAAAGGGCTCTTCTTTATTGTGATGATAGTCTTGTACTGAAATGGCTACCATTTAATCAATGATGATATGGAATGAACAGTCAATTGTCATGCAATGTACCAAGACAGAAATTATTTCCAAGTTCTGTCCCTGCAACTGGAAGGTATTTTAAGCTGCAATGTATAGATCATTAACATATGGTTAAAAAAAAAAAGAGAATTTGAAAATAATTTCTTTTACATCGGACTTGAACAGGCAACAGCTCAAAATATGATACCTTCTCTGTGAGTGACAATTTCAATTGTACTTTCAGCTGTATTTTAGGGACGTTTGGACAGCTGCACCTCCATATCAACTTGACTGCATGTGACACAAGGA